>JASUUG010001266.1:4957500-5557500 GCA_030449905.1 Luvunga scandens
TAAGATTGCTGGAGCATCACAGGAAGCACTAAGGCTCAGAATTTTTCCATTCTCTTTGAGGGACCGAGCAAGAGAATGGTTGAATTCCCTACCACCAGACTCCATCACAACATGGAATGACTTGGCTAACAAATTTTTGATGAAGTATTGTGCTCCCACTAAGAATGCCAAGTTGAGAAATGAGATCACATCTTGCCATCAATTAGAAGATAAAAGCTTGTATGATGCATGGGAAAGATTTAAAGAGTTGTTGAGAAGATGTCCACATCATGGTATTCCTTGTTGTATACAACTTAAAACCTTTTACAGTGGTCTTAATTCGAGTACAAGATTAATAGTGGATGCTTTAGCAAATGGAGCTTTGTTATCCAAATCCTACAATGAAACTTACAAGATTTTGGAGAGAATAGCTAACAATAATTATCAGTGGTCATCAATTAGGCAAGTTACAGCAAGAGAAGCAGCAGGAGTGCACAATGTGGATGCCCTGACAACTTTAGCAACACAAGTAACTTCCTTGACAAATATGGTGAAGGCCTTAACCACAGCTCTAGCAACAGTAAATTAAGTGGAAAGAGTGTCGTGTGTTTATTGTGGAGAAGGTCACTTATTTGACAATTGTCCAAGGAATTCAGCTTCAGTGAATTATGTGGAAAACTTCAATAGACGGAATCAGAGCAACTTGTATTTAAACACCTACAACCTAGGATGAAGGCAACACCTAAATGTCTTATGGAGCAATCAGAATTAGCATGGTACAGCAGTAAGTGGACAAAACAGACCAGTACAACCACCTGAATTTCACCAGCAAAACCAAAGTCCAAGAAACACCAGCAATGACCAAATCAGCTCTCTCGAAGTTTTAATTAATAAGTATATTGTGAAGAATAAGGCAGTTGTCCAAAGCCAAGTTGTTTTATTAAGAAACTTGGAGAATTAAGTTGGGCAGCTTGTCACAGCACTCAGCAACAGACCTCAGAGAAGTTTACTCAACAATACAGAGGATCTGAGAAGAGAAGGTAAGGAGCAATGCAAAGTGATTAATCTAAGATCTGGAAAGGATGTGCATATCATAGCAGGTATGCCAAAGAAGAGAAATGAGCCTATTCAAACTCAAAAATAAGTTTAGAATTAGGAAGATCCTGTTACTTCCACTAATCGACATACTGGTGAGAGCATCAGAACTACAACACCTGCAGAAGCAGATGGGTCAATATCTATAAAAAAAAGATACTACAGAGTCATCAGATGCAGCGGAAAAAATGAAAGTAAGTGAAACAAAACCTATGCAGCCAACTATAGCACAACAGTTTAGACATCCACCACCATTTCCTCAGAGATTTCAAAGTAAAAGCAGGATAAACAATTAAGCAAATTTTTAGAGGTTTTAAAGCAGCTTCACGTCAATATTTCATTTGTGGAAGCTTTAGAACAAATGTCTAATTATGTGAAGTTCTTGAAAGATATTTTGGCAAAAAAAAAAGGTTAGGAGAATTTGAAATTGTTGCTTTAACACAAGAGTGCAATCATATGCGCTAAAGCAAAATACTTAAAAAACTGAAAAATCCAGGCAGCTTGACAATTGTTTGTTCTATAGGAACTAAATATAGTTGAAAGACACTCTGTGATCTAGGGGCTAGCATTAATCTCATGCTTCTTTAAGTTTTCAAGCAACTAAGAGTTGGAGAATGTAGACCAATAATAATGACTTTGCAATTAGTAGACAAATCTCATGCCTATCTAGAGGGGAAGATTGAAGATGTATTGGTGAATATGGACAAATTTATTTTTCCAGTGGATTTCATTGTGCTGGACTTTGAAGCAGATAAAGAGGTACCAATCATCTTAGGAATATCTTTCTTAGCCACGGGAAAGACTCTTATTAATGTGCAAAGAGGAGAGTTAATAATGAGGGTCAATGATCATCAAGTTACATTCAATGTGTTAGATGTAATGAAGAATCCTAATGAGATTGAGGACTATAATTTTATCAGTGTTGTAGATCTTACTATAGCAGAGTAGGTAGACAGTTATTTTGTAACATGTAATATGATGCTGTAGTTTTTTATGATGGAGATGTTGAGACAGTTGATATAGTATGGTTAGGAGAGAAACAACCATTCAGAGCTGATAAACATTTTGAATCTTTAGACTTTTTATACAAGGAAGTAAAAGCTCCTGTAACTTCTATGGAATCTCTACCAACTTTGGAATTAAAACTCTTACCTACACATTTAAAATATGCATATCTTGGTGACCATGACACATTACCAGCAATTATTTCATCTTTTTTGGATACAGGTCAGGAGAAAAGCCTAGTAAATGTACTGAGGAAACATAAGTAAGCAATTGGATGGACTATGATAGACATAAAAGGGATTAGTCCATCTATTTGCATGCACAAAATTCTGCTGGAAGAGAGTTACAGCAATTCAGTATAGCAATAGAGAAGGTTAAATCCAATCATGAAGGAAGTAGTGAAGAATGAGATCATCAAATGGCTGGATGTTGGAATCATATGCCATATATCAAATTGCTCATGGGTAGATCCAGTGCAATGTGTACCCAAAAAGGGAGGAGTGACTGTTGTAGCAAATAAGAAGAATGAACTCATACCCAACAGAACAGTCACATGTTAGAGAGTTTACATGGATTATAGGAAACTAAACAAGGCTATAAGAAATGATCACTTTTTTCTACTCTTTATTGATTAGATGCTGAACAAACTTGTAGGAAAAGAATATTATTGCTTCTTAGATGGGTATTCAAGGTACAACTAGATTGCTATAGCACTAGAGGATTAGGAGAAGACAACATTTACATATCCGTATGGCACCTTTGCATTTAAAAGGATGCCATTTGGCTTGTGCAATTCTCTAGCAACATTTCAGATGTGCATGTTGGCATTTTTTTCAGACATGGTGGAGCAAACATTAGAGATATTCATGAATGACTTTTCAGTCTTTGGTGAATTATATGAGGATTACTTGCACAACCTGGAGAATATACTTAAAAGATATGAGGAGAAAAATCTAGTTTTTAATTGGGAAAGATGTCATTTCATGGTGCAAGAAGAGATAATATTAGGCTATAGAGTCTGAAGGAAGGGTATTGAAGTGAATAAGGCAAAAATAGAGGTTATTGATAAACTTCCACCACCCACCTTAGTTAAAGGTATAAGAAGTTTTTTTGGTCTACCGGCTTCTATAGAAGATTCATTAATGATTTTTCAAAGATAGCCAATCCCTTATACATGCTACTTGAGCATGACAGACAATTCAAATTTGATGACAATTGCTTGAAGGCCTTTGAGGAATTAAAAAGAGCTCTTGTCACAGCACCTATTGTTGTAGCATTAGACTGGAACATTCTATTTGAGTTAATGTGTGATGCCAGTGACCATTTTGTTGGAGCAGTGCTAGGACAAAGAAAGAACAAGATCTTTTATTCTATTTACTATGCCAGCAAGACACTATTGATGCTCAGCTCAACTATACCACCATTGAGAAAGAGCTGTTGGCTGTTGTGTTTACATTTGAAAAATTCAGGGCATATTTAGTTGGCATTAAAATGATTGTCTATACCGATCACTCAGTAATAAAGTATTTGATCTTTAAGAAAGATGCCAAGCCGAGATTGATAAAATGGATTCTTTTGCTGCTAGAGTTTGATTTGGAGATTAAAGACAGAAAAGGGACTGAAAACCAGGTAGCAGATCATTTATCAAGATTATAGGCAGATGCAAGCATTCATTCGAGACAAGCCATCATAGAAACCTTTCCTGATAAGCAGCTGTTAATGTTTCAGCGTGCACAAATGCTGCAATAGTCAGAATTTACATGGTATGCAAACTTTGTCAATTAGCTAGTGAATGGATTGCTGTCACTTGACTTAACCTACTAGCAGAAGAGGAAGTTTCTTCATGATGTCAAAAGCTATCAATGGGATGACTCTTACTTGTACAAGGTGTGCTCAGATAAGATCATTTGAAGACGTATGCCCAATGAAGAAATTCCAAGTATACTACAGGCATGTTATGCTGCAGCATATGGAGGATCTTTTGAAGGTCACAGAACAGCAACAAAAGTGTTACAAGAATGTTATTATTAGCCTTCTATATTTAAATATGCTTATATCAGTTTGTTCAATGTTGTGAAAAGTGTCAAAGAACAGGAAACATCTTCCAAAAATATGAGATGCCATTTACCAACATTATGGAGGTGGAGCTTTTTGATGCGTGGGGAATAGATTTCTCAGATCATTTCCACCTTCCTTTGGCAACTTATACATTTTAGTGGTTGTGGATTATGTGTCAAAATAAGTAAAGGCTGCAGCATTACCTACAAATAATGCCAAGGTAGTGGTGAAATTCTTTCAGAGAAATATTTTCTCAAGGTTTGAGACTTTTAGGTCCATAATTAGTGATGAAGGCACCCATTTTTGTAATAGGGTATTTGCTGCAACATTGGTGAAATATGGGATCAAGCATAAGAATGCTATAGCATATCACCCCAGTCCAATGGACAACCAGAAGTATCTAACCGAGAGATAAAAAAGATTTTAGAAAAAGTGGTGAACCCCACTAGAAAAGATTGGTCTCTTAGGCTACATGATGCTTTATGGACTTATCGAACAACATACAAGACCCTACTTGACATGTCTCCATACAAACTTGTTTATGGCAAAGCTTGTCATTTTCCATTAGAGATAGACCATAAGGCTTATTGGGCACTTAAGTAACTTAACATGGACATGAATGCTGCAGCAGAGCATAGGAAGCTTCAATTATGTAAATTGGAAGAATTAAGGTTGTTTTTTTATGAGAATGCAAGGATTTACAAGGAAAAAGCAAAGCAATGACATGACAAGCAGATTGAACAAAGGAATTTAGTTCTAGGCCAGCAAGTTTTGCTCTACAATTCAAGGTTGAAGCTATTTCTGGGAAAGCTAAAATCAAGTCAGGTTCTTTTAGACTTCTTACAGTCTACCATTATGGTGCCGTGGACTTGAAGGATGAGAGAACTGGGCAAGAATTCATGGTAAGTGGATAGAGAGTTAAACATTATATGGATGACACCACGCATGACTCAAGACATGATTTATTCCTCAAAGATCCAGCTTGACTAATTCAAGGAAGGTCAAGCTGAAAGACCTTAAAATCAAGTGCTGATTGGGAGGCAACCCAATGAGGGAAGTGTTTTGAATGTTTATGATTAGTTTTATTTTTGTTATTTTATTTTTAGTAGCTAGTGCTTGATCTTAGTTTGTTACTGTTGTCATTTTATTTTATGTCAATGTTAATGTTTTCATTTATTTGATTGTTATTTTTGCACTAAAGTTGAAAAAAAAATAAAGGGTAGTACAAGAGATGAGGAGTTGCTATAGCATAAGCTTAGGCTTCAGGCAAAATAAGTGAATATACATATGAAGGGGAGTTGTGTCAAATTACTGCAACATTGGGGCGAACAAGTAGCTTGCCAAAGTCTTTATTGTTGCAGCCAAGAATTAATTTAAATTTTTATTGACTTGCTGACGACAGCAAAGAGATAAATTGGGATAAGGGAGATTTAAAATCCTTATGAAATCATGACAACTTTCCTTTTTTAAATTCGGAATTGATTTCAATTTTTAATTACTGTCATATTTCCTTTCCTCTTTATACTCTCTATACACTATAAATTAGGGATTTTGTTCGACAATTTCTATTCTCAACTCTTCTCTTCAAGACTTTTAACGCTATATTTAAAATTCTATTCAACTATTTTTCAGTGAACCAAAGTTTGGTGCGTTGTTGTAACAATGGTAAAGATAAAATCTCGCGTTATGAGATTCAAGGATCCTGCATGTTTCCGCAGTTACAAAGCTGAGGACAAGTTTGAAGAATTTATAGAGCCTCGAAAGCTGTTAAAAGAAAAGGGGTTCATCTTTCTAGCACGACCAACTGAAGTGATGAGAACCATACACGCCACTGCAACGCAAAGGGAATGGCTGTAATTTTTCTCTCATCCTTAAGACTCTGTTGTTCCAGTTGTTAAAGAATTTTATGCTAATATGCTCCAGTAAGAACAGCAAAACATCTTTGTTAGGAATGTCCAGGTACCACTGGATTCCCTTGTTATTAATGTGTTTTATAGTTTACTTGTTTCCGTTGAGTGTGAATATACTGCCTTTATTGAAAACATGATAAACAAGAAGTGGGGAGAGATTTTTAGAACAGTAGCTATACAGGGGAGTATGTGGGCGAATAAGGAAGGAATAGTAATTAACAGAATTGATTTAAAACCCATTGCAAAGGTCTGGGTCAATTTTGTAAAATCTCAACTTATGCCCACAACAAACACTACCACTGTATCTCAGGAGAGGTTAGTTCTGTTTTATGTCATTCTCAAGAGATTACAAATAAACATAGGAAAAATAATTGAGAAAGAAATTAGAGAATGTATAATCCGCAAACAGAAATCAACAGTCTTGTTGTTTCCACCCTTACTTACGGAAATATGTGGAGCATCGAGCGTGAGAATTAAACCGCACGATGAGAGACTTATGAATGAAGGGGCAATGACAGTAAGAACAAGGAAATAGTTGTAGGAGAAGCAACTGTTGCAGCACTTGTTAAGAAACATACTGCCACCGAAACAAAACCATCTCTAGACCTGGGCACTAAGATGAACAAACTCAGCTTGATGATACGAAATTATGTCCAGGTCCAGATAGAGGAGAATTGACTGTTCTGTGCTTACTTGTAACATTTGGATGGCCAAAAACATCAGCTGGTATTGTACTTACAAATTCGAGATGCCAACATCCCAAGGTAATTGTTGCACTAGTTCGCCTTTGAAGCATGAGTAGAGGAGACACCGACAGCAGCCAGTAAAGAAGAATCCAGCTCTAAGTCAGCCCCATCCCGAGCAGCATGACAACGAATAAAGGCGGAACAGATGAGCATGCTGAAGAAGCAAAGCAGGCTAAAGAAGACGACCAGGAAACCGAGGAAGGAAAAGAGGAAGCACCCCTAGTGGTACCCCCTAAGCGAGGAGGAAAGTAACTCGACCAGATAACAACCAAGCAGGAAGAAGGCGAGTATAGGGATGAGAAGGAGATTGACTAGGAAGCAGAAGAAGAGAACAGGGAGGAGTAGGAGGATGAGCCATCAACTCCCTCCTAGAAAGGAAAGGAAAAAGTTGTGAGTGAGGAGAAATGTAAAGACGAAGAGGCAGCGATCAATGCCGAAATCGAAGCAACAGTTAGTAGGGTCATAAGAACAGCAGCAAAAAAGTAGAGTCTGCTCGATATTATTGCTGAAATTACTGCCAAGGAATCTGCTTCAGCCACTCCACAACCAACTCCAATGAAATATTATGCTCCAACTTCAGTTACAAAATGGTCTAGCAAGCGCAAAAGGGCGCAACAATCTGGAGGTACTGCAGCATTAGAAGAGCCAGATCAAAAGCGCTCAAGAGCTCATCAGCCCAAGCTTTCTAAACCAGCTGGTACCCTTCCCACTAGCCAAACACTCAGTAAGTAGAAGAATTCGTTCAATACTACCTCAATGAGTTCTCCCAAGGACCACTTGCGGAAAAGCTCTAAAAAGAAGTGATGTCAGCCAACACTTGGCGTCTACTGTATAATTCTGCACCAACAAGGGAATGCCCCTGCCATTTTTAACTTTTTCTGTTTTTATAAAAAAATTGTTTTATTTTTCTTATTTCATTATTTTATTGCTTTATGACTTTTTATTTCTTTATTGTATGTTTGGTTTGCTTGATTTGTTTGCCGTCTGAATGTCTGTGTACGTGTGAGGACAGAACACCTCTCAAGTTTAGGGGGGTTGTGTTGGGAAAAAAAATAAAGCTTATGATGTGTGTTTTGTGAAAAATTAGTGAATGTGTGTGTAAAGCTTTGTTATATGAGTTTGTGTATAGATGAATACCTAATGAAGATAAATTAAGTGTAAAAATTTTATGATTGCCAGGTAGGAATTGTCCAAAGATGAGGGCTGAAGTTTTGTCTTAACAATTAGGTTTTGACTGAGTTTTATGAGAATGTTGTAGTAAAGCCTTGTGTGTTCGAATGGTAGAAAACATCTTAAGTTTAAGGAAATTTTTTTGAAGAAACTGTGTTGGTTATGAATAATTCTGCTCCAATGGCTGAAGTTGCTGAGTAACTAGGACTAAGTGTGCACCTCATATACAGACTTGAGTCCAAAAGCAACATATGCTAAGAGCATTGCTATAGCAATAAGTAAAAAAAAAAAATTACTGTGTTTTTGGTCCTCTGTCTGAGATAGTGAATAACCAAGTTTGTTCATAAGCCTTATGTTCAGTCTTGAGTAAAAGGTGTCTTTAGATAAGACCATATTATGAGCATTGCTGCAGCAACTTGGATTTGTGCATTGGGTAGGTAATTGGGTGTCATCACCACAAGTGATATACATTCACATGAAAAATCAATTCCATATTGAAGGGAGTTATCATGAAAAAAGAAAAGAGAAAATTATTTTTTGCTATAGCACAGCTGAAGTATGTGGTATTTTTTGCCCCTGTACACTATTAAATTGACTTTTGTCCTTGAGTACGGAATGATAATTGTGCAATGCTGCAGTATCTCTGGATTTGGTCAAAATAGCACATACTCACTTTGGATAAAATGAAGCCTGAGTCTAGAGTTGAACTGCTATAGCAATTGTACATGCTTTAAAATTTGATCTGAGAGTTAGGAAATCCTTGCAAACAGTATAACAAAGCTAAGTAGGTTACATGATTATTTTTTGTTATTACTTGATGACAAGTAATGGTTTAAGTTTGGGAGTATGATAACTCTATAAAATGAGAGTTATCAATGACACTTTTGGACTTAAATCAAGATTATTTAGAGAGTAATTGATATATTTTAGTTGCATTTTAGCTTAATTTTGCATATTTATCTATTTTAGTTATTAGCAATAAATTAGATGATTTTGAATTAAATTGTGTGTGCTTAGATTATGTGTTTACATTGTAGGCAATTGGAAGTGCAAATTCAAATAAAAAATGTTATGTTATGGGCTTGGAAAAATGAGGAAGGATATTGGTTGCGTAAAGGTAGAAACTAGTCTGAAACAGTGCATTGTTGTAGCACCGTTGCTATAGCACGATTACTGTAGCAATCCTGGAACAACGGAGGAGAAAAATTCGAGTGGATCTAAAAACAAATCTGTGATCTGCAGTTTTTAAATATGGAAGATGTGTGCCCTAGGCGTTCAGTTGCCTTAGTTTTCAATTATAAAAGGAAGCAAACACAAAAGAAAAGGGGAGAGTCATCTACCACAAGAAAATAATGAGAAAATAAAAAGAAAACAGCAAAGAAAAGAGAAATTCAAGGGCTAATAAGAAGTTGCAGGTGTGAAGAAGAAGAATCAAGAAATCAAAAAAGGATCACTTACCTCTATCTATATTCTCTTTGTTTTCTTTGATTCATGATGATGTATATGATGGCTGAATTAGTTTTATTTTCTGTTTTGATACAAATCATGAACTAAATCTATTTGTGGTTGAGTGAATAATAAGTTTGATAGTTTATTGATTGAAATTATTTTGTTGCTACTTGATTGCTATAGCATTGTTTTTTTACAATGCTTAATTTCATTCATTTTTTCGGCTGACCACTCATTTAGTGATACAAGTTAAGAGAGAGCTACAAAAGGGACTATTTAAATGGAAAATATCAAAGCAATACTTGATTTTAGATTAGGTTTTCCAACTTGGGTTAACATAAATTTGAATAGGGCTATGCTTAATTTAAAATTAGTGATGAATTAAACATAAGAAGTAATCTTGTACGGTAATTAGAAACCTTGATTACATAATGTTATATCTTGCGTGATTTATCAACTGGTCATTGTTAGGTTGTATATAGATATAAGAAATCCAACAAGCGACAGCTGATGATGCATTAGGATTCTGCCCAGTATTGTAGTAATTATTGTAGCAACATCACTGTAATAGAAAAAAAACAGTCAATACCATTAAGTGAATTAATTCACTCAACTACATCATTTTTATTGATTACATTCTTGTGTGAGATGTGTTGATTTATTTTAGTGCACTTTATTTTCTGTCATTTATATTTCTTAGTTTAATTTAGTTGTTAAAAAGAATTTAATTTAATAGAAATTGCAGAACAATTACTTGCTGTAGTAACTCTTATAGCATTAGTGCCTGTGGAGACGATACTTGAATATTTATCACTTTATTATTTATTGTGTATACTACGCACTGACACCTATATATTAAGAAATCACCCAACAATCATCAACATACAATTCCTTAATATGTTCAAAGCCAAACAGTTTAGCATTTATTGTTGAGATTAAGACATACTTGCTAGAAAGTGCATCTACAGTAACGTTTTCCTTACCTTGCTTATAATAAATGACATATGGAAACATCTCTATGAATTCTACCCATTTAGCATGCCTCTTATTAAGCTTGTGTTGGCTTTTAAGGTGTTTCAAGGACTTATGGTCGGTGTGAATCATGAACTCTTTAGGCCATAGGTAGTGCTGCCAAGTCTTTAATGTCCAAACCAATGCATACAACTCCTTATTGTAAATAGGGTAGTTTAACGCTGCCCCACTTAGTTTCTTACTAAAGTAAGTAATTGGTCATCCCTCCTGCATTAGGATTATGCCTATACCAATACCTGAGGCATTACATTCAATTTCAAATGTTTTATTAAAGTTAAGCAAGGACAATACGAGCCCATTGATTGGATTTTACTTGATCATTTGAAACACTTTCTCTTGTTCTTCTCCCTACTTAAATCCAACATATTTTTTTATTACTTCGGTAAGTAGTGCAGCCAATGTGTTGAAGTCTTTCACAAACCGTCAGTAAAAATTGGCAAGCTCTTGAAAGCTTCTTACATTACTTACACTTTTAGGACTCGTCCACTCTTGGATTGCACATACCTTCTCCTCATTAACCTGTATACTCTGTGCACTCATAAAAAATCATAGAAACACAAGTTTATCAGTGCAAAAGGTACACTTCTTTAGATTGGCAAACAACCTTTCTTTCTAAACATTACTAAAACAGGCTTCAAATGTACTACATGTTTGTCCAGGTTTTTACTATATACGAGCATATTATCAAAATAAACAAAAACAAACTTGCCAATAAAAGCTCGCAAAACATGGTTTATAAGTCTCATAAAAGTGCTTAGTGCATTAGTCAGACCAAAAGGCATGACTAACCACTCATATAAACCATATTTTGTTTTAAAAACAATTTTCCATTCATCTCCTTCTTTTATTTGAATTTGATGATATCCAATTTTTAGATCAATTTTAAAAAATACACAAGACTCATGTAATTGATCAAGCATATCATCTAGTCTAGGAATGAGATGTTGATACTTTACTGTTATTATGTTTATGGCACGACAATCAACATACCCTTCATTTTCCATCTTTCTAAGGAACTAATAAAACTGGAATTGCACATGGACTCGTGCTTTTTCTCACGTGCCCTTTTTCCATCAATTCATTAATCTACCTTTGAAGTTCTTTGTTTTCTTTGGGTTACTCTTATAGGTTGGTCAATTTGGAATAGTTGTACTTGTACAAAATCAATTTGATGCTCAATCCCTCGAATCAGAGGTAAATCATGTGGTGTTCCCTCGGGAACAACATCCTCATATTCCTGCAAGAGAAAAGTAATAAAACTAGACAAAGTAAGGTCAAGTTCGTTAATATTTAAAAATGCCTCTTTGTACAAAAGTATAATAATTGGCTAATGTGAAAATAACACTTTTTTTTAGCTCTTGCATAGAAATTCTTTTATTTTCCCTTTAATTTTTTTTCAGTGACTGTATTTTTCTTTTATTTTTCTCTCATTTTTTTCTCAACCTCTTCTTGATTTCCACTTTCTTTTTCTTTTTCTCACTTTCTTTCTTTTGATCATTTTCTCTCTACAGGCTCACTTGGTCATTATAAACTTGCTTTGGTGTTAATTGAACAAGGGTGATGTTGTGTTGATTAAACACAAATGAATATTTGTTAGTAAAGCCATCATGCTTTACACGTCTATCGAATTCCCAAGGCCACCCAAGTAACAAGTGTCCACCCTACATTGGTACTACATCACATAACACATTATCTTCATACTCGCAAAACCGAAAAGTCACTAGTACCTGCTTGTTCACCTTTACCTTACCACTGTCATTCAACCATGGTAGTTTGTATTGTCGTGGGTGTTTAAGTGTCGGAAGCGCTAACTTCTCCACCATGATAGTACTAGCAACATTAGTACAACTTCCTCCATTAATAATCATACTACATACTTTGTCTTGAACATAGCATCTAGTATGGAAAATGCTTTCTTGTTGTGCTGCTTCGTCTTCTTTTACTTGCACACTCAAAGTTGTCCTAACTAATAAAGTCAATTCCCCAAGGGTTGTATACTCTTTATCTTTGATGTCCTCTAATGGTGGCATGTCATTATCTTTTATTTCATCTTCAGTTACAATCTCATCATTGTCCCACAACACCATAACACTTTTATTCACACATTTACTTGCTATATGTCCCCTTCCTTGATATTTAAAACACTTAATTTTATGATTCCTAATAGTGGTGGCCATGGTGTTACCTTATGAGTTATGCTTGGAGGGCTTGGATCTTGGCTTAGGTGCAATAGATGCTTATGGCCTCTCATCTCGCATCACATAGCTCAGCTTTGAAAGAGTGAAACTCGAGCTTGGGACTGTATGAGTGTTACCCCTCCTCTTGAGTTATTGCTCAATCTTGATGGCTTTGTGGACCATCTCCTCAATCTCCACATAATGTTGCAACTTAACCATATTTGTAATCTTCTAATTAAGGTCATTCAAGAATCGTGTCATGGTGGCTTCTCTATTTCCCTTCACATTTGCTCTAATCATGGCCATCTCTATTTCTTTGTAATAATCCTCCACGCTTCAGCTACCTTATGTAAGACTTTGTAATTTTTTGTACTAGTCTTCGTAGTAGTGCTAAGTACAAAACGCCTTCTCATCAATGTTTTCATTTCATCCCATATCTCAAGTGGACATTCCCTATTCCACCTTCTGTTTATAACAAGCTAATCCGAAAAGTAATAGCATAGTCTGAAAACTTGATCATAGCTAATTTTACCTTTTGTGCCTCGAATAGTTGTGGCAATCAAACACAAACTCCATTTTCTTCTCTCATTCAAAGTATGCTTCTAGGTCAAATTTACCTTGAAAAGATAAGATCTTCATCTTCATGCCATCCAATCCATCATCCCTATTCCTAATTCTCTTACATCGTCCTTCTCGCCTATAGCTACCCACTGAGTCCTTTTCTTAATCATACTCATCCTTATAATATTCATCAATCTCTCCTTTACTTTAAGATCTCTCCCTTCTGTGTGCTTCAAGAACAGGTTGTGGTTGCCCTACACGTGTGTTCTCTATTTGATCCAAACGCTCATAGATGTGCTCTAATTCAACCCTCATAATCCTTCTCATCTCTCCCATCAATGCTTGAATTTGTAAATTTTGAGTAATTGCAGATTGATCCTCTTCATTTGTGTTTCATTTTAGGTTATAAAACATGACTAACATCTGCAAAAAAAAAATTAAAAATAATGAAGAAAGGACCTTACATGTTTCACTCAAGAAAAATAATTCACTCAGTTCCACTGGTGTTTCACTCAAATTTATTAGTTTTTACCCTTTAACATGCTCACACTCTCTTACCTTTTTCCACTTCTAGTAATTTTGAGTCGGCTCTTATCCAACTAATCAAACCAATATTAAGATTCCAGTAGCAATTCACAAAGATCCCACCAAAGAGACTTAAATTTCAAAACCAAGAATACAATGTGTATGTACAATCGAGGATTCTTTTTTTTCTCTTGTTTTTGTTAAACCCTAAATAACTTAAATTTGAATGAATTCAAGGAAAGGAATAAGTAAAATTTATAGGTTTAAAAAGAATAAACTATAAGAATGCAGAATTGATAAAAAGAACAAAAAAATATTGTTCACATAGTACTGTTCACATGTCACTGTTCATTATTTTTTTTTTAATACTAGAACAATGATAAAAAATAATAAAGATAGATGAATATGACCTTGGTGCCTAAGCTCTGATACCAAATGATATGAACCACACCAAGAACTGATGTGACCCTTATCAATTTATTCTCCAAGATTGAATCTAAATCTGTAATTGAATAAAACCTCTACCCAATACTTAATGAAAGCACGAACTTTGTTATGAGAAGATGCCACAATCAATCATGTATGATTTGATTGATAAGTCAAGAGTTTGAACGCTATAGAAATCCAATAAGTTCAAATAGTTAGTTTAAAAACTAAAGAGAATTAGCTCTCTCACCAATTACGTCAAAACTAATCTTCTCTATTATTGGATGTGAGTATATTATATAGAGTTGGTTACAAGAATTTTTAGAAATAAATCCTTAACCAAAATGAAATCAGAATCTTAATCTAAGCAAATAAGAAAAGAATCTAAATGAAATCAAAATCATAATCTAAGCAAATAGGAAACAATTTAAATCAAATCAGAAACCTAATCTAACCAAATAGAAAAGAATCTAAATCAAATCAGACTAAAAGAGAAACTTACTTGTTTCTCTACTAGCCTCCTCAAGAAACGAGAAAGTATCTAAAATGGAAAATAATATATCTTCCCGCCATAATGTGCAAGCCACTTGAGGATCTCATGGAAGTGATTATTTGGAAACTTCTAAAGCTTGAATCATGCATTCAGTGGTCTGAATATCATGTGCAATTCCTTCAACGGCCTTCCATGAATTTGATTCAGCCCAAGTTGCTTGAATCAATCCATTAAGCGCATATTTGAATTTCTTTGTTCGAGCTCTTATGACCGGTCTGACAGGAACTTAAATAGAATCTAAATATGTCTCATACCACGTGCTTGTAATAGTGTTGTCCTCAATCTCATCTTATTTAGTAAACGCTTACAACTGTAGCTTGAAAGTTGAATAAGTTTTATCCCACCACTATAGATAAAATACTTATATTGTCCCCAAAATTTATCAAGGATGTAATTATTTGAATTTATAATAAATATTTAAATTTTATTACAATAAGATAAAAATCTAAAACAAAGGTGAGTTTCTTCGACCAAAGTTGCCGGAAAAGAAAAAATTACACTACTTGCATCTTTAGAATTCTTTTCTTGTGATCTATCTAATGGAGAAATTGTCGACGCCAAACAATCATCGAAGATGGAGAAATCGCCACCTAAAGCTTCAACTCCACCGTTAAAAGATAGCAATTCATTGTGCACCGCCACCCTTACATGATAGAGTGTTGAACAATCTTCTAGATTATGGTGGCAGTGCACTATGACTTATAACCATTAAATAGTGATGTCATGGTAAAGCCACAGTTTTAGGCAATGATTTCTCTGTCTTTAAAGTTCCTTTGGTGTCAGTAATTGCACCATTGGATAAATATAAAGAGTGAAGTCAATGGTACCAATTATTACCTTTTGGTTCATCAATAGCAGCTATCACTGGCCGAATGTTCGCCAATGATGGATTATAATTTCCATATGCTTTATAATTATATAATTTACTAATAGATGCAATACAATTTAACAAATTAAATAATAACTATTTAATTAAATAATATATTTAATTTAATAATTATATATTAAGTATTTTAACATAAATTTTTATTGAAGACTTTATACCACAACTGATGGTGTTTACAAAATACATACTTATTAAGTTTTATTTTACAATTATAGCTTTTATTTCACAATAGCTATTACTTAAGATTCACTTTACCTCAATCCCAATCAAGGTCAAAAAGGACCTCACCTCAATCCCAAACATATCTCTATTTTCGCTAATGATCACATGTATCTTTTTTTGGACAATTATATCCTTTTGACTAGTGTCCCAAATGTATTTATCTAGATGTAATTGTCAAAAAGGAGATTTTGCAACATTTTTTAGGTAGTCTCATAAATTAATAGTGCTAATAAATACATTTGAAAGCAAATGCCAAAAAATCAACAAGTAACAGACCCATTTTTTTAAAAAAAAATTTTAAACACAAAATTATTTATCTTAATACCATTTTGTTGCAATATTAAAAATAAATAATAATAGTAGTGATATTATAAATAAAACAACAACAACATGGATTTGTGGTTGAAGTGATGAGATTAAAGAAATTAATTTGAAAAGTAAATATAGGGATAAAGGTTTTATATGAATTGGAAAAAAAATAGCTTAAGTATAAATACAATGAAGTTTAAGAAATCTCCAATAATCAAGTGTTCTCTTAAAATAAAAGAAAAAGAAAAAAAGATGTACCAACACAAATAGATTTATTAAGTTTTCAATTATTTTTTATAACTTTAAATAATTATTGTAGTTTAAAGGAAGATAAAAAAGATTGGGGGTCATAACAACATGTTTTCATTATTTTATAGAAAGTTGATCATAATAATAAAAAATGAACTTAGAATATCTACATATAATATTGGAATCTAATAAATGAAAATGGGAACAAGAAGGTTGGAACTTTGAACCAAAAATGAGAAAGTCTTATATGAACTAGAGACTTATGTACAATATTAGAATTTGATCAAAAAAATGGAAAGATGAAAGTTGGACCTTTAGAATTCAAAAATGAGAAGTTTTAATCAAATTAAAGACTTATCTATAATGTTAAGATTTGACCCAAAAAAAATGGAAACATGAAACCCAAAATTGATGGTTAATTAGTTAGAACTTTATAATCCAAACATGAGAAAGTTTAACTAAAACTAAAGATTTATCTGTAATGTTGGAATCAAGTAAAGAAAAATAGGAACATTGAACCTAAAATTAGTAGTTAATTAGCTGGAACTTTAGAACCAAAAAATGAAAAAGTTTAACAAAAAATACAGACTTGTCTATAATGTTGGAATCTAAAAAAAGAAAAAAAGAAAAAAAACCCAACATTGATGATTTAATTAATTAAAACTTTAGAATCCAATATGAGAAACTTCAATCAAAATTAGAGATTAATTTATAATGTTGGAATTTAATAAAAAAATAAAAAAACATAACATTTAAAAGTAATGATTAAATTAGTTGGAATTTTAAAATCTAATATAAAAAGACTTAGTCGAGACAAGAGACTTATGTGTAATATTAGAGACTTATCTATTAAAACTTTAAGATTGAAGTTAACCCCTTCCCCAAAAAAAAATTTACTCGGAGCTCGGCCCCGCAATTTTGGCGAGTGGTCCGGGAATCTTTGCCTCACCAAGTGCTGTTTTCTCTTTTCTGAGTTGATTATTGGCTATAACTTTTCAAAAAAAAAGGACGATCATTATTGGTTATCTGCTATTAGATGTAGTAGTGGTCACATCACGAAGACTTTTTTTTGTTTTTGCTCTTCCGTTTATGTTTTTTTTTTAATTAGATTTCTTTTAATTGTTACATGTATAGATAAGTCATGATCTGAAACGAGTTTAGATACAACTATATGTAAGAAAAACAAAATACTTGCTTAAATCTTCCATATATTTATTAGTATTAAAATTTAAACTAGTATTTTATTTATCACCTAATATTTTTTTACATGTTATTTTATCACTAAAATTTTTAAACATTTTTCAACTTAATGGCTGAAGTTTTAATTTTAATCATTTTACCACTCCATCGTTAAAAATGACAAATTTTAACATAATTTACAGTATTCCTAAACTATGTATGTAATTACAATTTAATCCTCTAAATTAAAAAATACAAAATAGTTATATACAAAGAGATAATGCTTTTATCAATTGATTATCTTATATATCTAAAAACATCAATTGATAAATTATAAATATTATAATACTTTTAGCTTAAGATACTAAAATATCTTAAATACCCATTTGACATAAACGATTTCTTAAAGGACTTAACGATTTTGTAGTATAACGATAAAATTGAAACATTAGGTTTTGTAGTAAAACGATAAAATTGAAACATGAAGTGAGATAAATCAATTGGTAGAAAATTTTGATGATAAAATAATGTGTTAGAAAAAATTAGATGATAAAATGATAATATCCCATATTTTATTTTCGACCTAATTTAATTTTTTGAACGATTTCTTGTGCGTTTAATTAATAAATCATACAAAGACAACTGAAAGAAATATTTTATATTTCAATTGCTCATTAATTACGCAATAGCCATTCTCATTGATTTTTTATAGTGCTCTAGCACCGATATAAAAAATTTTCTTTAATTGATCTTAATTATAAGGGTCATTCTATGAGGCCATGATTAAAGTTATAGTATCAATATCGTAATTAAACATAAATTATGTAAATGAAATGTAAAACTTATAAATTTAACATAAAGCCTATAAATCAACATTAACAGTAAAATAAAACATAAATTTTAGAAATTAAACATAAGACTTGTATTCAAAGGTAAAACAAGTAAATTAATATAAAACTAATAAATTGATATATTATTAGTAAATAAAATAAAAATTTACAAATATAATATAAAAACTCATAAATCAATATTAAGTGTAAAATAAAACATAAATTTTAGAAATTAAACATAAGATTTGTAAATAAAAAATAAAACAAGTAAATTAATATAAAACTAGTAAATTGATGTATTATTAATAAACAAAATAAAAACTTGCAAATATAACTTAAAACTAGTAAATTAACATTAACTATAAAATAAAACATAAATTTTGAAAATGAAACAAAAGACTTGTAAATAGAAGGTAAAATAAGTAAATTAATATAAACTAGTAAATTAATGTATTACTAGTAAACAAAACAGAAACTTACAAAGACAACATAAAACTAGTAAATCAACACTAACTGTAAAGTAAAATATAAATTTTGAAAATAAAACATAAGACTTATAAAAAGAAGATAAAATAAGTAAATTACTATAAAATTAGTAAATGATGTATTACTGGTAAATAAAATGAAAACTTATAAATATAACATAAAATAAGTAAATCAACATTAAGTGCAAAATAAAATATAAAGTTTGTAGATTATACCTAAAACTTATGAATAAAAAATAAAAAAAATTAATATAAGAGTTATTGCAAAAAAAAAGTTAACAATTGTAAAATAAAAATTTGTTATAATGTTTATTATCTTATATATTTATTGATTTTTTATTTAAATTAAATAATGTTGTTTTGCATTTATACAAAAAAAAAGTTAACAATTGTAAAATAAAAATTTGTTATAATGTTTATTATCTTATATATTTATTGATTTTTTATTTAAATTAAATAATGTTAGTTTTGCATTTATGTAATACATGTGATGTTTTATTAAGGATGAAATTTATGTTCAAAATTAGATTTTTTTAAAAGAATATTATTTTAATATTTTTCATGTTTGTTGTAAGATGAGATTATTTTGTATCTTTTTATACTTCCTCTGTAACAACTCTAAGTGGTCTCCAAATACAATTAAAATGTTTGAAAGTACATAAAGTGTGCATAAGATTTAAAATTTAATCTAATTTTATTGATATATCATCTACGTGTCTAGTAATATAAGAATTTTAATTTTTTTTTACTTGATTCATATCAAGATAAATAATTGCGCTTAATTAACATGTGTAATAAATAGATATCATTATAAAAAATGGGGACAAAAAGTATACAAATGTTCTAGAATAAATATAGAATTTATGGTAACTAATTCAATAAAATTTATTCCACATTTTTTAGTATAATTTTTTTGTTTAATTAAAGGAAATATTTTTTTTTGTAAATGAATAAAATATTTTTCACTAAAATTGTATAGAAACATTGTTAATTTTTTAAATAATTAATAATCTTTTATGAATTTACTAGTTTTACTTTACATTTACTAGTTCTATGTATGATTTACAATATTTGTATTTAATACGATATTGATGCCGTAATTTTTATTACGGCATTATAGAATTTTCCCTTAATATATTATTCTTTAATGCTCAACACGTTGTCTTTCTCCCACATATTTTTACAAGTGTTAAAGTTAAAGATCTCAACTAAATTTGATTTGGTTGTCTAAACTTGTGATTTTTATTTATTAAATCGCGAACAAAAGACATAATTCAATTCAATTGATAAAGCACTAACTCTTTATTATAATTGATTTTGATAGATTATAAGGCTGGTTTGGAATTGCTTTTGGCAAGTTTAAATGTAATTTTAAAAAGTTAGAAGTTAATTTGGGTGGTGATATTTCCACCCCACAAATTTTGTAAATGCACTCCACTTTTAGAAAATAATTATAAAAAAATCCACATTACTTTTAAAAATTTTAAATAAAGAAGAATTATGAAAAATTAATCAATTAAATCTTTCTTAAATTCTTAATTTATTTTTTATGACTTAGATATTTTTTGTTATCTTTGACTATTAAGATTCCTTCAGCCTAAATTTAAATTAACTATTCTATCTTTAAAATGTAAAAGTACAAAAAATTTACTTTAACTTCAATATTTTTTATTTTATACAAAATTCATTGTTTCTAAATGGTCAATTCTACTTTATTAGTATGATTGTTAATTTTTAATTAACATAATGTCTTTATGAGTCAATACTCATGGAGATTATTTGGCCATCAAATTTATATTATTTACATGTAAAATATTAAAAATGATTAGACTTTATTTAAAAAGTTAGATAATAAGTCACAGAATTAAGTACCTAAAGTATTAGATACAAGAACAAATTATTTTTTAGGTTGGGTAATTTTATGCCATAAAGATTATATAATTAAATAAACTTATATTGAAGCAATCTGAATAGTAAAAAAAACTAAGTAAAAGAAAAAATAAGAATGATTTAATTGATTAATTATACATATATTTTTGTTGATTTGTATTAATAAAAAATAATGTGAATTTATTATAAATACTCCTTAGAAGTAGGGTGGGTTTACACAAATAATTGGCTAGAAATATCCCCACCCGTTAATTTTAATGTTTGGTAAATTTTTTAGAAATCACTTCTGGTAATATCATTTCATCTTACAACAGATTTTGAAAAGTAGAAGAGGGATAACTTTTCAAATTTGATTTTTAAATTCAGTCTTATTCTTTAAACAATCATTTATTTGGAAATAAAACAATCCCATCCATATTCTCATTTATATTATAAAAGTTCAAAATTATTCTTATTAATTAGGAAATAAAATCAAGAATATAAAATATTTTTTATTATGTATATATATTAATTAATAACTAAAATAAATATTTTATAAACATATTTATAAATGTGTAAATAAATTTTATTTAACATTATGCCTAATTCATTTATTCAACATATTTATAACAGTTTAATAATAAAATTTATCAAATATATGCAATTGCTTTTAAAACTCACAAACACTTTTAAACATAAAATTTATCAAATGTTTAACTAATTATCTTCACAAATAATTATTCGGATGGTACAATTAACAACAATTATTTTTAAAGCTAAAATATTTCCAAACTTGCCCTAAATGTGATCACTTTGAATTTAAATTGATAAATCTTTTTAACTGGTCTTGATTTTAATTATTTCATTCGGTTTGAAATTGAAAGTTGATTAAACTCAAACTCGGTTAAAAAATAAAAAGGGGTAAAAGGGGAAAATTTCTTACAACCCAATTGTGGATTCAGTTTCAGTTATCTACCACCAAAGCACCACTGCCGGTGTCAGTTCTCCCGGGCCTCTTCTTCATCTTGGGTCTTGTCACACACCTCTCGTCTATTAATTGATTAATTCGCTAAATTGAGAAGTGTGGATCGAGGACAGATTTCTGTTCGAACATCAATAAGTGCATTTCTACGTAATACAAGTGTATACATTTAGAATTTCAGTAGCTTTCAAGAGTGTAATATACCTATAGATTGTAGCAATTTAACATAAAAAATCAGGCATGCTCATATTTATCTTTCAAATTTCTTTGAAAAAAAAAATCAATGACTTGAGACATCAATTAAGTTATAAGCCCTTGGCGGTTGATCAAGCAACAAAATCCATGCACATGCAGGACAACCTAACAAAGAGAACAAATTATCAACCAAAAACTTTATAAATCTAGTAGCTCTTCTAAGCTTTGCAACAAGTGAAAATGATGATTCAAGAATCAAGATTCAAGGATTCATTGGCAGAACAAGGTACAACAAACGAAAGAACAATGCAATGACAGTCCCTTCAACAGAAGAAATTTAATTCTCCGCAACTGTGGTGACTGGTGACAGTGTTTCAACCTATAATTAGTAAGCAATTCCAACATCAACATCAGGAAAGAACTAACAAAAGTTCAAACAAACCAAAACATTAGGAACAAAATTTGAAATTATTCAACAATTCTCTGGGCACTACAAGGAACAATAAACTGAGAACAATGCCAAGGCAGTTACTTCAACATGCCAGTTAACTGTAGAAGAATTTAACTTCAAAGTTATTGAGACAATCCACAATGGTACAGAGTACACAAGAATCCTTTCACTAAATTGCCTACATATAAAATTTTAATGTCTGTATTTCTAACTCCTTTTGAGCTACAGCTGTCTTCCATGATACAACTCCTGTAAAGGGTCATCAGTTGAGTTGCCAGATCTTCTGTATTATACCTAAAGAAAAACTTTCCAAGAACACAAAAACATTGCAGATGTTACAAAATTTAAACTAAAAGAAGCTGCAATATGGGTATCAACAAAGGGGGAAAAGTGGAAAAGATAACAAAATAGACATGGAAAAGTAGACTACAAACTTTCAAGGGACCTGTTACACCATTGTACATCGCATCTTCACAAATGAAGTTCCCATGAAAGATAACCAAGTCTTTGCACAAACAAGGTACCAGCTCCTCATCTGCCAGGTACTGATGAAGACAACAAGGTTACTTGCACCTTTGACTACTGATCCCTCCAGCTCGGACTAAAGATGGGAAAAAACCCTGAAGGTGATAATGGAAAAGCAAGGCCTGGGGATGGTGGAGGTTGAGGCCCCGGACCTAAAATCCCAGATTGAACCATGGGTGAAAATTGAAAATTGGGTGTTAGTGGTGGAGGAAACTGAACCCCTGGCGAAAGCAATGGATAAGGTGATCGTGGGGATAACAAGTTCATGTAACTAGTGGGAGATGGCAAGAGGAACTGAGAAGATGGAGAGGGTAAAAGTCCAGGTCCATTCATTTGTGGAGAAGGGAGATTAGGCATCAAAGGTGCAGGACCATTTACTCTTGAAGTGGGAAAACCTGGCATAGGTGGGTTAGGAAGTAAGCCAGAGGATGGTGGCTGAGGCTGAATTTGGCCAGGAACATGTGACTGTTGGGCATGTACAGGTGGATGAGGTGGAGGTTGGTTTCCCCTTGGACCATGATCTACAATAACATTTTGAAGGTCTCGCATATAAGCTGAGATAGGAGATTCAGCGGTAATATGCCACGCCGATTCCCAAGGTGCCACTGGTTGTAGTTGTCCAAATTGTGGCATTGACTGACCATAATGAGGAGGACGCCTAACTAAACCATTATTGTATGGAACTGAAGGTGGAAGTGGACCAGGAGCTGGAGCCTGAGCAGGAGCTGGAGCAGGAGCAGGGACCATAGGGGGAACATGTGGTCTGTTAATGGGTGCTAATGGGGGTGGTCGAATCTTCTGCAACCGCATACTCTGAGGTTTCGGGGGATTTTGTGGAGGTCTAGGCAAAGGTTCTTGTGAAGGTGAACCAGTGAGTTGCTGCACAATGTTCCTAAAATCATTCTTGCTTATGTTGTAAACCTGAGGCTGAGGTTGTTGCCTATTAGCAGCATTATTATTAGCTGCAAAATTAGGTTGGTGCAATGGACTCTTCCTTATATTCTTCCCCATCTTATTCACACCCAAATGATCATTGTTATGCCGGTTTTTTGAGCCATCCATTTTCAGTTAACAAATTCGAGCTCTTCCCAAAAAACTCTCAAAAAAAAAAAAAAAATCAAACACTCATAAAATTAAACCATGGAACAGTTTGAAGTAAAAGACCCCAATTTCAGAATTGAAGCTCAAGCATTACTTATCTCTCACAATAATCTATACGCCGAGCAGAACTTCAAACAACTAAACCACTCAGCTTCAATAAGCATCAGCAAACTTTCAAGAGAACCTAATACTTGCTTCTGCAGCCCAAAAATCTAGTTTCTCTAAAACACGTATAAAGTCAAACAACTTCAAAACTTAAAGCTTTACTAATCTTTTCTTTTCCCAACAAATCAAGCTCCCAAAGCAGATTAATTGTCGCTAAGAGAAACAAAATTAAACCCTAGAAAAGAGAAATGAGCAGCAATAAACATACCCTTCTTTCCGCTTTGTCCAATTGAGTCGGCCCTAAAAATGAAAACTCAGATTCTTGTATAACCCAAGCAGCAAATTCAAATCTCGAAAGCAAAACCACAACAAGTATTATAAAAAAGTGATAAAATATGACGCCAAATTTCAAACGACTTTTTCTTCGGTTTCACACACTATAACACGAAAAGGAAGCAATAAAGTAAAAGTTAATGACATAAGACTACCAAATAAAGAATAGTAACATCCTCTGACTTGAAGAAGAGAAAACAAAATACAAAATAAAAATTCAACGAAGATGTTTAGAATTGAAGAAAGCGCAAATTTTATGATCAAATCAAATCAAAGACAGAAAACAGGAAAAGAAACCCTAACGTGCGCAATTGAGATGGTCAAAATAGAAATGAAATTTAAAGATTTCTGCAAGTGGGTGAGCTGTGCTGTGTGTGGGGCCGAGTGTGGACGTGAGTGAACTGGGCTGACGTAAAGACTGAATCTAAAAAATCATGATTGTAGTTGGGGTATGTTTACTAAAGGGAATCGGGAATCAAAATGGATTAGAAAGAATTTGAAATCGTAATGAAATATTGTAATAAGTCATTTATTAGGAAACGAAACAAAATTCATTATATTTTTATTTATGTGTTTATTTTATTTTGTTATTAAAATAAATTATATTATATATTAAAATATCTTAAATTTATTATTGTAATTATTATTATTTATTATAATATTTGTCATATTATTCAAAAATAATAATAAATATTGACAGTAACAACAATATAATATCATCATTATTATTCGTTATGTTATTATGATTCAAAAAACTTATTGTTAATAATAGTAAGAAATAATAAAAACTTAAGTTCAATAATAATAAAGATAATATTAATAATAATAGACATTACAAGAATAAAAATAATAATATATGTCAAAAACTAACAATAATACAAGAATAACAATAATCATCTTTAAAAAAAAAAAATCACCATCATCATTTTTGCGAAGGTTGTTGACAGGGGCGAGATTGGTTGCTAACCCATCAGCGGTTGCTATTTCTAGCGACGGTAGGTGTTGCTGCTAGACGCGATTTGGGCAGCTGTTGCTTTGATGGTCAATCCCAATGCTGTAATGGAGGCCAGAAATGTTTGGCTATACTTAAGGTTTCCTCAAGTCAAGTGATTTGGCTGCGATAGAGGCTTCCTCGAGGGTAAAGTTTGCTATTTATATTTTTTAATTTAATACAAGGTATTTTTTAAATTTTGAAATTCTGATGGGTAAATTTGGTAATCTTGAAAATAAGAGACTGATTCCCAAATCTTTAAGAATTAATCTCTTATTTCCCATTTCCAATTTAAGATAGATCCTACGATTCTATTTCCAATTTCAATTTGCGTTCTTATTTTGTAAAATAAACATTATCAATGATTGTAATTCTTAATTTTGATTTCCTAATTCAAAAAATAAATACACCATAAGATTTTGGATCGAGGTACACTTAATATTATTAGGTAATAAATATAATTTTTAAATAATTATTTTAATAAACATAATAAATTTATTATAAATTTCTTATTATATAAATAATGGATCAAGTTAACTTATTAGTGTTTAACAAATATTTTGGTGCATTAATTTTTAAGTTATAACTGCTTAATCTCAATATCAAATATAACCTAAATTAATTATGAGGTGAGAGAGGCTTGAACTCTCAATCTCCAGATAATTCAAAAACTATGACAAGACCCCATTATGGTAATTTTTTGGTTCGAAGCAAATTTATTAAACTTATTTATTTATTTAATTATGTCTCGAGAGTTGCAAATTATCACTGTATAGTAAAACCTCTCTACAGTGAAACTCTATAAATGAATAACTTCCATTTGGTTATAAAGATTTTTTGTCCTAATTTAGGCAAGTTATAAATATGAATAAGCTTTATGTTATAATAAGTTATATTTTTCCTAGAACTCATCTCAAGAAACTTACAACTACAATGAAATAATTATTTGTATATTACAAAAGTATATGTTATGTTAGAATAAAAGAACTTGCCTCCATATAGTACAATTAGACAATGAGAGAAAATTATTAAAAAAATAAAAAATTTTAGAGATTTTTGTGATAACTTTGTATATTCCTAATAATAGGTTAAATAATAGATTTATTTTTTGATATATTGGAATTGACAAACTCTATTAATAAATTATTAATGCAATGTATATTTTACCTCTATATCCTTACACTCAGAAAAACTAAGTCAAAAAAAAAAAAAAGTTTCAATGACTATGATGGCATTTTTTTTTGTGTTTGAAATTTGAATAGATCTAAAATATTCTGAATTCTTAATAAAGTTAAATATTTGAAATTGAATGATATATTTATTTTTTAACTGAATCACTAAAAATAAATATTAAATTATTTTTTAATCTAAAAGAATTTTAAAACTAGTATTTTTTACATTTGTGCCCTTATAAATATCAATGTTCAACAAATAATAAACATCTCAAAGAACATAAATAATATAATATATAATAATGTATTATCATAAAACAATTATAAATTGGTATGTTATTCAATTTTATTGTAGTTTATGATGTTTTTATATGAAAAATATTAATAAAAAATTACTAAGATAAATAATGCTAATTTGAAGAAAATAAAGAAATAAAAATAAAAATAATCTACCACTATATTATCACAAGGCGTAATAATGCTAATTATTAAATTTTATTTGGATATAAAAAAAAATTAATAATTAGAGTGATATTTTGGAGAATATCTTTTAAAAATATCATTAAGACTTTTTAGATCAACAAAAAAGCTAAAAAAAATTACCTTACTAACTTAATGACTTTATAACTAAAATTTTTTATTAAGAAGCAAAAAGAGATAATGACTTAACTAATTGAAATTAAGTTAATTAAAGTTATTAAGTCAAGAAAACAAACAACCCATACATCTCTATTAAGTTATAATCTTTTCACAGTAATAAATTAGTTTGGTCTCAACCATGACTATAAAGAGGTTTTTATTGCATACCCCAATGGTTCTTTCACATGAACATGCTTGTGTAAGTAAGGAAAAGTCTACTCTAACAAAAAAAAAAAGTCGATGATGGAGTACTGTTAGGGAAGAAGTTGAGTAAAAATGTTAAGAGTTCTGGAAGATTATGATTTGAAATTCAGTTTCCATAAGGATTTTGATGAGGCAAGTAATAATGGTTGATTGGCAGGGTAGCTAAGGTACACCGATGTCGTAGAGGAGCAAATTTGGCATTGAAGATTTAAATTATATGGGAAAGGACAACTGGATAACTACTACAAAGATTATTTGTGCTTCTTTAATATAATTGGGCTAGTTTTGGTATTACTTGCACCATAAGACAAATCTTCACTTATCTTCTCTTAGTAGGATTTTTTTCCATATATACAAGGAAATGTGGGCTTGTGAACAATAAGCAATTTTGTGAGTTTTCAAAGGTTGCTAGGTTTATATGGTCTCCTTGGGTTTAACTTTTGATGAAGAGAAGAGAGGACTATTACTTAGGGCTTGGGAAATACTCTGAGAGAAGTAAGGGAGGAAGTTTTTTATGAGAAGGAAAGTTTGTAAGCTATTGTAATCCCTATACTTTTCTATTGTAAAATTGTTGATAATTAATAAATCAAGGAGAGTGTCGTGGTCTTATATATGTAAGCCTAATGAAGTTGAATTACATAAATCTCTTATGTTCTTCTCTTCATTATTCTTTTGTTCTTATCTATTTGCTGTTGTTTGTGGTTTTTTTTTGTTATTTCTTTAATCATTTCGTTACTTAGATAAGATAGAGTGTAGTTGATTATTTGTAGTAAAATTTGGGCCAAGCAATGAAGGCATGACACGTGTGTGGAAGTTACACTTTCTAAGGGGCCCTTCCAAAACATGAAAGGGGAATTCAAAAGCAAAGGGGAAAGTGGGAACACTTCCAAAATGAGTACCGACCACTTTATAAACCTAGAAAAAATTTAGAATATGTCTCTTATTTAATGCTTAAGTGACAAGGCCACCATAAATATTTAGCCACATTAGGCTGGGAAGATCTTCCCCATTAGGCCAACTCAGCTCCATCAGAAAAACTCCACAAGTAGGAAAATAGCCACTATAAAGGGCTGTACAAGAGATCACCTTCCAACAAGTCATTAAATAGCTTAAAAGGACAGTCACATAAGGGAAGGCCACATATTAAACTCGACCAAGGAAGAACCTGAGATATTTGAATTTCATCTAAAACTACTAAAACAACCCTACTTAAGGAAGGGAACAACCAACTATGGCTCTCGACATGTATCCAAAATAACCAAAGATGCCCTCTGAGGCACTTCACTATATAAAGTCAAGTCCATCTCATTATAATGAGGCCTTTCTTTACTCTTTGGCTTATTCTTCATATTTATATTCAAGGTATCATAGAAACCTAGTCTTCTTTTTACCATATACTAACTTGACCATCGGAATGCCATCGTGGCACCTATATTGATTCTTTCTTTTTTCAAGTTCTATGTGCATCCATCTCGGATTCCTTCACAAAAATCATAGAGATCTCCAACAACAAGGCTTTAAACATTTTGGGTAAGACAATGACTTGACTAGAATTTTACAAAAGCACTGAGTTGTCACATAGATCAGTTGAATTGCGACAGAGCTATCTTGGGTAAATTTGAATAAGATTAGGTAATAAGTTGAACATGGTCGAGAAATAGCAAGTAAATGATATTTTTACACTTTATCAACTAATATGAGTATATATAAAAAATAAATTATTAAATTAGTCAAAGAATATTAAGATAATTTTCATATTATTGGGTGGTTAAGTACATATATAAATTTTGATAAATATTAAGGCACATCCATAAGTTTTTACATGTCATTAAATCACATTCAACGATCAAATTTCATTGTCAACATTACAAAAAGAGAAGGTTAATGAATGATCAATTCAATCTTTAAGTTAAATCAAATTCAAAAAAATGATTGATGTTAAAAATTGTAAGTCCACTAAGGGATGAAAATGTTATTTTGTGCTTATATTATAATCTACATTTGTAATTATGTAATATATTATGAATTTCTAATTATGTTTCTAAATATTTGATCTTGTGTCATTTTTGTGTATTTATTAGGTAAAAATAATAATTTCAAGCAATTCGAGGCTCTAAACAAATGAACAGATGTCAAATGTGAATTACAAAACTCTAAAAAATTACGTTATTGTCGAGAAGGATCTGTGACTTTTGTTTTAAAATTATAAATTTTTACCACATTAAGTGTGTTAATTATGAAATTATAAGTTTTTACCATTTTAGTTTTACTAATTGTTAGTAGAATGAGTTGAGTGCGCTTGAGTAAGTTAAGTTAGGTTTATCTTTAGTTAGTGGAATAAACATATGGCCATGATATAATTGGCTTTAGTTATGTGTGTGGTGTGAGTTGATTACAAATTGGTATAAATAGAGAGGGGAAACGCACTTCTCTACACCTTTATTCACTTCTTTCTCTCCAAATTTTTCTTCTCTTCTCTCTATCTTAATTTTGTTGTAATATTTTGTAATATATTTTCAATAAATAAATTTGGTTTCATCTCTAATTTTTAAATAACATTTTTTAATTATGTATAATTTAATTTTAATAATCATTTTTTTATTATGTTTAGTTAGATAAATTCAATTTTTAATTATATAAATTAAATTATTTTTTATTTGATTTTATTCAAATTTATATTTTGAAATTTTGATTTATTGTGGGAAAATAACGGAGTTTGGCATAAAAAATTCTTAATATCTTAGTATAAAGTATGGTAAAATAGTACTTTGATTTATTACAAAAAAATTAAATTTTAGCATATTAAGTACTTAATTCTTAACAAAATTAATATAAAAATAATAATAATTTATACAATTAATCTTTTGGGCAATAAAAAATAAAAAGAAGAAGAATATATTAAATTTTATTTACTACACTAAATTGGATCCATAAGCCTAATTAATTTATTTTCATCGTTTCACTTAAATTAAATAGTATGAATTTAAATTCTATTTTTTTTAGATAAATTAAAAGGAAATAACAAATTAATTTTTTTTTGTGTAGCCACTTTAGACTTGCTGAATTATATTATAACAAGACACTTTTATTTTTAGGAGTTATAAGTAATTTTTGAGTTGTGTCAAGTTTTTGGTAGTATTACTAGGGAAAAGATATTTTTTTATTTCTTTTATTTTTATTTTTCCATTTTTCCTTTTTTCTTTAAATTTTCATTTGCCCCCTCTTCTTTTCTTAAACTTTGCTCTACCCACAAATTTTTTAGAAATTTCACTTTCATCCCATACTTTTCTGTTTTATACTTCTAAAAATTACACTTGACCATAAAAGTTTGGAAGCTTTCAAATAGGTCCCTAACTAAAATTTCCCATAACAATAAGATTTGGACATACGACTTGAATTTATTTGGACTCAATTCAAACTTGATTTGAACCAAATAAACATGAATATTGACTTTAAAAGTTATAACAAAAGTCTAATAATTTGAATTAATTACTTAATTAGCTGGTATCTTTTCAAATTAAAAAAAAAGTCTATATCTTGAGGTAAGTATTCTTCTTTTTTTCTCCTTTAAATTTTTATAATTTAATCCTTCTATTTTTTTCTTGTACATTTATCTTGTTTATTTAATTTTCAATTTTTTTTTCAATTTTAATGTGTAATTTTTATTTAATTTTTTTTCATATGTTATTTATTTGTTTATGTATTATCTTTAGAACACAATTTCACACATGCACACATTATCAACATTGTATGAGGCGTTAGTATCAAATTTCGAGTGGCAGATTAATTTGTAAATCTCAATCACCGCCAACAATCATATAAGAGATCCAAGAAGAAAATTTTTTAGGCCAACTTAATCCTTAAATTGATGAGTAAAATCTATTCAAGAAATTGAATGTAATGTTTGTAATTCTAATGATCATTTCGCTTAAAATTATCTCAATCTACCTGTACTTAAAGAATGGTTACATGATCAAGCTAATGCCATTAACACTTTTAATAAGCCAAATCCATATTCATAAACTTATAATCCTGGTTGGAAAAATCATCCAAATTTGAGTTGAAAGAATAATAATAATGCACAATCTTCACAAGCACCATCTTTACAAAATTTTCAAAATGCTCAACCTTATGCAGCTTATATTCTAACACTTAGGAAAAATCTAGATGATACAATTCACTCATTCATTAGAAAACAAGATATTATTAACAATCAAAATGTACAAACCTTTTCTAATTTGAAAGATGCTCTTACTAAAACTGCATCTGCACTCACAATTCAAGTAAAAGGTAAATTTCTAGCTCAACCACAACTAAATCCTAAGATTCAACACAATCCACTCATGAACCAAGTCAGGTCACTTATAATTCTTCATAGTCGTAAGGTTATTGAAAGATCTATTCTTGAACTTTGTGAAGATGAAGATAGTGAAAGTTCAAAGGTAAGGAAGGATTAAGTAAACTTATACCTAGTCAAAAAATGACTATTGTTCCATCTGAACCATCATTTTTACAAGCATTGAATAAACTAAAGAAATTAAATCAGTCCTCTGAAAGTTATGAAATGTTTAGGCAAGTGAAAGTTAGCATTCCTCTGTTAGATGCAATTAAGCAGATACTTTCATCTGCCAAATTTCTGAAATACTTATGCACTATAAAAAAAAAATTGAAGGTAAGAAAGAACTTCAACTACATTTTTATTTGTCAATCGATCAGTTAAAGTACCAAAATAATAGTGGAAGATATTTTAGTACAAGTTAATAAATTCATATACCCTGTGGATTTTATTATTCTAAATTGATCTGTGGTGACTAATTATCAAGCAATTCTTGTAATTTTGGGTCAACCATTTTAAGTAACTGCTAATGCTTTGATTAATTGTAGGAATAGTTTAAAGAATTTGTTATTTAGAAATATGACTCTGAAATTGAATGTTTTTAATATGTGTGGACAACCTAATGAAGAAAATGAGAATAATGGTGATACCGATGAACAAAAGGAATTGATTGAACCTTGCATAGAGGAAAATATTCAAAGAGGAAATTTTTCTAAACTTAGTGATATTTGTTTGGTTAAATCAATTAAATCAAATAAGCAACTTGAACTTGATACTTCTTATATAAGTTTGTTACTTGATTTTGCTCAAATTTTACAAAATGATGATGAAAACTAAAATTTGAAAAGCTTAGAATCATTGGAAAGACAAAACAACAAGAAGCACATAAACTACAATTGAAACCTTTGCCCAAAGGATTCAAGTATGCTTATCTTGGAAAAGAACAAACTTATCCAGTTGTGATTTCTTCTCCTATAACATTCGACTAGGAATGTATGTTCCTATCTGCTATCGAAAAGTATAAAAATGCAATTGGATGGACTTTAAATGATATTAAAGATATTAATCTTTTAATTTGCACACATAAAATCTATTTCAAAAAAATGCTAAAACATGTAAACAACCTTAAAGAAGATTGATTAAACTTAAACGTGAAAGAAGTAGTAAAAGTAAAATTACTTAAATTTCAGATATTAAGTGGGTAAGCTCTACAAAAGTAGTGCTTAAGAAATATGGAATCACGATTGTTAAAAATGAAAAAAGTAAGTTAATCCTAACACGAATTATATCTAGTTGGTGTTTTGCATTGGTTATAGAAAGTTAAATGAAGCACTAAAAAAGATTATTTTTCTTCACCATTTGTCGATCAAATCTTAGAAATAGTGACTGGATATCCCTATTACTACTTTTTAGATGGATATTCAAGTTGTTACCAAATTACTATATCACTTGAGGATAAAGAAAAGACTATATTTACATGTCCTTTTGGAACATTTGCATTTAAAAGAATGCCATTTGGACATTATAATACTCTTGCAACATTTCAAATATGTATGCTAAGTATTTTTAATGATATGGTTGAACATTTTTTAGAGGTTTTTATGGATGATTTGGCTGTGTTTGGGAATTCTTTTGATGATCGCCTTAATAATTTTGAGAAAGTTTTAAAAAGATATGTTGAAAAAGAACTTGTGTTGAATTTGGAGAAATCTCACTTCATTATTATTGCTCAAATTGCTTTGAGTCATGTTGTATATGTTAAAGAAATTGAAGTCGACAAAGCAAAAATAAAAATCATATCTAAATTGCCATAACCAAAAACTATTAGAGATGTGTGATCTTTTTTATGACATGCAAGATTTTATATAAAGTTTATTAAAAACCTTAGTACAATATCTAAACCACTTTATAATCTTTTATGAAAAGATGCACCCTTTGAATGTACTGATGATTACAAAAAGTCTTTTTGGAAAATAATTTGTCTTTTAACATTTGCACCTATTATGTAATCTCTTGATTGGTCTTTAGCTTTCGAATTAATGTGTGACGCAAGTGATTTTGTTGTTGATACTGTTTTGGGACACATAAGGCATGGTAAGCTCTTTATGATTTATTATACAAGTAAGACTTTGGATAATGTTCAAATGAATTATTGTACAACTAAAAAAGAATTACTTGCTGCAGTATTTACATTAAACAAATTTCATTCATATTTTCTTGGTTCTAAATCTGTTGTTTTTAATTGTCACTCAGCTATGAGATATTTAATGACTAAACAAGATGCCAAACCAAGACTAATTTGCTGGATTTTGTTAGTTTAAAATTTGACCTCATTATCAAACATAAAAAGTGTGCCGAAAACGTCGTTGCTAATAATTTATCAAGACTCATATATGAATTTTGCATTGACATAACACCCATCAATGATTCTTTGGCAGATGAATTTTTATTTTTTGTTACTTCAATGCCATGGTAAGCTAAAATTGTGAATTTTCTTATTACAGATAGAATACCTTTGTAATGTAACACTGTAGAGAAGAAGAAATTTTTAGTTAAAGTAAAAAAATTTTATTGGGATAATCTTTACTTGTTTAAATATTGCCCTGATCAAATTTTTAAACAATGTATTCCTAATAACGAGGTATGTAGTGTTATTATTTTTTGTCATTCATAAGCATGTGGTGGACACTTTTCTTAAAAAAAATATAGTTAAAATTTTGCGATGTGAATTTTATTGGTCTACCATATTCAAAGACATGAATTTTGTAAAACTTGTGAAAACTGAAAAAAAAAATTGGTATCAATTACGAAAAGAAGCATGTTGCCCTTAAATCTCTTACTGGAGATTAAAATATTTGATTGTTGGGGAATGATTTCATGGGCTCGTTTCTATCATCTTTTGGATTTGGATTTTTGTACATATTAGTTATAGTTGATTATGTCTCAAAATAGATTGAATCAATTCCTTGTCAAAATAATGATAGCAAAACCGTGATTAAATTTTTTTTAAAAAAAATTGACACAACTTAAAAGTGATTTCTAACTCCTAAGTATAAGAGTGTCTTGTTATAGTATAGATTGGTGAGTTCGAGGTCGATCCACACAAAAAAGATTTAATTTGTTTATTTTATTTTATCTAAAAATAAAAATAAAAATTGAATGCATGCAACTTAATTTATATGAAACTATAAAATTAAATTAGTTAGAGTTATGAATTCACTATTAGTAGTAAATAGAATTTAACAAATTCTTTTTTCCATTTTATTTAGATTTATTGCCTAAAAAAATTAATTGTATAAATTATCATTATTTTCCTATTAATTTTATTATGGATTAAGTATTTATTGTGCCAAAATCCATTATTTGTCTACAATAAATCAAAATTTCAAAATATAAAATATCTATAAAATTAAATAGACAATAATTTAATTTATATAATTAAAAATAGACTTTGATTAAATCATATTTATTTCCTACGAGTTTCACCTCACCCTAACTATTATTATTTAACAAAGCATAATTGAAATAAAAATAATTATTAAAATTAAATTACTCATAATTAAAAGGAATAGAAACAACTAAAATTGAAAATAAAACTAAATTTATTTATAAAAATAATTATGCAAAAATATTAAAACAAACATGAAAAATAATATTACAAGGAGATTGAGAGAAATTGAGAAGAAGATAGATGTTTAAAACATAAAAATGAGGCTTTATTTATAGAAAAATACATTCATAATCCAATGTTTTACAGTCTATCATAAACTTGATGTATGCGCTCCACACAACCATTAGATCAAGATCTAACAGCTGATCAAACTTCAAAAGTCAACATTACACGTGGCATCAAATGAAGTGTTTGATTTAGTCAAAGAACGGTTCAGTTTGACCAGTTTATGGGTGGATTAGGTCGACCTAAATGCAAAGGTTAAGATCCTTCAACTTGCTTCACCAACGATTGCCACGTGGCACGATCGTGGCCATTGAACTATGAATGGTTGAGATCTAGTCAAAATTATCATCTACTTAGTGCATTCATATATATTGTAAGTCCATTTTATCATTCAATTAATACTCGGTCAACATAAAAAGTCAACTTTTCTTGTAAAAGTTTAATTTTAAGTTTATCTTGACTCATCTTGAGGTTTTCGGACTTCTGGAATCTAAATTTGACATCCGTTCATTTGTTTGGAGCCTCGAATTGTGTGAAATTATTATTTTTACCTAATAAACACACAAAAATATGTAAAATCAAATATTTAGAAAAATAATTAAAAATTTACAATATGTTACATAATTACAAACATAAATTATAATATAAGCACAAAATAACATTTTTATCCTTTAATGAATATACAATTTTTAACACTAATAAAAAATCTTTTAAGTCGATTCAAAATTCCTCGAGCCATTATCAGTGATGAAGGTAAAAACACCTATTTACAATTTACGTCAACTATCCCCTACCCCCAACCTAATTAAAACATTACTTATAGTTTAAATATATGCATGCAAAAAGGTGAAAAAGATAAAGAACACATAAATAATAAAAGAAAGGGTAAGAAAGATCACACCTGAATTAGCTGTAGAAGAATGAGAGAAGATGACAAAAAAGCGAACAACTTAGGAATAAGAAGATGCATTTTTAGAAGTATTACACTTTATATTCTGTCATCTTCGACTTAAATTTATCCAAAATTAGTTTTTACAACATTACCAAGACTAAAAATTCCACAATTATCAACAATTCCTTCCCCCCAATCAAAATGAGGGATTGTCCTCAATGTCTTAAAAGAAAGAAGTAGAGTTTAGAAAACATTATTTCACCACTCTAAGAAAATAATCACAAACGAAGAGTTAAATCTAATTTGCACTTCTTATGAGGGCTATGGTTAACATCATTAGTCAACCATTCCAATGCCAAAGTCTTAGGATTTGGCTTTGGTTTGTAAGCTTGTAAAAGATCAAGTAACTCATTAGTAGTAGAAGTATAAATAAAGAGCTTTTATCATGAAAATTGGAATAAAATGATTTGTAATTACACGGTTAATGAATGTTAGGATGCCATCATAGAAGTTATTAACATTTGACAAATCAATGGGTTTTTGGTAGATGTTCAAACAGGCTCAAGATGCAAATGTAATTAGTATCTCTAGAGTTACAAGATTTCTTGGCAAGAAAATAAAAGTGTCAGCATCATTTAACATTTTAGTTATTCTCTCTTGCATACATGCGACAACCAATTCTTCTCCAATTGGTGGGCCAGGTATGCATACTAGAGGTTTTAAGGCTTGTGAAATGATGCCTAGCACTTGGTTTTCTCTAGTAAAAATAGCTCTTGAGACAAGCTTTGATAACCCTTGGTCACCTCCTCCATATATAAGGTATAGTTTTCCTTTTGCTATGATATGACCAAGATCTATAGCTGCTTGAACAAATTTCTTATATTTTCCATAATGAAATCTAGAAAGTACATAAATGTTTTTGAATTGCTTGCTTGAAGATGATGCCATTGGAATAATCTTCAAAAACAAGTTGTGAATATTTGAAAAAGTAGCTCATTTTTAAAGATCTTGATGACAGACATAATGATACACAACTATAAATGGGTTGGTATATTTGTTAAATGACGTATAAAGCTCATGGCTCAATAATTCAAAAGCAAACAAAAAAAATAAAAAGCAAACAATGACTAAAAACAAAAGTAAAAGAAAACATACAATAATTAGATACAAAATCACACCACAACTACAATAATGCAAACGATAAAAGAATAACAAAATAAAAAGATATGTACTGGTAGTTGTGATTGTAGCTCACATTTCCTCTGGTTTTACATCCAATAACAGCTTAAATGCTCTCTATGGATCAATGATAGGCTTCTCATTCAATTTTCTTATAAATTGGCAAACATGATCTTTTTAAGTCAGACTCCCAAGACTAAACTGTGCATTTTCTTTTTGGAATAATCTCACGTTGCATATATCTGCTTTGATGCGTCTCAAGAGATCGCAAGAAGGCATGTCATAGTAGAGAGGAAACTAGACTTTGTATATGGAGGAGATGATGAGGGTTATCAAAGCTTGTCTCAGAAGCTATTTTTATTAGAATAAGCCAAGTGCTAGGCATCATTCCACAAGTTTTAAAACCTCTGGGATGCTTACCCGACCCATAAATTGGAGAATAATTAGTCGTCTCAAGTATGTAAGAGAGAATACCCGAAATGTTAAATCATGCTGATGCTTTTATTTTCTTGACAAGAGATCTTGAAACTCTAGAGGCATTGATTACATTTGTGTCTTAGCCCCATTTAAACATTCATAAAAAAAAACCTAGTGGTTTGCTAAATGTTAATAATTTTTATGATGGCTTGCTATCATTTCTTAACCATGCAATTAAGAATCATTTCATTTTAATTTCCAAAAAAATTTTTTTATTTGTGCTTCTACTGTTAATGAGTTACTTTATCTTTTATAGACTTACAAACTAGAGGCAGATCCCAGAACCTTAGCATTGGATTGATTGATTAATGATAGTAACCATAGTCTTAATAAAAAGTGCAAATTATATTTAACATTTCATTTGTAATTATTTTCATAGAACCGTTAGGTAATGTTTTCTAAATTCTACTTTTTTCCTTTAAGACATTGATGCTTTTGTAAAAAATTACTTAATATAGAGTGTAGTGACTCTATAAATACATCTTCTGCTACTAATCAATTGTGATCTTTCCTTTTTTTTTCTTTTATTATTGGTGCTTTCTTTATCTTTTTTGACTTTTTGCATGCATATCTTTAAATTATGAATAATGTTTAGAATAGGTTGAAGGGAGGGGATAGTCGATACAAATTGTAAATATGTGTTTTTTGTTAAGAAAAAAAAAACAATAATTTTTCTTTTTTGTCTAAGTACAAAGAGTCACCACTTTTGAAACGCATCTTGACAGTTTAGTGTGTATTATATTTTGGTTTTGAAATTCATAATAAGTTGTTTTTGTTCTGTTTTCTTTAAATTACTCAAATTTGTGAATTGCTCATTTGGTTATTAGGTCATTTTGTTATTTACTAATTTAACAAGTATTATTTAGTAATTCTTCACACACACATTAAGACACATACTAGTGGGTTATAAGTTAAATTTTTTACAGAATTTAGTTCTTTTGATTTGTTAGAGATAATATTTATGATAGTAGAAAGTGTATATTGCCAAACAAAAAAGATAAAAGAAAAAAGAGAAAAAGAGAAAATTTTTTTTGAATGTGTTTAATTTTGTTATATCTAAAACCCGAATAATTAAGTTTGTAGGGGTGTTTTAGCATCTACTGCCCTAAGGCCAACAAGTTGGGGGGTCACTAGCCTAAAGCTCGCTACATAATTTAAAAATATAATATTTTAAGATATTTTTGAATAATCCACTATTTAAAGATAGAATTTCTAATGAATTTTAGAATGAAAATATTGCTTTATTTTAAAGAAGCCTTATAAATATTGTGTTAATTACTTGAGCACAAAAGAAGGTTTGGTAATATCCTTGCTAATGAGTGAGCAAAAAAAAGCCAAAGAAGTTTGGGAGAGTTTATTTATTTGGTAGTTTATAGGATAAATGAATAACTATTAACTTGCATGTGAATTTTGTAGATCTTAATTTAATATAGTGCTTTAATTGATAAGGGCTACCAATAAGTTCTTAAGAGGTGTGATTTGTGTTAAAAATTGTATGTTTACTAAGGTGTAAGAATGTCATTTTGAGCTTATTATAATTTACATTTGTAATTATATAATATATTGTGAATTCTTAATTATGTTTCTAAATATTGGATTATGTGTAACTTTTGTGAGTTTATTACGTAAAAATAATAATTTCACACAATTCTAAGCTCAAAATAAATGAACGAATGTCAAATTTTGATTCCACAGGTCTAAAAAGTTAAGTCATTGTTGAGAAGGATTCGCCACTTTTGTCGTGAAATTATAAGATTTACCATATTATTTGTGGTATTTGTTAGTAGAATGAGTTGAGTGCGCTTGAGTAAATTAAGTTAAGTTTATCTTTGGTTAGTGAAACAATGTATGACTATAATATAATTGGCTTTATTTATACGTGTGGTGTGGAATGATCATAAATTAGTATAAATAGAGAGGGGGTAATGCACCTCTCTACAATTTTCTTCACTTCTTTCTCTCTAAATTCTTCTCCCATTCTCCCTATATTAATTTTGTTGTATTATTTTGTAATATATTTTCAATAAATAAATTTGGTTTTATTTTTAATTTTAATCACCATTTTTTAATTATATATAATTTAATATTAATAATTATTTTTTCAATTATGCTAAGATACATAATAATAGTTAGAGTAAGGTGTCATTCTTAGTAGAAAAATATGATTTAATTAAATTAAATTTTTAATCATATAAATAAAATTACTTTCTATTTAATTTATTCAAATTTTATATTTTGAAATTTTGATTTATTGTCGGAAAATAACCGAGTTTGGCACCAAAAATTCTTAATATCTTAGCATAAAGTATTGTCGAATGTTACTTTGATTTATTGTAGATAAAATGAATTTTGGCACATTAAGTACTTAATCCATAACAAAATTAATAGAAAAATAATGATAATTTATACAATTAATCTTTTAGGCAATAAAAAATAAAAAGAAAAGGAATAAGACACTTTTATACTTTAAATTTGATTTTTCTTAGTTAAATTAAATCAAAATAACAAATTAAATCTTTTCTCTGTGGATCGAACTTAGATTTACCAAGCTATATTATAATAAAACACTTTTATACTTTGTAATGATACTTTTCAACCTATACTTACAAATTTCAACAAAATGTCAATGTACATAGGGATGATAAAAAAGCCCGGTTCAACTCATTCCAACAGTTTTGCCCTAGGCCTCCATATGAAGGGACTTGACAAGTGCTAGGTGATTGATACTAGAAAATGTATATTTAATAAAGGTTAAAATTATCATTTTTTGTACATATAATGTTGATTAATGCATTCATAATTTATAATTTATCTTAATGTTCCCTAATAAAATTTTATGTTAAATTAAATTGTAGTATGTTAATTTTATCTTGATCTTCTATTATAGATAAATTTCAAGAATAAATGAGTAATCGGAATTGAAAGTAGCAAACAAAGAGGCTGAATTGCATTAATATAGAAAAATTAAAAAGAAAATTAAAAAAAGAAAAGTGGAGCCACTTTGCCAAGATAAGCAAATACTAGCCACCTACTATTTGCTTATCTTTTGCATTATTAAAAATAAAATAAAATAAAATAAAGACAAGGAAGGGCTGCATCCTGGCTGTAAAAGGAGGAAGGTAAGGAGAAAGAATGACATGAAGAAACGGAGAAAGGAGATAAGAAGTCAAGAGAGGAGAGGGGAATTAGAGGAAAGTGCCGGAGGTAGCATGCATAACAGAGGTGAAAACGGAAGGTTTAGTTTTTAAAATTTATTCTCTTTTCTTTTGTTTTTAATTTTCTTGTAATTTATTTTGCAAGTTTGAATTTTAATTCAGAAACAAATTTATATCTATTTTTAATTTTAGATATTCTAATTTTAGTTATGTGTAATTTAATTTTAACAATTATTTTTATTTCAATTATCCTTAGCTAAATAATAATAGTTAGGGTAAGGTGAAACTCTAAGTAGAAAAGTGTGATTTAATCAAATTTTATTTTTTATCATAAAAATTAAATTATTTTTATTTGATTTTATCCATATTTTATATTTTGAAATTTTAATTTATTGTGGATAAACAAGGAAAGTGGACGCAATTGTTTCTTAATATCTTAGTAAAAGGTATAATAAAATGGTATTTTGACTTTTTGTAAACAAATTGAATTTTGGTACATTAAGTACTTAATTCATAATAAAATTAATTAAAAAAATAATATTAATTTATAAAATTAATCATTTGGGCAATAAAAAAATTTATTAAATTATATTTACTACTAATAGTGAATCTATAGCCCCAATTAATTTACTACTATGTTTACACTTAAACTAAATAGTGTGCTTTTAAATTATATTTTTTCCCTTGTTCTTAGATAATTTAAAGTAAATTATAGATTAAATTTTTTTTTTTGATCGAATCCAGACTGATCGGGTTATATTATAATTAAACACTTTTATATTCAGAAGCAATCAACCTTTTAAATTGTGTTAATATTTTAGCACCATTAACAAAAAAAGTATTTATTATATTATTTTATTTTCTCATTTATTATTTTTACTTTTTATTTCTCCATTTGTCAATCCTTCCTTTAGGTCTCATAAATTTATTTTATTTATTTTGTAAAATTTCAATTAGTTCGCTTATTTTTCTTGTAATGTTAGTATAACTTACAAAACTTATGAAAAACTTCATTTAGACCCATAAATATTTGCACATCAATCTCTAAACTGAATTGTAACTTAGGGATTTAGATCATAACTTATTATTTGAACTTTTGGACTTGAGAATTAAATGAATTTTGACTTTTAAACTTTGTGGGCATAATGAACACTGGCTTAAACTTTTAAGAATTAGTCACTTAACTATCTTGTAATTTGAACCAATCACTTAACTGTCTAGTAATTTCTAAAATATTTTTTAAAAAAGAGGAGTTCGTATCTCAAGGTTAGTATTTATTTTCTTTCCTTTTTCTTTTAATTATTGCAATTTAATTTCTGGATTTACTATTTTATTTTCTTTACAATTTTTCTTTTGTGGCATTTATTTTTTTTATTAATTTATATGGTAAGTTCAACGCCTAAATTGTTATTTAATTTTTGTCAATATTATATTATTCTATTAATATGTTTAGTTTAATTAATTTATTTATATGGCTAATTATGTAATACTACCTGAATTTTCTATATTTTCTTATTTTTTAATTTTTATATGATTGGTTTAACCACCTATTTAGTTATTTTAATTTTCATTTATTAATTTTAGTTTTCTATTTCATGTTTTTATTCTTGTACATTTATATTACTCATTTATTGAATTTTCAGTTTATTTTTATTTATTTTTGTGTAATTTTCAATTATTTTTCATTTCTTGATCATTTTTTCTGTACCATCTAATTTCACACACACAAATTATCAACATTGCATAAGATATTGGTATCAAACTTCAAGTATTAGGTTAATTCGTAGATCTCAATCATCACCACTACTCATAAAAGAGATTCAAAAATAAAAGCTTTTGGACTAATTTAATCCTCAAATTAATAAAAATGACAACTAATCTCAACATAATGCATATGATCATAAGCAACAAAGAACTTTGAGAGACTATATAAATTCAACCAAAACTGAAGCAATCTCATGTATAGTATTTCCTCCTGATGTGTCTCGATTCAACTTCAAAATAGGTATTATCCAACTTTTACCAATATTTCATGATTTAGAATTTGTGAATCTATACTTGCATTTAAGAAATTTTGAGAAAGTTTGTAATAAATATACAGACCAAAATTGTAACAAGAGCATAATTCAATTAAAGATTTTTCCTTTTTCATTAAATGATAAAGCTAAACTTGGCGACAAAACATTATATTTGGATCAATAAGAACTTGTAATAACATGCAAGAAAAATTTTTAAATACTTTTTTCCACTTTATAGAATAAATTCCTTCAAAAGATAAATCACTATTTCCACTCAAAAGTCAGCAAAGACTCTATATCAGTGTTGGGATAAGTATAAAGAATTACTTAATATTTGCCCGAACCATGGTTTTTAAGCATAGAGCTTAGTGCTATATTTATACGAGGAACTAACATCCTAAAGTAGACGATTGTTGAAATGATGTTTAATTGTGAGTTTAGAGATAAAAGTCAAGTAACTGCATTAGATTATCTCGACCAATTATTTGAAAATGTACAACACTAAGACATTGTTGGCTCTTATGAGTCATCGACTAAGCCCTCATAATCTCCATCGAGTAAGGGCATGTACAACCTTAGGGAAGATTATAACTTTTAAGAGAAATTTGCATCCTTAGCTACAAAAGTTCAGGCATTAAAGTTGAAAAAGAGTGATCAAGTTAAATTTGTCTAAGATATTTCATGTCATGTTTGCAGTTTTACTGACCATTTTATAAGGACTGTCGAACCTTTTTAGCTTTAAAAAAAATTCTGCATGAACAAACAAATGCCATAGACAATTCCAACAGACTGAATCCCAATTCATATTCATAGCCATCTCCCTCACATCAGAATTTTCAAAATTCCTAGAGTTACCCACCTTATGCCCCACCACCAAGAAAAACTCTTAAAGATACATTACATTTATTCATTAAAAAATAAGAGTTTATTAATAACCAAACCATATAAACCTTGACCAATTTGACAGATACCATCTGCAAACTTACATTAGCCTTCAATATTCATGAAAAGGTTTAGTTTCTTCTCAACTTGAATGAAATCCTAAGAGTCAATAACACGCTCAAAGGGGTAGTATTGGATACCAAAACATGAGTCAAGTCAAATCAATTATAACTCTTCATGGTGGTAAAATTGTGAAAAAACACATTCTTGATTCTCATAAAATTAGTAAGTAGTCAATTTTAAAGAGTAAGAAAGAGTCTAACAAACTTTTAACCCATGAATAAATAACCAACTCTCCTCTAAAAGACATGTGCACTGTAAAAAATGAAACATAATGTGTAAAAGAAAGCTTTTTTAACGGGATAGATAAGTTCTATTTTCTTAACCAATAATGTCATGAAATACAAAGATCCTGGATGTTTAACTATTTGTTGCATTATTGAGGACTATCAAATTGAATATGCTTTACTTGATCTTGATGCTAGTGTTAATTTACTTTCATAGTAAGTTTATCGACAACTCAATCTTGGTGAGTTAAAGTCAACTTCTACCTTCTTTTACTTGTTGCTACGTCGATTTAGGTACTGAAAAGGATAATGGAAGATGTATTAGTCTAAGTCAATAAATTTATATATCCTATAGATTTCGTTGTTTTGGAAGCTGAACTAGTTGCTGAGGAATATAATCAAATTCATGTTATTTTAGGTTGATCATTTCTAGCCATCACTAACGCTTTGATTAATTGCACGAATGGAGTGATAAAGTTATCTTTCTGCAATATGACATTGGAACTCTCAATATGTGTAAAAGACCTCTTGACTAAAATGATGATTTACAATGAGAATGAGGATATAGAACTAATTGAGCCAATCATTGAATAGTACATTCAGGGTGAGAAGTTTACAAACACTATGGGACATCCAATAGCTTATTTTCTTTGTCACTTGTGAGTTGGGAATAAATTGCTATTGGACAGGTTTGTTGATCTCCAAAGTATGCATATTTTAATTGTTCATGAAAGGGTTTCAATTCAAACTTTGGTGCTTTTTCTTCCTTTGTGTCTTCAGGTTGTATTAGCTCTTCAAAATTCAATTAGCCATTGTTATCTTTAGATACATACGTATAATTAAGTATAGAGCATGTGTTAGTAGTATTGCATTCTAATTTCTTATTTGATTCAAAAGAACCTGTAAAAAAATTTCTATAGTGTTTGTAAACTTCTCACCCTGAATAACTTGTCAACCATGAAAAAGAGTAAACTCTTATATGAAAGACATGATAAAGAATGATGTCCTTAAACTAAGCTACTAGATGTCCTAAACACGCATAAAATTGTTATCAATTGGACATTTATCTTTAATTTGCACACATTGCAAACACTTAGAGAAAAATTCCTAAATAACCCATCAACCACAAAAAAAACTAAACTCTTGTATAAAGGACGTGGTAAAGAATAATGTCCTTAAACTATTAGACATAGGAATTTTCTATCCTATTTTTAATAGTAAATGGGTAAGTCCAACATAAATAGTACCAAAGAAATTTGGAATAACTATTGTAAATTTAAAAAATGAACCAATCCAAACACAAATAATGTCTAGTTAACGTATATGCATTGACTACAGAAAATTAAATGATACCACTAGAAAAGACAATTTTTCCACTAAATTCTTAAGAAAATAGTAGAATGATCCTAATACTTTTTTCTTGAGGGCTAATTAAGCTACTATCAAATTCCTATAGCCTTAGAAGACTAAGAAAAGGCCAGATTCACATGCCCATTCTGAACATTTGCACTTAGAAGAATGCCTTTTGGACTCTGCAATGCTCCTACAACATTTCAAAGATGCATATTAAGTATTTTTAGTGACATGGTTGAAAATTAATTGAAAGTTTTTATGGATAATTTAATTGTATTTGAAAATTCTTTGGATAAATGTTTTGATAATTTGGAAAGAGTCTTGGAAAGGTGCAAAGAAAAAAGAGCTCGTTTAAAATTGAGAAAAATGTAATTTTATGATGATTTCTAGAATTATTTGGGTTGTATAGTGTCTTTTAATAAAATTGAAGTTGATAAAGCTAAAGTTGAAGTCATCTCAAAATTACCCTCACTAAAAACAATTAAGGAGGTCTATTCTTTTTTAGCACATGTTGGCTTTTATAAGAGGTTTATAAAAAATTTTAGTGTCATATTTAGACTACTTTGTAACATACTGATAAAAGACATACCATTTAAGTGGATCAAAAAAATTTTCATAATACCTTTGAAAAGATAAGGAGTCTTTTACCATTAACGCCTATAATGCAACCTCTTAATTGGTCTTTGCCTTTTGTGCTAATGTATGATGATAGTGATTATGCAGTTGGAGCTGTTTCGGGATAAAAAAAAAAAAAAGATAAGCCTTTTGTCATCTATCACACCAGTAAAACTTTGAATAGTGCTAAATGAATTACATCACCACTGAAAAAGAATAATTGTTGTGATATTTGGATTGGATAAATTTTATTTGTATTAAATTGGTTAATTCACTATTGCTTATTTTGATTATGCTATTGTTAGATATTTAATGTCTAAATAGGATACTAAGCCAAGAATAATACAATGGATTTTGTTGCTCTAGGAATTCAACCTGATAATCAAGGACAAAAAGAGTGCCGAAAATGTTGTTACAGACCATCTTTCAAAACTTATAAATGTGTCTTCAATTAATCCAATGCCCATTAATGATTTTTTCCCTAATGAATTTTTATTTTTCATACATAATATGCTTTGGTATGCTGATATTGTTAATTATCTTACAACATGTGAAATGCCATTTGATTGGAACTCTCAGGATAAGAAGAAATCCTTAACAAAAGTGAAAATTTTTATCGGAACAACGAGGTAAGAAGTGTCATTCAAGTTTGTCATTCTGAAGCATATGGCGGCTACTTTTCTTCGAAGAAGATAGCTACAAAAATTTTATAGTATAGATTTTACTAGTCTAAATTATTTCAAGATTCATATTTGTTTTGTAAAATGTGTAAAAATTGTCAAATATAAGGGTCCATCTCAAATAAAAACAGAATACCTTTAAATCTCATCCTTGTCATTGAAATATTTGATTATTGGGGAATTAATTTTATGGGTTCCTTTCCATCATCATTTGGATTTGTATATAATTTGCTTGTTGTTCATTATGTTTTAAAATGGATTAAAGCAATTCTTTGTAAGTATAACTATTACAAAATTGTTATATATTTTTTTATAAGAAAATCTTTTAAGCAGATTTGTAATCCCTCGAGCCATTATCAGTGATGCAAGTTAACATTCATGTGATAAGTCATTTGAGTTTTTATTGAACAAATATGGAATTACATATAAAATTGCTACACCTTATCGCCCCCAAACGAGTGATCAAGTTGATTTAGCAAATAGGAAGATAAAATAAATTTTGAAAAAGATGGTTAACCCAAGCTACAAAGATTGGTCTTTTTGACTAATTGATGCACTTTCGGCTAACCGCACTGTATTTAAGACGTCTTTAGAAATGTCAACTTATTCGCTAGTTTATGATAAACCTAGCCACTTACAGGTTAAACTTGAGCATATATCATTTTGGGCTATTAAAGCTTTTAATTTAAGTTTTAATGAGGTTGGTAATGTGCGTAAATTATAATTGAATGAACTTGAGTAATTAATGAATGATATATATGAGAATTCAAGAATTATTGAGGTAGGAACCAAAGCTTTTCATGATAAAAGAATTTTTCAAAAAACATTTAAGATTGATAAAAAAATGATGCTTTATAATTCTCGTCTTAATTTGTTTCCAGGAATGTTAAAGTTAAAGCACAATGGCTTCTTTGTTGTAAAAAATATATATCCATATAGGGCCATAGAAAATGATCAAAGATTAAAATCATATCTGTAACACCAAGCATGTGAATAGGACACCAAAATAAATTCGAGTGATGCATCGAGTCTTAATTAAGTTTTATTTATTTTTAATGGGTGATTTTTTTAACTATTACTTTACCGTTTGAATTGTTTGATTGTTTCTTTCTATGTCTTGAACTATACGCATTACAATGTTTCTTGCTTAAGTGTGTTTGTTCGATAATTTCATCTTATTTTATTATTTTTTATATATATTATGAGTACCTCAATAAGAAAGCTACTCCTTAAACATTTTGGAGAACTTTTATATATGAAATTTCATCTAAAAAGAGTGGTACAATTTTACAATCACATGCTTTTTGGAATTTACAACCACTAAAGTTAGTGTCCTATGTTGAGAATTTAGAAAGATAACTCAGAGAAATAGAAGGTGGTTTCTATGACTTTCAATTAGAACTTATGGTTAACTCAATAAAAGGATAAAAGTGAGTTAAATTTTTTTATTATATCCTTTTTTTTTACATTGTGTATTTTCATTTTTTTTATTTTGTTCGCCTTCATGTTTGACCTATTTTTGCAGAGTTGATTCATTTTTTTAATGTGTTTTAATTCATTATCTTGTATAAATGGTGGACAATAGTACTACGTGACTTTTTTAATTGGTATATTCAGTCTCATATAATAACTAAGAACACAAAAATCAAGCATAGAATAAATATAATGTAAATTGCATGAGCATTTTTCTTCTTTCCCTCAAAATGCTTTTAAAAAGATTTATAAAGTTCATTGTGAATAATTGCATTTGTTAATGATCAACGACATTCCTTCTAACATTCGTTACTTAATTGAAGCAAAATTACAATTAGCTAGTGAGTTTTTTTTATTCATTTGCTTCTTACATATATGATTTTGGTAAAAACACATTTGTTAAAATAGGGAGAGTTAATCGACTTGGCTCTAAATGTTCTACCTATGTAAAACTTGATTGCAATTGACCATGTTGTAAAACTTTATGAATGGTTTCTAAAAATCATGAAGATAAAATTAAATTTGTTAAAGATGGCTTAAATAAAGAATCATTAAATGATATCTTACTATCTTTTGAGACGCATCCAAGCGGATATGTACAACGTAAGATTTATAATTTATGGAAACTACTACAAAAAGAAGTATAATCTTGAGAATCTAACTCTAAAAGACCTTATTTGCCAATTTATAACGAAATTGTATGGCAAGCTACCCATATAGAGCGTTCAAGTCGTTAATAGACATAAAACCAAAGGAATATGTGAGCCACAATCACAATTACCAGTAAATATCCTTTTATTTTAATATTCTTTTACCTTTTACAATATTACTTTTAATGGTGTGATATTATGTCTAATTATTGTTTTCTTTTTTCTTTTTTCTTTTTTACTACTTGTTTTTAAAGTATTGATATATAAGCTTCACACGTCATTTGACAACCACATCACCCTATTTAGAGTTGAGTATTATTATGTCTATCATGAAGATCTTTAAATATGTGCTTCTTTTTCAAACCCTCACAAATTGTTTTTGAGGTTGTTTCAATGGCAAGAACTTTAAGTAGACAAATTAAGAATGTTTATGTACTTTTTGGGTTTTGCTGTAAAAAGTACAAGGAGTTTATGCGGATAGCCATACATCTAGGTCATGTTATAGTAAAAAGAAAACTGCATCATATAAATAAAAGAGGTAATTAAGAGTTATCAAAACTTGTCTCAAAAGCTATTTTTATTAGAGGAAGCCAAATACTAGACATCATCCAAAAGTTTTAAAATCTTTGAGATGCCTATTTGGTTTATCAACTGAAGAAGAGTTAGTTATCTCAAGTATGCAAAAAAATAATATCTGAAATGTTAAATCATACTAATGCTTTCATTTTCTTGCCAAGAGATCTTGCAATTCGAGAGGCGCTAATTACATTTACATTTGAGGTCCATTTGAAGATTCTTCAAAAACTTATCAATTTATTAATTGTTAATAACTTTTATGATGGCCTGATAGCATTCTTACCATACAATTAAGAATCATTTCATTCTATTCTCAGCGAAAAATCCATTTGGCATTAGATTGGTTGTCTAATAATGATAGCAATAATGTTGTTGTGTAGGTTTAATCTCTTATGCTATGGATGTCAGTGTGTAAGTGTACACAGCAAGTAATATAATGATAAATATTCGAGATCATCTCCACAGGGATTGATGTTATCAAAATTGCTTTAGCAATTAATATAGTGCAAATTCAATCTAATTAAATTAAACTTCTTTGTTAGCTAAATTAAACTAATTAATCTAAATGATAGAAAATAAAATGCGATAAAGTAAATTGACACATCTTACACAAGAATATAACCACTAGGAATGATGTTGTTGAGTGAATCAACTCACTTAATGACATTGACTGTTTTTCTATTATAGTACCGTTGCTACAACAATTACTACAGCACTGGGCAGAATTCTAATGCATCATCAGTTGTCGCTTATTTGATATCTTATATCTATATACAATCTAATAATGACCAATTGTTATGCCAACACAAGATATAACATTATATGCTTAATGTTCCTAATACCCTAAAAGGTGAATCCCTATATCTAGTTCATCACTAGTTTTAGATTAAGCATGACCCTATTCAAATTAAATTTAACTCAACTTGGGAAACATAATCTAAAACTAAGTATTGTTCTGATATGTTTTATTAAAACAGACATTTTTAAGGCTCTCTCTCAACTATTATCACTAAATGGGTGGTCAACTGAAATAGTGAATTAAATTAAGCATTATCAAAATAAAATGCTATAGCAATCATGCAACAACATATAAAATTAATCAATTAACCATCAAGTTTATTTATCACTCAACCATAAGTAAATTTAGTTCATGATTTGAGACAAAGCATAAATAAAAATAGTTTTAGCCATCATATACATCATCACAAATCAAAGAAAACAAGTAGAATAGATATAAAAGCGAGTAACCCTTCTAGATTCTTAATTTTTTCTTCCTCTCTCACCTATAATCTTCTGTTCAGCCCTAAAATTTTCTTTTTCTTCTCTATTTTTTTTCTTTTCTTGGTTAATTCTTGCGGTTGATGGCCATTTCTCCTTCCCTTGTGTGCGTGCTTATTTTATAGTTGAAAATTAGGGCAACCGAAAGTCTAAGGCGCATATTTTCCAAATTTGAAAAATGCATATTTTCCTAATACTCTTCTTGATTTTATGAAACTATAGTATGAAGTAGAAGCTGTTGTGCAAATTTTATTGAACTCGCAAGCGCACGAATATATTGTAGAATAGATCAACGGTGACGAGTGTTGATCCCACGATGAGGTTGATTTTAATTGCTTGTAGAATTAATTTTCTTAGTGGGTGATTGGATTTATAATGAAAATGATGTAGGCAATATTTTAATTTAAATTAAAGCTGCAGGAATAAACTATTAAAATGAAATGCTTGGATCTCCGGATCTGTACTCAACATGCACTATTGGCTTAATATTTATTCATTATTAGTACCAATTAAATCATGAAGAGGGATTTTCCACTTCTCATGAACTACACTCTACTAGATATGGTGTTAAGGGCTTCCCGTGCTAAATAGTAATAACCTTGCCTAGGGAGGCGGTTATTCCAACCGATATCCAGACAAGATTATTACTATCTGTCTACAAAAAGTCAAAACAACCACATAAATTAAAGGGGAAGAAAAAGTAAATTTACCAAATTAAGCCCATGGAGCATGTTGAGACTTCACCTTCAACCCAAGCTTGAAAGGAAATTAGCCACTCATAATTGAACTAGGGGTAAAATAGAAATTTTATTAAAATAAGTAGAAAATACAAGATGGAGATGGAATTACAGAAAATGGAGCTCAAAAATAGATTTAGGGGTGTCAAATTACGGGGGGAGCCCCCTTTGTATAGATACACTGAGTAAATCATGGCCATCGGGATTAAAACAATTTGGACGCTCAGGATTGCGCCACGTGGCAAGTTCCTATTGGATGGAATACATCATCCGGGCTGTTATTCTGTGTATATGCATGTACCGCACACACGTTTTTTCGGTCCACTAACATTCTGCCACGTCACCGGTCAACATTTTTTTGTCCAATAGGATCGTGACACGTTATCAGTCAACGCCACAGCATCAGTCAATGCCACATCATTCGTCCAATCAAATGTCGCCACATCATCGTATAGTGCCATGTCATCGCATGCGGTGCCACGTCGGATCTGTAGCAATAGGTGAACAAAGTCTGAGTGAACGACGATCGTAGTATATATCAACCGTAACGTATGTGTGAACAGTATCGTATATGTGAACAATATCATTTTTCTTTTTATGCTCCTCCTAAGGTTTTCGACTGTCCTGAGTTCAAAAGTGTTGTCCGTTTTTCATCTGATCTCTTGTTTATTGTGAAATGACTATGATATCCCCTAAAATACATAAAATACTTAATTAAAATAAAACATACATAATTAAATTACAAGGGACTTAAAGATATAAAGATAGGGATGTTAGTGAGACTTGGAGTGTAAAATGATGATTTTCTCTATTATAAATATACACTTTCTAGTACTCAACAGAAGCCAGCATATATAAACTAAAAGTAATGATGATTTTTAAAAATGAATACAAATAATATTATTGGCTTGACCAATAATTTATTTGACTTGAGATCATATTATTTATTAACTGTGGACATTATTCTTTCATATTGATAAAAATGTCTGATTTTTTTTCTTTCAATTTACCATTTTTTGCAATGGTTGTTTATATTGAGTTTACATTTTTTAGAGTGTTATTATTATCTATGAGATTTTGAGATTTGACATATCATTCTTTAAAGTGATTTAATCGATTTAGCTTTAATAATTAATTTTTTTGCATGAGTTTGCTTAATTGATTCATGAGAATAGTTGGTGTGGAAATAATATTTTTTTGAGGCCAGAGATAATGCTTGTACTATCATTTAATTATTGTCACTAATCTGATTAAAGGAATGAACACAATTTTGTTTTAAAAAAATTAATTTGCATTTGACTTTCACTTGATATTATTGCTTTAATAATTAGGGACTAACAATAAGGTGCTTGAGGGTGTAATTAATACTAGAAAGTGTACTTTTAATAAATGTTAGAATTATTATTATTTTACTTACAGTGTTGATTAATGCATTGATAACCTATAAATTATCTTAGTACCCTTCTAATATAATTTTATATTGTAGATAAATTTCAAGAATAAAAGAGAAATCAGAATTGAAAGTGGGAGACAAAAAGGCTGGGTTGCATTAATATAAAATAATAATAATAATAAAATTAAAAAGAAAAAAGAAAAAACTTATTAATCATTAACTCATTTTAAATTTACGTTAATTAAAAAAAATAAAAGGCTAAACTCAAACTAAGTCCAGGTCTGCAATAAGCTCAACCCGCACCCGTCGCTTATATTTTTACTCTAATGGACTTAAAAAAATCTGACCCAAATCCATATTTTACCATCCAAAAACGTACAACTCCAAGCTAGGACATGTTTTAAACCATGCACCATGTTAGAGATGGCAAATTCTGGATCTGGATTGAATTTTTTACATCCGGATCTGGAAAAAAATATGCGGATCTAGATGCCGGTTGGATTCGGATGGGTTGCGGGCGGATTTTCCAAATATCCGGATCCGCATATTTTTAAATTTAAATATAATTTTTAAATTTAAATATAATTCAAATAAAATTCAATTATAATTTGACAATTAAAAATTTAACATCAATTCAATATAAATAACATACAATATCACCATAAATTCACAAATGATAATTTCACAACATAAATAAAAAATAAAAAAACTAAAGTAAACCAATTCATTTTAATATTTTCTAATTATTATTATTATTATTATTATTATTATTATTATTATTATCTTTTTAACATACTTTTTATAGTCAATGAAGATTATAGAATTAATTATGCTTATAAATATTTTTAATTTATATATTTTTTAATTAAAATTTAATTAAATAAATAAATAAATTATATAATAATGTGGATCCGAATATTCGATTTTTCGGATGCACTTGCATCCGGATCCAGATTCGCACGGATCTTAACTTTTAAGATTCGGACCCGCATTTTATAACATGCGGATCCGAATTTTTCAGGATCCAGATCTTCCGGATCTTTGCGGATCCGGACCGGATCCGGATTTTATTGCCAACCCTGCACCATGTGACAGTGAAATTTGATGGCTGGGTCTAATTGAATCACATGTCGAAAACTATGGGCGTTCGTTGATATTTCTCAAAACCTATGGGTATTGAGGGAGATTATCCCTGCAATTCTCTCTTCTAGTGGGAGTGAACCACTTGGCAACCAGGTTTTTGTTTTTGCATCGAGGTGAGCATTCATTCACGTAAGCAGGCTCTTGCAAGTCACTTTTGACTCGTTTTTATCGTTCAGCCTCTCAATCCGACAGCCACCCTTTCCTAGTTATTAACCTAACAAGAGCCGAAGAGCGTCTCGGTGTCTCTCAAATACAGTTACTATTATCAATCTCAAAACCCCAACAAGAAGTCTGCCGTTTAAGAGGTAACTTCTTTTCTAAATTTCCTATTCCCTTTTATAGTTTTTTTTCCCCCAATTGATTATTTCTAGAGTAGATCAGTCACCCACTTACACATTTCCTTTTTTTTTTTTCCTTTATTTCTGAATATATTTCATTTTTTCCTACTACTAATAATAATAATGGTTTTCTGAATATATAATTTTAGGCATATGAACTAATGCCATGCGATGGTGCGATGATGCTATACAACAATCTGGCACATGGGTTTGGTGCACTTTTGTTGGTTGTGTAGGAAATTGTTTTGTAGCAGCAGGATTGCCAGCTATTTGTAGGCGATTTTTTCATAGTTACCCAACAATTATATATCACAAATTGGATTGTCATTAATGAGAAAATGGGGCTTTATATCATCGAAATATTAGATATGTAGTTTTAGGATTTATTTTATGAAGAATGTTTGGGAACTGACTTTAGTTTCTGAAGTAGTTGATGAGGTCTTGATGAAGTTTGAATTCGTAAAGTATTAGAAGTTCAACTATTAGTTATTTATGGTTATCAAAGGGCTTGCGTAATCATTTTTCTTTTTAAACCTGGGAACATTATGGTCCTTAGATAGTGCCGGTAACGTCAAGGTCATGGCATTGTCCTATAAAAATTTTTGTCCATAATGAGTTGAATTTGAAATGCACCTATTTGGAAAGATAAAGGAGTGTGACATATGGTTTTACGAATGTTCTACATGACTATTTTTATCAACTTTTTGGATTTTGTACCTGAAGGCAGAAGTGTACCATCTAATTTTTGTAGCAGTTTTGAGTTACAAATGGATCCTTTTCATTTGTATGAGTGGAGGTAGAAAAAGATTGAGAGTATAGTTTTTAAAAAGCCTAAGATTATCTACAAGTAAATATATATTTTAATGTGGTCTACAATTGATTCAGTTGTTAAGCTTAGTGGATATATAAACTTAACAACCTACCAGCAATTTTAGAGGACCGCTGGCTTCTACAGTAAGGTATTAGTTTATGCTTAGCGTTGAACCAATGTAGCTATTGCAAATTGATTGACAATTGCTGTATCTAAAAGCACAATTGGTGTGCCTATGCTTAACTTCCTACAAATTACATGTCTCTGCTTGTATGCTATTCATCATTACTGTGATTCAGAAATTGTAAGGGTAATCACAGCACACTGAGTGTTTAGGGTTTACAAGGGTTATCCGAAGTTTAAATCGTTAATCATGTTGGCAACAAATTTGTTGGCATGGCCAAGTGTTGTCTGGTTAGTTAGATGCTGAGGGAAAAGTTAGTGATTCTCTTTGAGTTTCATATATTGGACTCAATAAACTTAAGATGTATTCAGTGGGTAGAAATCTCTGACTTGTTTGATAAACCTAAGATGTATTCTGAGGGCAGAAGTTTCTGACTCATTTTCATTAGTTTCTTTGTGAGGTTTGGGTTTGTATTATTAATTAGAAAGCTCAATGGTTGTTCCAAGTAATAAAATTTAATCAAAATATGATTTTTTTAATAATATGAGTATCACTTCTTTGAGGAATAGAATGTTTCCATGTATGGATATAGAGTAATGCTAGACATCTCAAATTGTATCCCAAAATTTCATCCAAAATGATGTGAAATGTGATGTCATTCGTCAAGTTGATGGTGAGATGGTGTAACAAATTCGCTTGAACTTGTGAAATTATATCACCCTGTATTTCTCTTTATCGAGAAATCAAAGAAGCTATATAAGGGTTTTGCCGGGCCTGCTCATATGGTACCTAATCATCTGGTGTCTAAACTAAGTTTCACAAGATCTATTGAGATGTGAATGAGGCTGGTTTTAACACTTCAGGACACCAGTTAGGGTTGGCTTCTACCAGTATCAATTTATTTGCTGTTTTGTAATTCCTATGTTCTCTATAAGTGGATTTCTCTGTCATCCTTTGATGTATGCCATCAGGCCATGCTTGTATTGAGCCACACTAAATAATTTGTCCCTATTTCCTGATGCATGATTTATTTACTGATTTTTTTTATGTTACTATTTTGATGTACTTAAGCTACTTGTTACACTATTTTCTGTACATGTAAAATTATTATAATTTCTTGAAACATTTTAGTGAGAGCCGACTAGATCAAATATTGAAAGAACATAGTTTTATTATTTTTCCAGAACCTTGTTTTATCATAAAATAAAAATTGTTATGCCCCTGAAGCTTTTTTTAGGGAATTCTCTGTTAGTCACTCAGATACATAAATTCATGTGTGAAGATTAGTTGTCTCAAAGTGTTGAAATACCATTAATTCTAGGGCTTATTAGGAAGTGATCCAGCAAAATATTAAAATGTAATGCACCCTTAATGTGCATGTTCAAGTTTAATTCATGGACTTCACACATGAGACCAAATATATGGACAGTAACGTGGATCAAAACATGGTCCAACTTAAACTTATTTTGTGTCATAATTTAAGAATATCAAGGATTCCTAGACAAGATTTCTTGGTCGAATATGGTGTAAAGTCATGTTGAAACAACATTAATCCAACAATGGAAACAACTCTTTGAATATTAGGGAAATGAAATACTTGCTCTTGTGTTTAGGGCTTTTATCCTTGCTCATATATGAAGTTGTCTGAAGAACTGTTTACTAAACAATAAAATTCTGGAAATTAAACCATCCAAATGATAGACAGGGACCAATGGCCTTTCTGATTGTTTTCCAATCAGGTAACTGAGACTATTGATTGACCTAATGGTAGCCAACTGGATGCTGCGTTGATCAGAAAGTTTGCCTTAATTTGGAAAGAATTCTAAATGCTCTATGTCAAAATAGAAATATGCAGATTGTTGCTTAGCTTCCCTCTTTACCTTCATGCAGGTGCTGATCACTTTACAAAATGCAAGATGGTCAGGACATAAATGTCTCCGGAAAGCAAAATAACTGTTAATTCAGATGTTGACCATTATATGACATGGAAAACGGGCAAAGTATGAATGTAGCTGGAACACAAGGTAGTTTAATAATGAATACTCTTGATCAAAGAGACCTCACTAATGATGTTATGGCTCGTCGCCTGAAGAACCGGGAACGGCAACGTAGATATCGGGCTCGGAAACGCCTTGAAGCAGACATGAAGAAATCCAGTGTCCCAAACCATTCAACTACACAGCAAGGTGATCTGCAGCTGAATGGGAGTCTTAGCAATGGTGTAGCCCGTGTTTATTGTAAACGGGATTGGAAAAAAGATGCAAGAAGAGCCACCAAGTCCAGGGATCAAGAATGTGCACTAAATGGTTTTGTGAAGCCTTTTACTTCAACAACTGAGAGCCAGACAATTTTTCCCTCTGAAAATAAGGCTGTAGCACAAGCACCAGTGGAATGGGAATCCCGGCCTTCCCTTAGCCTGGTTAATTTTGAAACAAATGAAACTAAGGTGGGTCGAAGAGATTGGAAAGCAGATGCTAGAAAAATGAAAAGCTAATTTGGCTATTACCAGAATGATTGGTAATCAAACCAGCTGTATATACAAATCTAGTACCTGCTGATACCAGATCCAGTAGTTATGTTACTGGATATTGTAGGGTTTACAAAAACTTAGAACAGTGCCGTTAGTCTCTGATGGAATTCAGTGGAAAACTCTGTTGTCATTTTTCTTGCAATTTTTTTCAGCTTCCAATCAAGAGTAATCAATGCGGATGTTGATTTAGGCTAAAGTTTCACCTGAAGGAAGAATTAGAAGGGCAAGTGGCTGGTGAAGAATGATTATGATATGTATGATATCAATGTTAGAATATTTGATTTATTTGGTGTAAGAATCGCCATTTTTGTGGTTCATTGATGATTAGTAGCATCTAAACTGAGCTTATTCAGAAGTATAATTGTGTGGATAACAAGTCTTTACATTTTGCCAAGTGCGTCATATCCCAACAGAGACCGTACAACACTTAATCATTTTTAATTATCCAATCACATAATGTCATGTATTTGAACAATGCAAACTGTACTTGGGCTAGTTGCTCAAGCAACCGGTACGGATTGTACGGATTTTTTGCCTTGTTTTAACTTTTTTTCTTTAAACTTTACAATTCTACAAGTATTATTACCTTTAAATCTATTTCAATTCTAAGAACAGGTATGTCTAGCGCAACTGAGTTTGGAATTTTATCTCACAAATAAGAGGGGAGATATCTATTCCCGATAGGAAATTGAAATGGGCCCTTTTGGGGTCAAACTGACCGCTTCAAATATTTTGAGGGCATGAGCTACTACTGGGCAACTTCGATTATTACTGAAAATTACTAAAAGTTACTAAATTACTCAAAATTATCCAAAGCGCCCTTTAACTTCTTTTCAGAGGATGGTTAAAAGCCTCAAAGCATGAACAGCAGGCCACCATGGAAGCAAAGGGAAGTAGGTAGCTCAAGTTATCAAAGAGAAATTAAAAGAGCTACTTAAAAATGGTCGACTACCCAAGTATAACTCATTATTACACACACACAGTTTAATTTTATATTACGTTTTATTCAAATCAAGGTGAAGAATATTAACCATATATAAAACCATAAGTTACATAAATTATTATTTTTATTTATGAAATTTATATTTCTATCCATTATTTCTATTTTAATTACATCTAGATGTGATAATATTAATTTAATTTTATAATATTAATTATAAAATTAACTGCATATTTTGATTCTTCATAATAAATTTGTATAAGCAAATGTAAATTTATGTTATTATTTAATATTGATATAAGTTTAAAAGGTTATTATCATTTCACTACTTTAATAATGGTAAAATATCAAATGAACATACAAAGTATTGTTTCTTATCACTTTACAACTGTAATATTTCATTTTACTACTTTATCATTAAAACTATTAGTTCACCAGTCAGTTGACTAGTAAAATACAAATTTTACATTTTTTATGATAAAATACACAAATAGAGGTATCAAATAGAAACAAAAAATTATGTTATGCCCTTAAATTGTTAAATAATAGTTTTAAACATGAATTTATGAATAACTTTGAATTTATTATAACTATAAAAGTAGTAAATTGACAAAAATACCCTTGAATTTTATTGTTAAAAAATAACCATCTATTCTCAAAAAAGAAAAAAACACTTAAAACTTATCTATAGAATCAATATTTTCATATTTAAGTGTTTTTTAAGAATAGAATGTGGATATTTTTGTCAATTTACTACTATTGTAGATATAATAAATTAAGGATTATTCATAAATTTATAGTTAAAACTATTATTAACAATATAAGGGCATATCAATAATTTTGCCAGTTATTTAGTTCCTCTATTGTATATTTTACTATAAATAGTAAATTTGATATTTTACTAGTTAACTAATGGCTCTAACAAAAGAGTAGTAAAATGAAAAGTTTTACAAAATTCTAGTTGAAAATGATACAAAACAATACTTCTCGTGGTCATTTGATATTTTACAATTCTTAAAATAGTAAAATGATAATAATCCAAGTTTAAAATAATCATAAATTATAATATTATTGTGCAAAAATAAATTGTAATATTTATAATATTATTTGAATAAAATAAATAATTAATTTAAATGAATAAATATTCAATCAATTATTATTCTCTCACAAATAGTTAGGATTACAATAGTCTAAAATTATAAATTATTTTGAATATAAGAGAAAATATTTTAAAATTATTAATCTATAAGATATGTTTTAAAATTAATAAATCCATTTCACATATTAATAATATTAAAATAATTTTATTAAGCATTAAACTAAATTACAAAACATATAATTATGTATTTTATTTGTAATTTTTTATATTATGCCTATATTAGCACAAATTTCAAAGCTAATTTTTATATTAATGGATTTAAGTAATAATAAAATATTTCAGGACATAATTTCTTTTATTATTATCTGACACACCCATTAAAGCTTGATCCCAAGACTTAAATTCTTGAAAGTCGCTCCTTATCATTAGAGCTAGACTTTGGCTTCAAAATGAAAATTTTAAAGTTAGTCCCAACGAGGCACCTATCTTGACATAATATATTGTCATAACTTAGTATAAAAAAAAAAATTGCATAGCTAGATTTATTATATTAATTATGTTTCTTTTAACAGTTTGTTTGTATTTATGTATTATTTTTATCTTATTGTTGTCTTTGTATTTATTACGTAAGTTTTGACTGTAATCAAAGGATTGCAATGACCGTTTAAAAAATGAAAGAGTTTACATAACTATTTAAGCAAAGCACGTGGGCCGTTTGAGTGGGCTTTTAGCGCTGTTTTGCCACGAAATTTTTAACCGAAGCAAATTGTGCAGAAACCTATGACTTCATTCTAATTACAGGGGGTAAAAATGTAAAAAAGCCGATACGAAAATGGTTAATCGAATCTGATGTTTAGAAAAAAATTTGCAGTACTTTGAAATTATGGGTATTGGGTTCGAATTTCACAAAACAATGTACAAACAACAGTCAACAATCAATATTTTCCTCTTCAATCTGTTATTAATACAATCTACAAAGTATAATTGTCTTGAAAATTAAGATGAGGAAACTAGATATCAAACAAATTGAATTTTTTTTTAATCCCCCTTCAATAAGGCATAAATTTACAAGATTGAAAACAGGAGGAACAGATACATAGATCATATAATGCACATAATATTTGATGTAGCTTCATTATATACGTATGTACATCATACGAAAGAAAACACACCCCACCCCATCCATCAATCAAACTTCAACCAAACAAATAATCAATAACCAAAAAAATAAAAAATAAAATCAACCAATGAATTAAAAAATCTATAAAGAATATGGGAATGTTTGGCATGTTTTAATTTAAGTTAATCTTGCTCCTTTTCTAGTCTCGTTATTCCTTTGTCTCAAATCCTCAAAGCTCCAATCCCTTCTCATTCCAACGCTTCTCACCAACTTAGGTTCCGTGTCCGTAGTAAAAGCCACAGCGCCTGTACTACTAAGGCGCCGATGACTCTTCTTGACCTTCTTCTTAGCAGTAACAATCATTGATCCATGGGCGCCATTTCTTATTTGCTCATAAGCTGGGGGTGTTAAATTTCCAGACCAGCTCCTCTCAACCTTTATACAACATAAGATTTTAATAGGTCCACCATTACTGTATTCTTTATCGGAGTTTGTTCTTTGAAGACTTTGACATGTCAAGCAATTCAGAGTCATGGCTGCAAATAAATTGTGAAATTCTGAATCTAATGGATGAAGTATGAACGAAGAATAGAGGGGTGGGGGCGTGGGATTACATAACAAGATTACAATTTCTTGGATTAAAATGAGAAGAGATGGGTTGGTGTGTTTTACAGATCAGTAGTTAAATTAATCCTAAACTTCTTTTTGTTGCAAAAATTTAACCAACCTTTGTTATTTTGTCACGTCGGGTTGGCTAAATTCATCATTTACCGCAAACACAGCTTAACCATTTCTAAATATAAGCAAGCTTTTTCCGTGATATGAGTTAGGTAATTTGTTATGATTTTGATTGTTTCCCTTTTTTTTTTTTTTTTAACTTTTATGAATTGGACAGGTCAAAATTATCTTTAAATGCCTTCATGAAATCATTTACTTGGCATATTTGAGTTTTAGAATAATATCACAGTTGCTTATCCATGACTTTGGTTATATGTTGATCAATTAACATTTTGCCAATAAGAAAATCTTTATCCTCCACTCAGATAAGCTAGAATAGTTTTCCTTTTTTTTTTCTTTGTGTGTGAATGACATTAAGAAAATATTAATTACTAATTTAGTTATTCGTTGTTTTTTTGGAGGGTATGTTTGAAATTCATTGACTATCTTAAATACTATGGATACATTTAGTTGTTGGATCCTGTTGCATAGGATTAGATTGTGTAAAATTAAATTATATTAGTATTGTATAGTGTTTTGTGACAAACAACAATGCACTATATCGTAATTATATTTTTAAAGTTCAATAAATTAAAAAATAAATAAATAATCATTAAATGCTTCGATATTAACTTAAATTTAATAGTAAAATATATGAACATTAATTTTATTATAGTATTTTTATACATAAATCTAATTAATTCTAATTTATATGGAAGACAAATTAATTATAAAATTTTTAGCATTAGTTAAATAATGGAAAATTAATAATTTTCCACCGAAGTTTGGCAAAAATTTAAAAATTTCTAAAAAGTTTAAAAATCTAAACGATATCAAAGGGACAAATTAGGCATTTAACGCGCTAATATCATATGCGTTGCAAAAATGTTTCAGTTTCTAATCACTGATTGCAAAAATATCAATTTTTTACCCAATAAATATAAAGATTATTAATTTTCCACTCTTATTGGTACAAGTGCTTAAAAGCAAATGATACAACTACTGCATAACACAAAGCTATTTTTACATAAATGTTTTTATTTATAATTGGTTCTCTATTGTATTTAGCACAATTCACGAAAACAGATATAATCTTCGTTGTCAGCTTACTAATTAGATTTAGGTCTAAAGCAACAAGAAGACATCGTAATGGAATTGAACATGTTTTAATTATCTTTATGGAACAAATTGATTGAAATAACCCGCCCGAATTCCGAGGGAGATTCTAACTGGTTCCATCTTAAGATGACTGAATAAAATCATCAATAACGATTTTTCTGGACATTCGGGAACGTCACCTTTTTTACTTTTCTAACATGCAATATTAAATCAACTTCTTTAATCAATTTTCTCAAACATTAATATCACAATTTACAGTAATTAATATAGTTCAGTATTCTCATCCAAATATCATGCAACATGTCTGATAATATTAAAAAGCATACTATAGTTAATGCCAACATACATAAAAAATCCAAACTAATCATATACTAATTACAATAAAAAATGAGCTAATCAAAATAGGTTAATATTACGATTTATGTCTCCTAGTACCATCGTGTGCCCAGAATTTACCACAATATACAAGTTTATTAAACTATGCATAAAAACATATTTGTGTATAGTAAAAATGTTTTAAATTTTAAATCAAATAACTAGTGTTAAAAAAGAACAAATGATGTTGTACATAATAATTAAAAAAATCTAGTTAATAAAATATTATACATAATACCAAAGTCATGCTTAATCTTTTATAAAATTATTAAAATATATACATATTTCTAAAACTGTTAATGGGCCTAGAAGGCTCTGTAGCAAAAGAAAATAAAGCATCCCTATAAAAAAAATCCAAGGTTATGATTTGCCTTTTTGGCCACTTGAAGCCTCCATTCTACAACCTCTGCTTCTACAAATGACACACCACATTTTAGCCTTGAGGGCTTAGTTGCAACTGCCACAATTCTTCCTTCATCATCTCTGATAACAACTCTTAACCCTACAACCTTAGCTTCGGCATCTATAGCAGGATCCACATTGACTTTAAAGCTTTCATTACGGGGGGAGTCCACTGCTATTTCCTCTTATCTTCTAGCTTTTCAACTTGAGTTTTCTCCATATGCTTTACCCTCTGAAAGGCTTCCATTACTGCTTGGGCTTTTGCAGCTGAAATACTTGGGTTATATTTCTTCCCTTCAAAGATGACTCGGTTCCTAGCATTCCAAGTGACCCACCAAATGGCTCTTAACAAATGTAGGTCTGTTTTGCAAAGTTTCTTGGACATCTCATACCATACGGCAAGCATATCATTGCCTTTATGCATCTCAATGACTTTATCAACCAATATTGATTGTTTCCAGATCTTGCAAGCTACTTTATTGTCCATTAGAGCATGGGAGATGTTTTCCATACTTCTCCTGCAAATTTGACATACAGGGGATGCAACCACTTTTCTTTTCCACAAGTTCTCACTTATTGGCAACATATTTTGAGCTACCCTCCATGAGAAATCTTTATCTTTTCAGGTAAATCCAGTCTCTATAGAGCCTTCCAATAATATGAACTATCCTTAGAAGTGCTAGGAGTATCAGAGTATTTAAGTTTTAGAGCAACTTGATATCCACTCTTTATAGTGTACATGCCTTTCTTGTCAAAATGCCAGCAAACTTCATCCACCTTTGGGCTTTTAGGGAGAGGGATGCTTAATATAGCTTCTGCATCTTCTTTGTTAAAATGCTACTAGATTAAATCCAATTTCCACTGATTTCTTGTATTAATTAGCTCTGTAACTTTTGCATCATCAGGCATAGATGGTACTGAGAAAGGTTTGAAGGTATCTGGTCTTGGGATCTAATTACTCTTATAAATCTGCATTATATCTCCCCTTCTAATTCTCCATTTAACCCCTTTTTCTAATACTTGTCTGCCCTACTACAAGCTTCTCCAAAGAAAAGATGGATTAGATCCCATACTAACATTCAAAAAATTGGATCGTTTGAAGTATCTAGCCTTCAACACTTGCGCAGCTAAGGAGTTTGGAAATTTGATTAATCTCCATCCTTGCTTTACCACTAAAGCTTGCTTGAAGCTAGAGAAGTCTCTAAAGCCCATACCACCTCTACATTTTGCATGACTTAATCTTTCCCATTTAGCCCAATGAATCTTATATTTGGCCAATAGACTTAAACATAGCTCCATTAGTAATTTAAAAACAGTCATGGCATAAGCTGGAACTGCTTGAACTACTACCTTAATTAAAACGTTCTTCCCTCCACTTGAAAAGAACTTATGTTGCCAATTAGATATCTTGCTCAATACTCTAAGTTTGACCTCATTAAAGAAACTCATCTTTTTTCACCCAATCATAGAAGGAAGCCCCAAATACTTATAGTGTCTTGATAATACATTGAGCTGGAAACTATTTTTGATGGCTTCAACTTGTTTTCACTCACTTTACTTCCAAAGAACATTGATGACTTCTTATAGTTGAAGATTTGCCTAGATACTGATGCATAACTGTCAAACAAAGCTTTCAGCTGACTGCAATCATTTGTTAATGCTCTTGCAAAAATTAAACTATCATCAGTAAATAATAGGTGTGTGATGGAGATATTTTGCCCAAACTACAGCCCATGAATCAACCTTTCTTTTTCTGCCTGCATCAACAACTTAGAAAAAGCTTCTGCACATTGTTGTGCAAATTTTATTGAACTCGCAAGCGTACAAATCTATTGTAGAATAGATCAATGGTGATGAGTGTCGATCCCACGAGGAGGTGAATTTTAATTGTATGTAGAATTAATTTTCTGAGTTGGTGGTTGAATTTATAATAAAATGACGCAGACTATCTATTAATTTAAATTAAGGTTGTGGGAACAAACTATTAAAATGAAGTGCTTGGATTTCCGGATCTGTACTCAACATGCACTATCGGCTTAACATTCATTATTAGTACCAATTAAATCATGAAGGGAAATTTTCCACTCCTCATGAACCACACTATAATAGATTGGTGCTAAGTGCTTCCTGTGCCAAATAGTAATAACCTTACCTAGGGAGACGGTAATACCAGCCGATATCTAGACAAGATTATTACTATCTGTCAACGAAAAGTCAAAACAACCACATAAATTAGAGGGGAAGAAAAAGTAAATTTACCAAATTAAGCCTATAGAGTATGTTGAGACTTCACCTTCATCCCAAACTTGAAAGGAAATTAGCCACTCATAATTGAACTAGGGGTAAAATGGAAATTTTATTAAAATATGTAGAAAATGCAAGATGGAGATGGAATTACAGAAAATGAAGCTAAAAAATGGATTCAGGGGTGTCAAATTAGGCGGGGGAGCCCCCTTTTTATAGATGCACTGAGTAAATCATGGCCATAAGATTAAAACAATTTGGACACTAAGGATTGCGTCACGTGGCAAGCTCTTATTGGATGGAACACATCATCAGGGCTGTCATTCCGTGTATATGCATGTACCGTACACACGTTTTTTCGGTCCACTAACATTCTGCCACGTCGCCGGTCATCATTTTGGTTCAATAGGATCGTGACATGTCATCAGTCAACGCCACATCATCAGTCAATGCCACATAAGTGGTCAATGCCACATCATTCGTCCAATCAAATGCCACCACATCATAAATGCGGTGCCCACGTCGATTATGCGGTGCGGTGAAACGATGCAGTGTACAATACCGTATATTATGAACAGTACCGTTTATCTTTTTATGCTCCTTCTAAGGTTTTCGACTGTCATGAGTTTAAAATTGCTGTCCGTTTTTCCATCTGATCGCTCGTTCATTGTAAATGACCATGATATCCCCTAAAATACATAAGATACTTAATTAAAATAAAACATACATAATTAAATTACAAGGGACTTAAAGACATAAAAGGAGGGATGTTAGTGAGACTTGGAGTGTAAAATGATGATTTTCTCCATTATAAATACACATTTTTTAGTACTCAACACACATATATGGAACAAATATAGAGATAAATGGCACCCTTGTTTAAGCCCTCTTTGAAGATGAATCAACCCCTTGGGAGTTCCATTAATGATTACAAAAAATATTGATGTTGTAATGCAGTTCAACACCAACTTTATCCATCTATGCGAAAAGCCTAGTCTCTCCATAGTTTGTTCAAGGAACCTCCATTCCACTCTATCATATGCCTTGCTAATGTCTAACTTTAAAGCCACCAGCCCTTTCTTCGAGCTCTTATTATGCCTAATTTTATGTAGACATTCATACCCAATAATGATATTATCAGTTATGAGTCTATTAGGTATAAAAGCGCTCTAAGCAGGGGAGATAATTTGATGTAAAATATGTTTAAGTTTATTGGCATAGTCTTTGCCATAATTCGATAAATTACGTTGCAAAGACTTATAGGTCTAAATTCTGTTACTTTCCTAGGCTTGGCAACCTTTGGGATGAGAGCAATATAAGTGTGGTTAAGTGGAGTGACATCACCTTGTTCATTCAACATGTATAAGCAGGTAAAAATGACTCTGTTGGTGACACTTTGCCAATGCTTTTAGAAGAAAGCTGCTGGTAGCCCATCAGGCTCGGGTGCCTTAGTTGAACACATTTGGAATAGGGCAGTGTAAATCTCCTCTACTATGAACGGTTGATCAAGTAGCTCATTCATTTCTATAGTCACCTTAGGAGCCAATCCTTTTAACACAATGTTGATTTGGTCTTAATTTGGGCTAAAGATGGTAAATAAGTCCTGAAAATATTCACAAAACTCCCTTTCTATATCATCTCTATCTTCTGTCCACTGCCCCTAATAGTCTTCAATACCTGTGATTCTATTCTTTCTTTTTCTTGATGAAGCTTTAAAATGAAAAAACTTGGTGTTTTTATCCTTTTCCTTCAACCAATTAGCCTTTGATCTTTGTTTCTAATATATTTCCTCATCAATTAGCATATTGTTGATTTGTTGTTCGAGACTTTTAATTTCGGCACTACTCTCACACTGCACATTACTAATAATGGCATATTGTAGCTTTTCCATTAACTTTTTCAGCTTTTTCTCTCTTTCTCCAAACTCTTCCTTGCTCCACTATTGCAATTGAGCCATTGAATCCTTGGAAAGCTTTTGAAAAATATGCATAAGATTTACATTTTGTTTACAATCAAAACTAGACCGCACTTTCTTCATAATATTTTGATAGCCCTCATAAGCACTCTACATGTCATCATAGTGAACTCTAGGATAATTTCTTCTTGCATGGCTTACTCCACTTTTTTTCTCTTGAACATTTATTACAAGTAAATTATGATCTGATTCCCACATAACCATGTTTGTCACAGCCTCATCTATAAAAAAATTTCCCCAATCCTTACTACACAAAGCTCTATCTAGCCTTTCTTCAATGTGGTAAGGTCCAAATTGTCTGTTGGGCCATGTAAATGGGTGCCCTTTATACCCCACATCGACAAGATTACATTCGTACACTACCTCCCTAAAATCTGAGATCATGCCAACATTTTTTTTGTTCCCACCAGATTTTTTATTTAAATGCATAATTTCATTAAAAATCACCAATGCAAAGCCAAGGCAAAGAAGACAAACCAACTAATCTCCATATCAATGTCCATGTATGTCTTTTTTGTTGAGTTTCTAGGTGGCCATAGATTCCAGTGCATCTCTATTTCATACCATTGTCATTTTGAATTACCGCATCAATATGATAGTTACTATACGAGGTGATATTCACATTAACATCTAAGTTCCACATCATCACCAATCCCCCACTCATCTCATTTCTACTTACAGTAAAACAATTATTTAGATTTAACTTTCTACATTCTTCAGAGGCTTGCTTAGATGATAGCTTTGTCTTACAGAGAAACAATAGTTATGGTTTATGCAAGTGGAGAATTTTCTTAATTTCCAGACACGTCAGGGGATTCCCTAAACCTTAAACGTTCCAACTGACGAGTTTCATGGCTGCTGGCGGGCCTGAGACCCATCCTCTGCCGATAAATTCTTTGTTTGTTGAAATCCATCACCTCCATCTAGCTTTGCTTTTGTTTCCCAGGTTGCCGCCCGTTTATTTAGAAAGGTGAGGATCTTATTAGGGCTCATGTTTTTTAGCCTTTTACTTTCTGGATTTGTCCAATCTAACTCACTAAATGACCTTTTCATAGTAGTAGGCTTGCCAGTTTTCTTGGTGGGAACGCTTGAGTTTTCCATTTTCTATTCTTTGAGTATGCTTTGATTTTCATTAGCCCAATATTGATGTCTTTCTCTTTTGAAAGCCATGGGTTTGGTTATCTCGTTTGCCTTGTCGGCCCATCAGGCCCTGTTTTCCTTTTCCACTTTTCACTTCAGTTGGTTTTTCTTTCTCGCCTTCGTTTCCCTTCATTTTACCCCTTGTTGTATGAGGTTCCTTAAATCTTAGCTACTACAGCTGCAAACTTTTCATTTCTTAAGTATTGCTATTCACATGCTATGTACTGTTAGTCTACTACCTCAGATCCTCAATCTCTCTTATTAATGATTCCTCACCAACCTCTGTCATATGGTTCACCTCCATTAGTGTTATCTCATTGGAGCTATCCATTCAGGTTAAACCTGGTTCAGGATGCTTATTCGGATTTAGATTGCTCAGTTGCACTTGCTATTTTGGTTGTGACTGCATCTGGGTACCTGGGTTTACATGGGTTGCACTCGGTTGATCATTTATCTTCTTTCTATTGTTTTTTCCTTTGTTGAGCTTGGCCAGTTCAAAAGGTGTAGGCGCTTTCATCCATCCCCCATAAATAAGTTCCTCCTTTGGTTGACCTTTATACTTGCTATATTCTCTAAACTGATGTTTAATAAGTCCACAGCAAAAGAAAAAATTTAGAAGCCTCTCATACTTTACAAGCATTAAGATATTTTCCTCATCTTCCTGTTTCAATGTTAAGATTCTTTTTGTTGGTTTAGTAATATCCGCTGAGATTTTCACCCATGCGAAAGAGCTAATACACTCTCTATCCTCATCCGTTTCTACTTCTTCTACTAATCTTATCTTCTCCCCCAATCTTTCAATGACTTCTTGCACCATACATTTAATAGGCATGCCATGAATCTACACCCAAAAGGATGTATGAGTGAAGGGTTGTCGCTTTATGTTCCCCATGCCCTCTGGTTCTACAAGCATTATCAAAGTGTCATGGCCCCTCAATCAACACTTTCTTTTTATCCTGTTATACAATAAACTTAAAAACGAAAATATTATCCCCCAAACTCTTCACTTTAATCTCCTTTGCAATTTTCCATGCTTTCTGCATTGCATACTTTAATCCTTCTCTGTTCACATCTTTATTAAGAAGAAGTTTACCTATAAGACAGTGAGCTGCTATTTTATTTCCTTTTGTTTTCATTTCGCCAATGAAGAACACAACATCCTCTTCCTACTCCTTTAGAGCGATAGACTTGCACCTGCGAATGAGCTCATCTGTATCCATTTCCTCCTTTCGTATTTAAACCTTCCCTTGGTTAAATGCTCTCACCAACCCTTCTTCTCTCTACCATTGCTTAAAACCTTTTAATAAAACCAACTACCATAGCAAAAAATTAAACCAACTATCACAACAAAAATTTAAACTTTTAGATAATTTTTCTTTGCAATAGATCACTTAGCTTATAATAACGAAAAAACACTCAACTTGTGAGTGACGTATTGGGTTATGACAACCCCCACACCCTTCTATACTAGGAGTTTGTTTTCATAGAAAAGCGCTCTTATAAGAAGACGCTATTGTTTTTGACATGGACTTTTGTTCTAAAAGAATGATAGATTGTAACAACTTATATTGCATTCCATTCTAAAAAAAAGGATGAATTATAAATACTCTAATCACTTCCCATTCTAATTATTCTATTCGAATGAGCTATAACACTAGTTGCATTCCTTAACACTGAGTGAAGACTTAATATGTGGGCTTAAAAGCAAATCCATCTTATCTTTTTTGGATCTTTTTACTTTTTATTTTTTCTTCTAAGCCTAAGCAATAAAAGCTCAACGACAACTCTTTATAAACAAGCCCATAATAAAAAGCTTTATATTAAAAAAATAATTAAGAAAGGGTGTTATCATTTGTCTACCTAAGTTTTTCTAACATATCAAGTCAGTACCAAAATTTGGTGAAAACTATATTTTACAACCAAATGTTTACTATTATTACTTTACCACCAGAACATTAATGAAGTTAAAAATTTACTAATATCATATGAGTATTTAGGGAATTTCATTTTAAAGTTAAAACGCACCATTCAACTATGAAAGAGATTACCATTTATCCACTGAAAGTTTTCTAACATACTAATTCAGTACTAAGATTTTCTGAAAACTACATTTTATCACATAATATTTAAGCGATACCAAAACATTAATTTAGTTAAAAATTTACTAATTTCATAAGAGTATTTAAGGAATTTTACGTTGAAGCCAAAACGTTAACACAATCGTTTAATGAAGAATTGTTAAATTTGGAGTTTTTAGCTTGACATGGTAATGGTTGAAATGGCTTAGGGTTGGTGTGTTGAATGATATTATTAAAACTAAAGTGTTTGGCTTTTATTACTTAGATTTAATATTTAAATGCACAACATGTTTATATAATAAAAAAAAAAGTTACAATTTTTTAATATGACGGCTACTTTTCTAGAATAATTTGTCTTTGTAATTTCTTTCTTTTTAAAGTATAAAATTGTCTTTTATACTCTATGACAAATATTTAGTTACTTTTAATATTTTTAGTGGCAATGTGATAATAGTTTAAATACTAGGTAGTCAAATTAGTTTTTAGGAAGCCTTGGTACTAAATTGATATGTCAAAACACTTCCTGTGGATAAATGATAAATTTCTCTTTCTTAATTTCTTTCTTCTCAAAAGACAAAATCATCTTTTATGCTCTAGGGCCCCAAAATCGACTTTCAACTTATATTCTGAAAAGTGTTAAAATTACATGGTAGATTGTAGTTTTCACCAAATGTTGGTATTAATTTGATATGTTAGAAAAAATTAGGTAGGCAAATGATAATATCCCCTTAAAAAGTAAAAGAGAGAGAGAGAGAGAAAGCATTTACCATTTTTGAGAAAGAGGTCACAAGTAAAGAGAAGGAAAATGGGAATTTTCAAGTTTGATGATTTTGGCAAAAATAGAGGCTTTGGTCTTGTCAAACTTGATTTAGGAATTGTTATTGGAATGTTTTCAACCATAAATTTATTGTTTGGGAAGATCGTTTGAAGAAGAATTTAAAACGGATAGAGTAGAAAGAAAGAGTGGGTGTTTAGAGTGAAAGATGTGTAAATCAAGCAAACAAGTTGGATTTCTCAATAAATGCAGCAAGATTTCTAGCATCCTATCCCTATTTATATTGAGTTTTCTTAGGAATGAAGATAATTTATATATTTTTATTTTTGTTTAAAATTGGGAATTTACTAAAGGTGGGCATTTCGGCTTTTTGTTTGGTTTTTACGATTTTCAATTTGAGTTGAACCTGTTCAAGTTGAAAAATTCAACCCAAATGGATTGAAAAAATTATTTCAGTTTGATCATGTTCGGTTTCAAATTCGGTTCGGCTCGGTTCAATTTGGGTTCGTAATTCGATTTGATTTTGGGTTCATAATTTGGGTTGAAATACAGTTTGGGTTACAAAATGGTTTAGATTACTAATCAACCCTTAAGAGGCATAACTCTTTGACAGCAGCATTAGCACAATACCTCTCAACCCATTTGAACAGTCTAGCAATTTTGACTTTATCATGGAAGAAGATTGACATGCCTAGTGCCAGCAATAACATCGCCTCATGTTCGAAATTAGTATCACCCGCGGCGGAACAATTCTTGAACCTCTTCAAAGCAACATCAGAGCAATCGGCAAAAACCCTTTGTAAATATTACAATAACCTCCTTTCTCAGTGATATTATACCTAATCCTAATTGCTTTCTAAATTTCATCAAATCTGAACCTGGCTAAACTAATACCCTTATGAGCACACTCTAATCCCAATTTCAATTCTATTAACTTCTTCTCGTTCCCTCTTCTTCCTTCTATTAGAAACCACACGCTTACGCAAAAAAGAACCAAATCCCAGCAGAAATTAGCAACATCCCGACAACAGAAACAACCGAAACCTCCATAATTAAGCCATTGTTCTTCTTCTTACTCTTCTTTGATGATTCAGTAAACTCAAACAAGAACAAACATTTAGCAGTAACATTATCATTTGAGTAAACTCAAACAAGAACAAACATTTGGCAGTACCGTTATCATTTGACCCTTAATTTCGCCATCTGCTTTCTCCTCTCATGAGCTTCTGTTTCCAGATGAAGCTGTCTTGGTGCGGTCATTATGCAGCTTTGGGGAGAGGACAGATGAGGCTGGCGTGGGCCAAGGTTATCCGTCGTGCCGATGCAGAGTGATGTGGTGGCAGCCGAGAACTTCATTTCAAATTTGAGAGGGAGATGGGAGCTTGTTTTGACATTTGAATTTGATTTTGGATCAATTTCGATCGGGTGTGGACTGTGGCGTGTTGGTATTTTTTTCAATGTAAGCTTTTTTTTTTTTTCTTCCAATTATAAGTTATAGGCCGATTGGTTTTGCACTGTGGTTTAGATTAACCCGAACCGATTTAGAAAACCAATCGGTTCCATAAGTTCAAACCGTTAGGTTTGTAGGATTAACTCGAATCAAACCAAAAATTGAAAAAAAAAATTAGGTTTAGCCTACCCCTAGTTGTCAAGAAATAGATAAAGTTGGTCTCAAGCTAATTTTATTAATTAATGAATCATTTCAGGAACATAAGGGCGCCAATAAGTCATTGAAAATAGAGATGTGTATTATATTTATGTAGTTTATTGCTAGTAATGAGATTGTTGATAATGTGGATGATTTTATTAATATTATAAGATATAGAAATTTAATTATTGAGGTGGAGTGTAGAATTTTGAACATAAGGTGTAATTTATAGCTTTAACGGTATTATGGTAATTTTTGACTTACATATATGAATTTAGGAGTTGTAAGCTCTAGGGTAACTATCTATTTCAAGTTATATCGCATAAAATTAACTGTATTTTCTCATATTCAAAATGTAATTATGTCACTTCCTTACTTTACCATGAGTCAAGCCACGAATGTCAACGTCAACGATATTTAAGCTTAAGTGTCATTTTAGTAAGTAGAATATACTAAACTTTTAATTTATATTTTTCCCAAAATTTATTTTAGTAAAGAATGTTTACAAAGTAGCATTTAAGGCTTTGGTTAAGTTTTCTAGAAATAGATTTTATTTGCATATTGATGTGTTCTTGAAAGATATGATAAATAATTTCTTTATTTACTTTCATTATAAATGCATGAGATTATTTTAGTGAAAAAAACTATACATTTAAAGTATGTTTAGACCTTATACACACATATAAAAGTTTGTTTTCAAAATCATTAGACATTATTTTTCCTCTCTAAATGCAAAGATGAGTATAGAAATATAAATACATAGATATATTATTGTGTAAATTTTATTATCCCGGCAAGTGCATAAATCTATTGTAGTATATATTTATGCTAACGAGTATCGACCCCACGAGCAAGTCGACCCCACTAGCAAGTCGACTCCACGAGCAGGTCGACTCCACGAGCAGGTAGATTTAATTAAGTGTAATCCAAGTTTGTATATGAATTGATTAGAGATGATTTATTAGCAGTATTAAGATTTAAATAAATGATGGAAATAAATTAAAGATGAAACAATGTAAATGAATCACTTGAGTCTCTGGATTCACATTCAACATTTCGTCATGGGCTTAATATTCCTTTTTAGTTCCAATTAATTTATGAGGAGAGTATTTCCACTCCTCATAAGTCTCATTTTGATAAATATAGTATCAAACAGTCATTGTGCAAAGGGAAATAATCTTTTGCCAAATATTTTGTCAAGTATATGTTATGCAAGTTGATAATAATTTTTCTATTGACAATATGGCAAGATCATCCACTAAATAATTTAGATATACTCTTTGTCAATAACACGACTCAAAAGTATTATTACTCCTAAGTATGAGAGTGTCTAGTTATAATATTACTCAGTGAGTCGGAGGTCGAATCATAGGAAATCTAAAATTTAGTAGTCAAATTTGTTAAACAAAAAAAGTTAAATGCACAAAAAGAATTTAACAGTAATCAGTCTAAAAATATACTAAGGTTACGAGATTTACTCTTAGATTTCAAATTATGATTATAACAACTCTTTTGTTTTGGATTTTGCATTTATTTTGCTAGTTAATTATTATGTCATTTAATTATTAACTAACCATTAGTGTGATAAATATAAAATAAGTACACAATGTGCCACAACTATATTGAAGTGTTGACATTATGTCAAAGTAACATATAAATCCAAAGAGATCTACATTTATAAATTAACATAATATAAAAGAAACTAGTAAGGAAAGATAATATAAAAAAAATAAACTTTAACATTCACTTAAGAGAGTAATTAATCAACAATTTGAATCCTTTAACTTCACCTTTCACCTTAGCTCAGAAAATTTAGCAACTCATATAGAAAGGCAAAACACTCATTTTATTTAACAAATTTCTCAAATATATTACAAAAAAATTACTACACAAAAGAAATTTCTCTCAATTCTCAGTCTCAGCTCCTCTTTTTCGCTTCACTCTCCAGCTCTCTTTCCTCTTTTTTCGCTTCGCTCTCCAACTCCCTCCTCTTGTACTGCATCTACTTGCCTCTTCTTCTTATGCTCCTCCTCCTCCTCCTCCTCCTCCTCCTTCTTTTATTATTATTATTATTATTCTTATTATTATTATTATTATTATTATTATTATTATTATTATTATTCTTATTATTATTATTATTATTATTATTATTCTTATTATTATATAATATATATGTCCCTTGAAATGTGTGGTAGTTAGATGGCAAAATGGCCACCTAACTACCACAACTAACACTGCTTCTTTCTTTCTTTCTTTCTATTAATTAATTAATTTTTTTGAAATATTTATTTTTACTAATTGCATCTCCTTATTATATATTATGACGCACCACTTTTCTGGAAAAAAAAAAAGCCTACGTATTTTTATCAAATATATATAGTAATGGAAAACATAAAATATAGGCAATACTTTGAATTGGAGTGAGATATGATAAGAAGTTAACAATTTTTTTTTTTATAGGCTGAAAAGGGTAACTATAGATATTTCACAATGTAGATCGTTAGAAAAGGCTTATATGAATCAAAGATGGCATCACTGTCATTTTTTAGAGCTCTAAATAGTCTTTTATATCTCCTAGTTTAATGGAGTTTCAGATGCAGTAACACGTAATTTTGTTTTTCATTGGTTTGCTAAAAAAAACAAAGATATAGATCATGTGTAAAATAATAAACCGATAAGTTATGAAAAAAGATTACTCCTCAAGAAGAATAGTAAGATCAAAACTCACTTAAAACTTATTATGACGTGTATATTCCTTCAAATAACTCAATCAATTTCACTAATCAAATTTCTCAATTCACATTTATCACCAACATCAATATGCAAATTGGCAAATATGGTGTAACGTAACTCAAAGTTAAAGATAATACGAATACTAAAATTTTAAAGTTATTGTATCATCTAATGTCAGAAGATCATATAAAATGCCTCAAATTTTATTATTTTATTATTTTATATTTTATTTTTTAACTAAACTCCAGGACTGCGAAGATGCATTTCTAGAGTAACTAAATTGTATATACAGCCATCTTCGATTTAAAAATTTTTAAAAACTTAGTAAAAATACAACAACACAATTATTAGTTATTCAACCCTCTCCCAATCAAAATGAGACATTGTCCTCAACGTCTAAAAGAAAAAAACTAGAATTTAAAAGACATCACTTGAATGCTATAACATAAGAAACTATTTACAAATGTAAGGTTAAATCTAATTTGCACTTCTTACTGATGCTACTACTACTATCATTAATTAACCAATCCAACACACAGATCTTAGGATCTGGCTCTGATCTGTAAGTTTTTAAAATATTAAGTAACTCATTAGCAGTAAGACCACAAATAAAAATTTTTTTTTTGTGATTGGAAGAAATATTTTTTAATTGTATGGTTAAGATATGCTATCAAGTCATTATAAAAATTATTAACATTTAACAAGTCAACGGGTTTTTTATGAATGCTCAAATGGGCCCAAGATGCGAATATAATAAATGCTTCTAAAGTTGTAAAATCTCCTGGCAAGAAAATAAAAGTGTTCATATGGTTTCCCATCTCGGATATTCTTTCTTGCGTATTTAAGACAATTAGCTTTTCTTTAATTGGTGAGCAGGGTAGACATCCCAAAGGTTTTAGGACTTTTTGGATGATCTGAGCACTTGGCTTCCTCTAGTGTAAGTAGCTTTTGAGCCAAGTCTTGATAATCATCAATCACCTCCTCCATATACCAGGTATAGTTTTCTCTTTATTAGTACTTGACCAAGATCTGTAATTGCTTGAACAAACTCTTTGTATTTTCTATAATGAAAGCCAAAAAACACACAAACTTTCTTGAATTGTCTATTGAAGTTGCTGCCATTGATACAATTCTCAAAAAAAATATTTGAGTTGTTTGAAAAAAAAGCTCATATTTATAAATCTTAGTGATAGACATAATAGTACACAATTGTAAATGGGGTGGTGCGTTTGTCAAATGATTCATGAAGTTTATGGCTCAAGAGTAGAAAATAAACAACAAAGAAAACAAACAGTAAATATATATAAAATCACACCATTAAAATCAATAATGGAAATGATAAGAGAATAGTGAAACAAAAGGATATGTACTAGTAATTATGATTATGACTCACATTTTACTCTAGTTTTCTATCTAGAAGCAGCTTGAACGCCCTCTATAGGTCGAGGATATGCTTCCCATCCAATTTTCTTATAAACAAGTAAACATGGTCATTTATAGTTAGATTTCGGGACTATGTCGTGCATGTTCTTTCTAGAACAATGGCTATAATTGGAACAATTACATGCTGTATGTATCCAGAAATACTAACCAGGCTACCCAAGAGGGGGGGTGAATTGGGTTCTTTAAAAATTAAGCAAATAACACCACACAACAATTAAAACTAATGTCTTAATAAACTCAAAAGCAATAAATTCAACAATGCTTGAAATTAAAAAGATAAAGGAAGAGAAATCAAACACGAGATTTTTACGTGGTTCGGCCAACCGTGCCTACGTCCACGCCTCTAAGCTCACCGGGCTTGAGGATTCCACTAAGCAAGCCTCTAAGTTTCAACACCACTTACACTTGACTTCAAGGTGTCAATAGACCTTTACAATTAAGAGATTATCCCCAATCTCTTAACTGAAGCGTATACCAACACTTACAATCACTCAAAAATAAATATTCAAAATCAATCAATCTCTCACACAATATATATAATTACAAATGAAATCCCAAGTGTGAAACAATGAAATAAAAACAAGTTTAAAGCTCAAGGAAGATTGTTTTTCTTAGTAGCAAGCTCAAAGATAATTCTTGATCACTGTTTATTTGAATTTGATTGAGCTATTTTATAGTTGGAGCTGAAGAACTAGCCATTGTTGACTTTCTGAGCATAATTGGATCGCCGTTTTCTGCTAACGGTTTACCGTTTTGACTTGTCCAAATAGCCGTTATGCTTAGACTTTAAATAAACGGTTTACTGTTTACAGTTATCGGATCGCCGTTAACGTCCAGAGACCTGCAAAACAAACTTGGTTTTCCGTTTTTGCTAAACGGCTCAAGGTTAAAAACTTTCTCCTTTCTGTCCATTATCGGTTAGCCGTTTTCAAATAAACGGTTCACCGTTTATTTCCAGAATCTTCTCAGATAAACGGTGCAGGATTAAAAAGACAGTTTCCTCTCTAGAACTTATCAGTTTACCGTTTTCCAATAGACGGTTCACCGTTAATTTTCAGAATCTATATTTTTGACAACTTTTATTTAGAAAAAGATTTTCCAATTCAAGTTAACAACCATTAAGCTTTCTTTAAACATGTATATGGCTTTAAGAAATTCATTTTAATAGCCCCAACATTTTAACCAAGAATATATAAATTTTGTTATCATCAAAATCAATATTATAAGATCAACAATCTCTCCCTTTTTTATGATGGCAAACTTTATATGTAAAGGTAAGAAAATTTTGTTAACTCCCCCTGAATATAAGCTCCTTTGAAAAACATAAAAAAAAAATTGTTAATTCCCCTGAATATAAGCACCTTTGAAAAACAAAAAAAAATTGTTAACTCCCCCTTAGAAATATAACCTAACCTATTCTCCCCTTTCAGCATCAAAAAGAAAAGAACAAACATTTAGCTGCTTGCGGCAAGTAAAAATTTCGGTAGCATCTCCCCTATATATTAAGCATCCCCAAAAAAAATAGTAATCAACAATGTACACTCAAGAAACTAAAATGTAAGAAATAAACAATTTCAACCAAGTAATAAGAACAATGCCAAAATAAGAAAACACTCATAAAGATAACATAATCATCCATGATCATCATACATAAATAGTTTAGAAAACATGAAAATGTTTGTGCGAGATCAAAGTATCCAAAACACTAAGAGACTACTGCGGAGGAGGAGGAGGAGGAGGAGAAAGAGAAGAGGAAGGTGGAATGCCGAGTGCAAAGAAGATACGCTGTTATCCATCCGAAGATCTCTGCTGCTTCTTTGAAGTTGAAAGGGCCTTGGCCCGATCCTGTAGTTCTTCTTCTTTGCTTTCTTTCGAGAAAGTGCTCAAACATCGCTAACAAGCTGCTGAAGAAGACTATCATGAGCAGGTGGAGCATATGAAGTCGGTGGCCGATCGGTTTCCATCTCATGCTCCTCAGCATCAGACATTGCAGGAGGCTATGAGACAGATCCGCGACGAGGGGGCGGAGGTATAGCACCGTGCCTAAAATCCGGTAGTTGGTCAAAAGTGAATATTTTGTTTAGAAACCGGTTATCCTTTGGAGCTATGAGGGTGTCTTGGTTTTTTGGATTGGGCATTTTGATCCAATCCCGATGCCTCTGAGAAAAACCAATCGCCAAAATAGCCTCTTCCCTAATCTTCTTTGTCTCAACATAAACTGAGTCGCGAAGAGATACTTGAAAATGTCGCAACAACTTAGAAATAATGCTACTGTATGGAAGCAACCTATGGTTAACCGCAGGAGTACACAACATATGCCACAAAATAATGTATCCGAGGTTAATAGGGCGACCACAAAGAACACTATCAAGAATCCGGACATCCAGCCTAGTTATCTCATCCGAGTGTCCTTTCCTAGGGGTGACAATGTGCTGCAAAATGGTATGGAAAATTCTAACCTGCAACGGTAAAATTTGTGACCTAAAAGGAAGTGCACAAATCTCATCAGAAAGATCCCGACACCTACAAATATTTCTAACCCCTTGGTGATGGACAAAATCGGTAAAAGATAACTCCTTCCTAGAAGTATAAATATGATGTCCAGAATGCGGGAGTCCTAAAATATGGTTCAAATCATCAACATCAAACTCAATAGGGACACCCTTGACATTGGTAACAATTCTATCTACTCTTTCTGCAGACAATTTCATGTTCGAATAAAAAACACGGACTAGGTTAGGATATATCATCTCCTCTAAGTCCAATGCAGACTGCCACGACAATAACATCTGCTTAACACTCTTACCACAAACAACCAACTCCGTAAAATTATCTAAGTCCATAAAGTAAGAGTCAATTACCTTACAACCCATGAATCGGGTTTCGAATCGTTTTGCCAATGGAGCTATTGGAAAGTGAATCCTCTGGAACTTGGAGGGCTCTCTAGGAGGTATGGGGTTTCTACTTGGGACACTTTTTCTCTTACGACCTGTTCTTGAAGATTCGGCCATGGTTGAAGATTGAGAATTTTGGATTTTGACAAATTTATCAAAATGAATGAGTTTGAACCACTGAGAAGAACAAGGAAGAGTAGAGAAAGGCATTTGAAGGCTCAATTTAGTAAAAAGACGTCAAAATTTGATTTGAAAATGGAGAAAACCTTTCGACTGCTGTTAGGGTTTCAAATTGGGATTTGTTGATTTAGGCTGTAATTTGATGTTTTGAATGATTAAAACTGGTTTAAAGATGATGGGAAATGTTTCTATGACCTTGATTTGGCAAGAAATGACAAGAAAAACGCAAGATTTAAGAGAGAGAGAGCTTAGGGTTCGCTGGTTTGAGAGAAAACGGTGAGGGGGTAAGTGGAGACAACGAAGAAAAACTGAAACAGTTTATATTGCACGAAAATGGTGAGCCGTTTAAAGAAATCGGTTCAACGATAGCGTCCAGAGAGCTAGAAAGAGTACTCGGTTAACTGTTAGAAATAAACGGTTAGCCGCTAATGTTAAAATAAATTTCTAGTGCTTCTATACTTTAAACGGTAAGCTGTTTAAATCAATCGGTTTCACCGATAGCATCCAGAGAGTTAGAAAACGTAATCGGTTAACCGTTAGTATTAAACGGTTAGCCGCTAATGTCCAAAAAAAAAATTTCTAATGTTTCTGGAATTAAACGGTAAGCCGTTTTAAGAGTAAACGGTAATCCGCTTTCTCGACTTTGGTTTCGCACATATGTTTTAATCTACGGCCAACACTCAATACATTTCTAAATCATTTTATTGATCAAGAATGTCATGTAAGGCAAATATAATGCATGATTACAAAATTTAAACACATCCAAAACAAACAAATATCATATTATAGAAAAATAAAGAAGATTTTGTATAAAACACTATCATACAAAATTTATCATTCCAAGCTCATGCCTAATCTTGGAAAACTATTCTTCGCCAAGAGACTTTGTAAAAATATCAGCGAGCTGTTTTTCAGTTGAAATAAAATTCAATGAAATATCTCCTTTTTGAACATGATCTCTTAAAAAATGATGTCTTATCTCTATATGCTTGGTCCGAGAATGTTGAATGGGATTCTTTGAAAGGTTTATAGCACTTGTATTATCATACATGATAGGTATATGAGCAAGATTGATACCATAGTCTCTAAGGGTTTGTTTCATCCAAAGTGCTTGTGCACAACTACCGGCTGCAATATATTCAGCCTCGGTGGTTGAAAGTGCAACCAAGTTTTGTTTCTTACTAAACCAAGAGATAAGTGAATGACCTAGAAGGTAACAAGTTCCACTAGTATTCTTCCCATCAATCTTATAACCAGCAAAATCGGCATCTAAATAACAAGTTAACTCTAAATGAGTTTCCCTAGGATACCAAAGGCCAAGATCTATGGTTCCTTTCAAATAGCGGAAAATTCTCTTAACAGCAAGTAAATGAGATTCTTTAAGATATGATTGAAATCTTGCACACAAACATACACTAAACATAATATCTGGTCTACTAGCAGTTAAGTAAAGTAAAGATCCAATCATACCTCGATATGTTTTGACATTAACATCTTTACCTTTTTCATCTTTGTCAAGCTTGATTATTGAGCTCATTGGAGTACTTTTGACCTTTCCATCTTCAAGTCTGAATTTTTTAAGTAAATCTCTCAAATATTTGGCTTGATTGATGAAGATTCCTTCTTCGTTTTGTCTTATTTGTAATCCAAGGAAGTACTTTAATTGTCCCATCATACTCATATCAAATTCTTTGCTCATACAAGATAAAAAATCCTTACACAAAAACTCATTAGTAGAGCTAAAAATAATATCATCAACATAAATTTGAACAACAAGTATATCTTGATTCTTATGCTTGATAAAAAATGTAGTATCCGCTTTACCCATTGAAAAACCGTTTTCCAAAAGAAATTTACTAAGCCTATCATACCAAGCTCTAGGTGCTTGTTTTAATCCTTACAAAGCTTTTGACAACTTGTAAACATGATTTGGAAATTTTTCATTTTCAAAACCAGGGGGTTGTTTCACATATACTTCTTCCATATTGTATCCATTTAAAAATGCACTTTTGACATCCATTTGATACAAGACAAAATTCTTATGACATACAAATGCTAAAAGCATCCTAATAGATTCTAATCTTGCTACGGGTGCAAAAGTTTCATCGAAATCAATTCTTTCTTCTTGGTTGTAACCTTGAGCTACTAATCTAGCTTTATTCTTTACAACCATACCGGATTCATCCATCTTATTCCTAAATACTCATTTAGTGCCTATGATGGATTGATGTTCTGGTTTATGAACTAATTTCCACACATTGTTTCTCTCAAATTGATTTAACTCCTCTTACATTGCCATAATCCAAGATTCATCATTTTTCGCATCCGCAAAGGATTTTGCTTCAATTTGAGATATAAATGCGGTATGTGCACATGTGTTCCTAAGTGATGATCTAGTGGTTATACCTTGTGAAGGTTCTCCTAAAATTAAGTCTTTAGGGTGAGAAGAGACATACCTCCACTCCTTGGGGAGTGATTGAGAGTTACCTTCATTTTGCTCTACATTATTCTGTTCTTCTTATTGCTCCTCTTGATTCTTGCAATATGAAGCATCTTGTTTGACGTTTAAAGGTTCTTCTTGTGGCACTTCTTCATCTGCATAATTAATAACTTTCTCCATCGATGAGGGGTTAGACTCATTAAACGTAATGTGCATGGATTCTTCAACAACTAAGGATCTTTTATTGTATACTCTATAAGCTTTGCTAGTAGTTGAATATCCAAGAAAAATACCAACATCTGATTTTGAATCGAATTTACCAAGATTGTCTTTGGTATTCAATATAAAACATTTGCAACCAAAAACTTTGAAATAACCAATGTTGGATTTTTCTATCTTTCCAAAGCTTATAGGGAGTTTTATTAAGAAATGATTTAATCAAAACACGATTTAACACATAACATGCGGTATTTACGGCTTCGGCCTAAAAATATTTTGGTAATGCATTCTCATTTAACATGGTCCTAGCCATTTCTTGAATAGACCTATTCTTTCTCTCAACAACTCCATTTTGTTGTGGAGTCGTAGGTGATGAGCATTGATGTATAATGCTGAAATCATTACAAAAACTCTCAAATGCATGATTTTCAAATTCTCCACCATGATCACTTCTAATGCAAGTAATGAAATAGCCTTTTTCATTTTGAACCTTTTTACAAAAGACTTTAAATGCATCAAATGCATCATCCTTATTAGCTAAGAATAATACCCATGTATATCTAGAATAATCAGCTACAATTACAAATGCATAATATTTACCACTTAAACTAGCATATCTTGAAAAGGTCTTACCAAGTGCTCCTAGAGTGTTTACAATGTCCGTAAATCTAGTATACATAGAGTAGACACTCTCATTTTTTTCTTTTTGAAACAATTCGTATTGCCTAGTGTATCGACTTATTTTAGATTCTTTGACTTGATTTGTACCTTCATAAACAACTTCAAGTTTCTTCCAAATTTCATAAGCATTAGAACAACTTGAAACTCTATGAAATTCTTTCTTATCTAAAGCACAAAATATGGCATTCATAGCTTTGGAATTTAGAGAAGCTTTTCTCTTTTCCAGCTCATTCCATTCACGTGAAGGTTTTGGAATATCTTCCCATTCCTCATTTTTAGTTATAGGCATAAATGGACCATCACACATAACCTCCCATATTTCGTAATCTAAAGCCAATAAATAAATTCTCATCCTAGTTTTCCAATAAGGATAATCATTACCATCAAAGAATGGTGGTCTAGTGGTGGATTGTCCTTCCCTAAAACTAGAATCATTTTGGGTTGCCATGGATCTTTTACTCTACAAAGTTAAGTCCTAACAAGAGAACCTTGCTCTGATACCAATTGAAATACTAACTAGGCTACCCAAGAGGGGGGGTGAATTGGGTTTTTCAAAAATTAAGCAAATAACACCACACAACAATTAAAACTAATGTCTTAATAAACTCAAAAGAAATAAATTCAACAATGCTCGAAATTAAAAAGATAAGGGAAGAGAAATCAAACACGAGATTTTTACGTGGTTCGACTAACCGTGCCTACGTCCACGCCTCCAAGCTCATCGGGCTTGGGGATTCCACTAAGCAAGCCTCTAAGTTTCAACACCACTTACACTTGACTTCAAGGTGTCAATGGACCTTTACAATTAAAAGATTATCCCCAATCTCTTAACCTAAGTGTATCCCAACACTTACAATCACTCAAAAATAAATATTCAAAATCAATCAATCTTTCACACAATATATATGATTACAAATAAAATCCCAAATGTGAATCAATGAAATAAAAACAAGTTTAAAGCTCAAGGAAGATTATTTTTCTCAGTAGCAAGCTCAAAGATAATTCTTGATAATTGTTTATTTGAATTTGATTGAGCTATTTTATAGTTGGAGCTTAAAACTAGCCGTTGTTGACTTTCTGAGCATAATCGAATCGTTTTTTTCTGCTAACGGTTTACTGTTTTGACTTGTCCAAATAGCTGTTATGCTTAGACTTTAAATAAAAAGTTTACCGTTTCCAGTTATTGGATCACCGTCAACGTCCAGAGACCTGCAAAACAAATTTGGTTTTTCCTTTTTGCTAAACAGCTCAAGGTTAAAAACTTTCTCTTTTCTGTCCATTATCGGTTAGCCGTTTTCAAATAAATGATTCACTGTTTATTACCAGAATCTTCTCAGATAAACGGTGCAGTATTAAAAGACAGTTTCCTCTCTGGAACTTATCGGTTTACCGTTTTCTAATAGACGGTTCACCGTTAATTTTTCAGAATCTATATTTTTGGCAACTTTTGTTTAGAAAAAGATTTTCCAATTCAAGTTAACAACCATTAAGCTTTCTTTAAACATGTATATGGCTTTAAAAAATTCATTTTAATAGCTCCAACATTTTAACCAATAATATATAAATTTTGTTATCATCAAAATCAATATTATAAGATCAACAGTATCCACTAAGATGCATTTTAAAAGTAAAAAGGATGTCATCCAATGACTCTTTATTCAAACCATCACCAATGAATTGATTCTTTTCTTTCATATTATCGGACACCATTGCTAAAGATTTACAAGTACATTTGTTGTTATTTGTTCGAGCACACTTATGACAAGAAACTTTAAGCCACCTAGCTCGTCTTTTTCTTGAATAGTTTCCTTTCTCACAATCAGGCATATAAGCAACAAATGTAAAAGATAACTCCACTGCCAATTGTACTTTGTCTTCGATTAACTAACAGATGTCAACATGAATGTTATTACTCATAAGTAGTTGCAAGCGTTCGGACTGAACTTTGTATATTGTGAGGAGTGCATTTTGAGAGAGTGCAGAAAATCCTTGTGAAGCTTTGCAAGAAATGCATCCTTATCGATACCTTGGCTTGAGAATTTCAGTTATTGTGAGAAACTAAAGAAACTAACTTTAATAGTCACAGAATATCGTTATCACCACTTAACTGAGGTAATAAATGAAACACAATAAACAAAAGAATCAATCTAAGAAAAACATAATACACATGAAAACAAACAATAAAATAAAAACACACAATATACAAAGTGAGATGTTAATTCACCATTGTCTGTTTATTAAGTTCATCTAAAGTTCCTATTGGATATCATAGATACCATCCTTTATGTCCTTATCTTTCTAGTTCTTCGAAATGGGATACTAATAGTGGTGGTCATAGATCTTAAACAGTATGTAATTTATAAATTTACACAGGCCGCTTAGGTGACACTTCACACTTATAAGTTTATTAAGATGGTTGAAGCGGATCTGTCTTGAGGTACTCATGACATATAATAAAAGTAATAAAAGAAAAATACAATTGTTAAATAAATGCATTTAAGTGAGAAATAATCAAATAATTTTAATCAACAAAACAAAATGTCAACAAGTTGAATCATCCAAGACTCAATCAAGATTTGGTGCATCACTAAAATTTATTTTGGTGTCTTATTCATGTGATTGGTACTCTAAATATAGCTTTAATCTTTTACTATTAACTTTAAAAGTGACATCATTCTTTGCATCCTTAATTGCAATGGCCTAACATGAAAAAATAGTGTGAACACTAAATAAGATATAAGTGAGAATTTAATTAAATCACTTTCTAACCTAATGTAAAAGATTTATTCATAATATGCTTGTAATAAAAGACTTTCATTTGTTGCTTGTAATTCTTGGCATTTTAAATATATCATTGTGAATCTCTTCAAGTTCTGCCAGGTCTCCTTTTCAAGCCCGCCTATTACATGTCAAAGTTGAATTTCATGATGGCTAAATATGCATGATGCTCAAATTCCATTAATAATGACATGTTTTCCTTTACACTAACCTATTTAAAGACATCTTAATAGTTGTCTTGAAGGTCGTTTGATATGCACCTATTGCATTATTGAGTTTTAATGAATAATCTTTTCTATCTGATTTCACTATTTTTTCTAATATGCATTTTATTTCCCTACTAGAGATCTCGACTTGGCCATTGGTTTGATGATGGTATGGAGTCGCTATTTTATGTGTGATTGAGTACTTTACCAAAAGAGCCTTTAATGATCTGTTGAAAAAGTGGGTACCACTATCACTACTTATCACACAAAATAATCCAATGTGCGAAACAATATTATTTTTCAAAATTCATATCACCACCTTGTAATTATTGGTTCAGCATGGAATTGCTTCTACCCTCTTGGATATGAAGTTGATGGCAACTAATATTTATTGATGGCCAAAAGAAAGAGGAAAGGGTCTCATGAAATCGATGTCTCACATAAAAAATCTCGACCACTAAAATAGGGTTTAATGGCATCATATCTCTTCATATAATGCTTTCCATACATTGGCACATGTCACATGAAGAACAAAAGATGTAAGTGTCTCAGAACAAAGTTGGCCAATACAAACCACATTATAAAACTTTAGCAACTACCTTTTTTGCACTAAAATGGTCTCCATAAACTTGTTCACACCAGAATGAAAGGATGTTTTGAAATTTGCTCCCTAAGATGCATCATCTGATAATTTGATCTGTGTAATACTTGAACAGATAAGGATAATCCCAAAAGAAATTTTTTATTTCACAAAAAATTTGGCTTAGTCTTGCTTAGTGTAATGCTTTGGAAGTTGCCCTGTAACAAAATAATTAATTATATCAATATGTCATGGTAGTATTTCCATACTCATTAGTTGTTCATCTAGGAAAGATTCATTCAATGGCAATGATTCTAGAATTGTTTTAAAATTAAGGCAAAACAAATGATTTGCTACCACATTTTCTATGCCTTTCTTATTTTTGAACTCAAGATTAAATTCCTATAAAAGTAACACCTATAGCATTAGTCTAGCCTTTTTCATGTTTGAACTCAAGATTAAATTCCTACAAAGGTAACACCATTTGAATTATTTTGACCTTTACGTTTGTTTTTTTCAAAAAGTAGATCTGTAACACAATTATTTTACATCCTATGAAATAAGATTGAAATTTTTTTAATGCAAATGATATTGCTACCATTTGTTTTTTAGTGGTTAAGTAATACAATTGCACATCATTTAATGTCAAACTAGCACAGTAAACAACATAAGATATACAATCAACTCTTTGTCCTAATATTACTACTATTGCATAATTAGATATACAAATATTGAGATACAAATGATACAGATAAGATATAGGCCTTTGGGGCCTATTTGAGTACACACAGAGGCTTTAGGCCGTGTACTTAGACGCCTTTGTCTTTTGGGGACCAAATTATGAATGCACAAATATGATGAGATATGAGATAGCATATCCCAGTCTATCCATGTAGCTCCGGGCCATGATTATACCTAGATAATACATCATTACCTATCCGTCAAGGTCTGGATATGATGAGATTATTTCCTTAGGTATTTGTTTGGTGATAGCTTTCAATATTCAGTATCGATATTATAAGTGTTATAATTTTAATGATTTTAAATAGTATTATGTGATATTGTTATTTTAGTGCATGATTTAAATTAAACAAGTTTATTTAAATCCTTATGGTATTTTGATGAAATTGTGTTTAGAAATGATATAATTATTTTTAGAGTAAAGTTATTTTTCAAAAACTATTATCCACTCACTAAGTTTTATGCTCACCCTGTTTTATTATATCCCCCCCCCCTTCATAGGAGATTCGTAGGTACAACCGTCGACTCAATAATAATAATTATTTTGGAATTATAACCACGTGATGGTATTGAGAGTGATAATTGTATTTATTGAGATATTAAGGATTGTATAATTTATTACATTTTGGTAATTGTGAACAACCTATGTATTTTATCTGATATTGGATGTTTGAGTGATTTGATATTCTGTTGAGGAGATTGATTAACGAAGTTGATTGTATTTAGAATTATTTTGGAAGTACTTGTTTTATTAATTTGCAGGTTTAAGTATGATAAATCATAGGGGAGACTTTGTCAAATTTTTGATAGATCCTTATTAATTAGATTATGTTAGAATGATTTAATAGATTTAGGCAAACTCACCCTGGGGGTTTGAGGCGGGTCGTGTTAGGTGCATTCATATTCGAATTGATATTTTAAGATCCTTATGCATGTAATATCCATCCAGATTGTGTTCAGATTTTCCAGATGTCAGGATCCACATAATATATTTAAATATAATTTAAAATTCAAAAAATTTACATAATAAAATCAAATAAAATCCAATCATATTCAACGATCAATAATTCAACACCTAGATTAATATATAACAACCCTATAAATCCACAAATAAAAGTACACCATAAATCTACAAACAAAAACACCGCAACATAAATCAAACATAAAAAATAATATAAATCCAAGTCTAGCACCACCACAAAACCACAAATAAAAAAATCATAAATCCACATAGATTCCATTTAAAACCATCACAAGTAAAGACACCGCTACAAATCCATGTAGGTTTTTTTTTCTCATTTAACTTATATTTTTTAAATTAATTTTAATTTAATAGATAAATTAATTAAAAAATAATATGGATATGAATATTCAGTTTTCCATATGCACTTCCATCCGGATCCAAATCCCTATTCGCATGGACCTTCAATTTTAAAAACCCAATCCATATTTTTTAATGTGTCAGATCTTCAGGATCTTTGCGGATATGGATTGAACCCAGATTTTTTTTGCCATCTCTAGCAATGATGAACGCAATTGACTACTTTTGATAGCTAGGTTTAACTATGGTCCTTCCCTTAAGATGATATATCCCATCACATCAGCCTTTTTATCTTTGTTTACTTTCTATGGTTGGTTTTATCTGATTTTTTCTCATCATCACTACAAGAAAACAGGCAATAGATAATAGATAGTTTATGAGAGATTCTAGGAAAAATGGCTTATATCATATTATTATGACAGACTTACGATAGAATTTTCAATTTATCATGAATTGATGATGATTTTATGATAAAATTATTTCACACATGAGCTCAAAAGGTAAGTTCTAGTTTGGGGGGTGAACAATGAGTGATGAAGTCAACAACTACTTTAATTTTTCAAATACCTCAAGACATGAATCATCAAAGACAAAAGATACATTCTTAGCAAGTGAATTGCATAAAGGTTCAAAGATTTTGCTAAATTGTTCAATGAAACATCTGTAAAAGCTAGCATGCCTAAGGAAATATCTTACTTCTTTTAGTATTTTGGGTGGAAGAAGATTAGAAATGAGATTTACCTTAGCTTTGTCAAGCTTAATACCTTTATTCGAAATTATATGATTGAGGATAATACTTTATTTTATTATAAAATGACACTTTTCCTAGTTTAAGAACAAATTCTTTTTTATACATCTATGTAGAATTAGTGTTAAATGATGCAAATACTGATCAAATGAATCACCAAAAATGGAAAGTCATCCATAAAAATTTCAAGAAAATATTCAACCATATTAGAAAATATGCTTAGTGTGCATAATTGAAATGTGGTAGGTGCATTATATAATATTAATGGCATTCTTTTATATGCAAATGCACCAAAAGGGCAAGTGAAAGTGTTTTTCTCTTAGTCTTTTGATGTTATGGGAATTTAGTTATATCCTAAGTAGCCATCTAGAAAGAAATAAAATTCATGACTAGTTAATCTATCAAGCATTCAATGGAAAATGGTAAAAGAAAATAGTCTTTTCGTGTTACAAAATTCAATTTTCTATAATCAATCTAGCGGGTATTAATTCATTGTCGACATTGGTAACTAAGGTAACTCTTGACTTTTAGGGGACAACATGCACCAAACTAACTCATGAACTATCAAAGATAAGGTAAATGATACCTACATCTAATAGCTTAAAGACTTTAACTCTAACAACTTATTTCAAATTGGGATTTAATCGACATTGCATTTCCTTAGTAGGTTTAGTATTTATGTCAAGATGAATGTATTGCATGCCATCTACTAGTTTTATACATTTTATGTCGGCTATGGTTTATCTTAATGCCTCTTGGTGCTCCCTTAAAGCATCCAACAATTTTCTCTTTTGTTTATTATCAAGAGAGGATGAAATGATTATTGGAAAAATGTCTTCTTTTCTCAAGAATGCATATTCTAAAGTGTCAGGTAGCAATTTGAACTCGAGCTTCAGTGATGATTCTAATAATAGGTTGATTTTCTTCTCTATTGGTGTTAGTTGCTCTATTCTTGACTTCCATTTATTGGAATCCATAGATGGTGATGTGTTGAGTAAAGCATTAACCTCATCAATTGATCTATCAATATCAAAATCCAAACAAAAGTGAGTTAAAAATATTTGTAAAGGATTATCATTAAGGTTAGAAGGAAAAGTATAATCAACTAATTTTTCAATTAAATTCACATCAACAATTCATTCATCTCAATCATGAGGTTGTTTGGCAATATTAAAGATATTCAACTCTATAGTCATGTTGACAAAGGACAACTGCATATTTCAAATGTTACATTGATTATGTGCACGGATAGTTTTCAAGAAAGGTTGACCTAGAATAATAAAAATGTGTTTCTTCTAATTCTACACTGGTTGAGTGTCAATCACAATAAAGTCAACAAAAAATAAAACTTATCCATCCTTCACAATACCATGAGATATTTTCATGGATTGATATGCAAGTTGTAGCACAATTAGAGTTGGGTGTAATTCTCTTAATGTAAGTTTCACAAATACTAAGTAAAGGCAAAATTAGCTCTTAAGTCCAACATAACATTCTCGATTATATAGTTCTCTATACTACATGAGATGGTAGGGGAACTTGGATCCTTGTATTTTAGAGGAATTTTCTATTAGAGAATAGAACTAGTTTTCTCTATTAAAAATGTCTTCTCTTGAACATGAATACTTTTCTTTTTAGTGCAAAAGTCTTTAAAAAACTTGGTATAAAAGGGCACTTGTTTTATAGCATCAAGCAAAGGGATGTTAATATGTATTTGTCAAAAGATCTCCACAATCTCACTTGTGAAATTTTCCTTCTTTGCTCTAGCTAACTTTTAAGTGAATGGGGCTTTAGGGATGTATTCTCATGGGCTGCTTTGTTCTTCCTCCTTTGGCGATGAGTTCTCAAAGTTTAAAGGTACAACTTGAGTTTTTTTTTCACTGACATCTCTATTTTATTGTCAATTTCTTTTCTTGTTAGTAAGGTCATGATGCCTTTAATCTCTTTATGTTACTAGGGTAAATTGGTATTAACTTCATGTACTCCCTTAGAATTGGGCATTGGTTGGCTTGTGAATTTACTTTTCTCAATAGTTATTGCCAAAGTTTGAACTGAAAATGCTAGTTAACCAACTATCTTTGTGAGGTTTATGCTAAACCTCATCTTATTTCGCAGCTTGTCAATGGTGCAACTTTGTTGTTCTATTTTGAAGTAAGTCAAAGTTTTGAAATTTTAGAGTGTGTCTTCTCATGGTCAGGGTCGTAAATAGTTCTAATTCTAATTGTATTGTTTAAATGACAATTGAGAAGTTTAAGAGCTTGATGAAATAGTTGTATTGATAGAGGTATAGCTGCTATTCCATTTTGTTGAAATCGTTGAGACCATAAAAAGTTAGGGTAGTCTATCTATCTAGGATTGTAAGTATTAGAGTAAGGGTTATAGTTCGATTGCTTTCTCATTACGTTTTTAGTATTAGCTTGATCTGGTTATGAATAATGGTCAAATTGATTGTAAGCATGTGGTCTATTAATTTGTCTGTCGTTAATAATGCAATTTGGTGAGAAAATCATTCGACTATTTCTTTGACTTCCTTGATGTATGATCTTATTTTCCCAACGCATACCTCATTTACTCTTTTGACCTTTTGCATATCCTAAATGATCAACTCTGTTATTGGGAATTATCTGCTTATCACTAGAAGAAATACCAAATTTTTGTTGTGCTTTTAGACATTAATTTACCTCCATTTATCGTCATTAGTCATTCTTGCACATATGGCAATAGTTCCTCTAAGAAATATTGACATAGGTATCATTTCTCATATTCATAATGTGAACACTTCAAGAGTAGCCCATTGAATCACTCATTTGCTTTGAATGATTGCTCATCTTCTCTTTGAATAAACTTTCAAATTTCCATTTGTTCTATGATGTAACTATTAGCAGGCAATATATTAAACTAAAAATGGGCTCTATCTTTTAGAGAAAATGTAAACAATCAAAGGTTAACATCTTCATTTGAAAATTTTTTATATTTAAAAGTTTGGCAAACAGCATGAAAATCATTCAAATGATTGTATGGGTCTTCGTTTGCTAAGCCATAGAATAATGGTAGTTAGCACACTATGCTTTAACTTGAAACTCCTAGCAATTACATATGGGTATCTTATACATGATGTGTTGAAATTAGCTAATGGACTAAAGTAGTCCTTAAATAGCCTCTCTTGTAGTCTTGTGGTTGTTGCACTAAATCCATTTCAATGTTATCTGTAATTTTACTTTGTGTTGCAATGTATCTATGTGTGCAAAATATCTTTTCCAATTCAAAGTTTATATGTTCTAAATCATGCCATTGTGACTTTCGATTGTGCATGCAAACAAAATTAAAACAAAAGACTAATGAAAATAAAGAAAGATGAAAAGTGACGGTACTGACGTTATCATGCTATTTCATATTTACTATGAAAACACACTCAAAACCTTCAACAAAGTTATTTACATAGTATTTACAAAGAAAATTGACTGTACAAATTAAAATGACTTACTTTGTTGGGAACGACGCCAAAAACTTGTTTTGCAAAATTTTTTTTGGTATTTGCAAGTGCACGAATCTATTGTGATATAGATTTATGGTAGTGAATGTCGATCTTATGAAGAGGTAAACTTACTTAACTAGGGTTAATTTTCTAAGTTTGTATGTGAATTGGTTGGAGATGATTTATGAGCACTACGAAGATTTAAAATAAATGGCGGAAATAAATTAAAGAAAAAACAATGCAAATGAATCACTTGAGTCACTAAATTCACATTCAGCATTTCACCATGACTTAATATTCTTTTTTAGTTATAATTAATTTATGGGCAGAATTTCCACTTCTTATAACTCTCACTCTGGTAAATATGGTGGCAAGCACTTATTGTGCTAGGGGAAAATAATATTCTACTAAATTTGTTGTCAAGTACAAATTGTGTTAGGTGATAACAATTTTTTTGTCGATAAAGTGGCAACTATCACTAAATAACTTAAATACACTCTCTATAAATATTGAGTTAAAACGAATTACAAGTACTAGAGGGAAAATTTTCTCTAATAAATATATTGTAAAGTGCTCATCGTGTCAAACCGTAATGATCTCACACTAGGGAGCTAGTATACTGTACAAAATCTATACAACATTTACTATTTGTCAATGATGAGTCAAAACAATCCAAATAAATCAGAGAGAGAAAGCACAAACTTACAAATTAAGCTCATTGATCATGTTGAGGTTTCACCTTCAATTCGAGTTCGAAATTAAATTAGCCACTCATAACTTAACTAGAGATGAAGTGGTAATTTTATTAAAATACATAAAAATATAGGATAGAGTGCAAATTACAAAAAATGAAGCTTAAATTTAGATTCTAAGCTATCAAATTAGGAGGACAACCCCCTATTTATAGATACAATGGATAAATCATGACTATCGGATGAAAATAATTCGAACGACAAGATTGCACCACATGGCAAGCTCCAATTAGTCAGAACACGTAACTAAGATTGTAATTCGATGTGTTGCATGTAGCATACGTGCTTTTTTCGGTCTAATAATATGCTGCCACGTTATCGATCAACGTAAAAGTCAATATGCTTTGATTCATTACATGTAACATGCGCATTTTTTGGTCCAAGAATATGTTCCCATGTCATTAGTCAATAGCAAATGCTTATGTAGGTCAAATAGGATGCTGCCATATCATCAGTCAAAAGTCATGTTAGTTAGACCCCACTAAAATTACCATAAATCCTAAAATAATAATTTTGCCCTTTATGCCCTTCCAAAGATTTTTAGGTATTCTGAGCTCAAAAAGGCTATATGTTTTGCTGTTCAATTTGTCCTTAATCATAAAATGACCAAAATACCCTTAAAATATATAAAATATTCAAATTATAACAAAACCCACAAAATCAAAGTTTAAAGGAACTAAATATATAAAAGTATAAATATTAGTAAGACTTAGAGTGCAAAATAACTTTTTTATCCTCTATAAATATACATTATCCAGCTCTCCACATCTAGTTACAAATATTTAGTTTTAAGGATACAATGAAAAGGTATAGTTGAGATAAAGGCCTTTGGATCCCGTCAAAGAACACATAATGCTTCGGGTCGTGTGCTTGGGCACTTTTATCTACATGGCACATGATAGCTAAATAACTACTGCTGAAGTTATTTAGGCTTTATGACATAGTTGGAACTACCCGTGATGGCTAGATAACTATCCATAGCACATAATGATTAGATAACTGACCATGTTGATTAGCTAATTGTTGTGTTAGTATTTAGGTGTTTAAATCACTGAGGGAGTTACTCTAGGGTTGCCAAGCTGTAGCCAAGATAGTTGAAGTTTTGGAGAAATACTTTGAGAGAACTACATGCGATAGTTTTGGCTACATGGAAAAATTATAAGCTCGCTAACCTTTGAAAATCAGTGTATTCCCATTTTAATATCCTTGGCAATTAATAAAATCTCAAACAAGAGTGTGTTTGTCCTTGGCACATGATCCTAGGTTATTCTGTTTATTGTTTTTGTCTTTAATGTTTGTTGTTGTGCGACTTTTTTTCATGTTTCTTTATTTATTCCACAACTGAGTTGATCTAACGTAATTGAACTATAGTAGTGAATGGTCGGGCTACCACAAGAACTATCGTTACCAATTAATTTGGCTTCATCCCAACAATTTTAGGAGTACCTACTTTATAGATTTATAGGTTGGAAATGTCAATAATACAACGAAAACTCTGCTAAATTTTCGAAAAAAAATCCTTAATGATGATTTTATTTATTCATATTAAAATTCCTGTGATCTATATCCCCTTTCTTTCAAAATAAAAATAGAGAAATTTTAGAAATATATATTTGATTTGGATTCTGAAAAAGCACTATATATATATATATAGTAACCTATTCATAATAGAATCAAATACAATTACCTCACCAAAATTCAATTCAAAAGAATTCCGAAATGAAGATATTTTGGTTAATTCAATTTCGAAATTTTAGATCAAATTAATTAGACTCGCTCTTAGAGTTTGGTCGGAGAGATTTCGTTGTCACATGCACTTACAGGAATTTTCTTGATATCTTATATACGAGACAATAATGGCACTTTACAGATTATAATTGATTGTGGAATCATGTTAACTTTACTCCAGTTACTAGAACTCACAATGAAACCAAAGCATTCCCTTCTAGCGTCGACAATTAAATGAATTAATCTCGTGCTTCTTTGTTGCATATTCAATTTATTCATCAAGTTTGCTTCATTGTCAAGCATTCATTAAAACTTTGAAGGCGACTCTTTTCACTTAATTTTCCCTGTTGTTCTGTTGTACGAGAGTGACAATTTTCATACTAGATACAATTAATCCAACTAAGCAGTCCTGAGAAAGCTAATTACTGGATTATTTCGCTTCAAAGACATATTATGACCAAAACTAAACTATTTAACTATATTGTGGGTCCTAAGCTCTTTATTAATTTATTACAAACCTAATCCTCGACATTTTAGTCGACCATGTTTTTCAATATCCACCAACACAGGGACTTGGTATTCAAATGTGTGACATGTCGGTGCATTTTCGTATATATAAGGTAGCGTTATAAATATGAAAACAAACTTGCCGTATTTCCTAATACAAACAATGCGTAAAAATTGGTGTAAAACGTGAAACACCAAATTAAATTTACCAGACAAATAATTTTGGCTGAATAAGCTCATAGCACTGGAAACTTTTGTCCTGAAGCCAGAGACCAGCTCATCTATAATCTATTACTTAGTATATGTGATCCATATGTGATACTGCAATTTCTTCTACCGGATCTAAAATGAGTCAATTGCTTAAATGATGAGCATGCATCATTCATTTACCTGGAAATTTAATCAGAAAGAAAGATGATAACGAACAATATGAGACTCATAATAGCATGGAACTTAATCACTTATCAGTCTCAAATTTATAATTATATACATCGAGGACGTACTAAATTTCAACACCAAAAAAGCTATTTTCACTAGATCGCAGCCCAAGAATGCTCATCCTGAAACACAAACCTACTACTACTGCTCAATAACTCAGCTCCCTTAACATTTTTTAAATCATCTCAAAACTAGAATTACACTAACAACTACTAAAGAACAAATAGTAGAACATGAAAATATGCTATATTACAGAGCTTTGAGCGCTACCGGGAAGCCTTAAAATGTCCCAGTGCTGAATGCCATTAACAATGAAATCCTGATCCCAACTCTTTATTGGGTATCTCCAACTTTGGCTGCTAGGACGTTCTTTAGCTGCTCCTGCGTGTAAAACCGACTTCCCATCTTTACCGTAGCTTGTTGGATCATCAAATCATTCACCACAGACATACTTGCATGATTCACTTCCAAGTCCAACTCTTTCAAGGCTTGCATTAACTTTGCTGCAGGATGGTTCTTCTTACTAGATTGAATCCTAATCATCGCATCCCATCCAATTATCTTCACCTCAATATCCAAGTCAATCAATTTACTAGCATGGTTTGACATTTTAAGGTCTTGATCAGATGTTGATGGCCCTGAATGGGAATCTTTGCCACCACCCGCCAACTCCTTCCTCACCGACGCCAATTCCTTTTGTAAATCCTCTTTATCAGACTCCGCACTTTGAAGCTTCGTTCTAAGCTCATTGATATAAGAAATTGCATCACCAAGTAGTGAAGCTTTGTCCATCTTGGAAACATTAGGCACAACAGCTCGCAAAGCGTAGAATCTCTGATTAAGCTTCTCTCTTCTTTGACGCTCAGCTTCTACATGATTCAAAGGCTCTTCTCTTCCATTTGCAGGTTTTCTCCCCCGCTTCCGTGGCTTCTTTTCAGGTTCAACCCTGCTACTATCAGGGTCTTTAACAACAGAAGCTTCAAGATCGGAATGATCGGAATCACCAGCACCACCACTTGATTTTACAACACCAGATGATGGCAAAATCACACCAGATGTAAATGAAAGCATCCCCTCTTCAGTACTCCCTCTCGAAGTAGGAGATCTTTTCTTCTTATTACTCTCCTCTGCTACAAATTGGGAGTGATTGGAGAACATACTGTTGTTCCCGTTACCGGTACAAGAACTTCTCTTACTCTCCGCAAAATTCAATATCTCCCCGGACTCAGGCTTAAACAAACGTGAACTCCCGTTCTTTACACTGCTATGATCATATGCATATTCAGAGAAATTCAGTTCTCTGGTTAAAAAACTCTGTGTCGGCGGAATCTGTTCATGTTGTAAATCAACGCTTTCAGTTAAAGAAACCGAACTGGGAAGCTCAAAAAGAATTCCTCTTGAAAGATTGGATGCGGAACCAGAACCAATTGCTGGAGTTGTTGTTGTTGTTGTTGCTGCAGCAGCAGTAGAGTCTTTCATTTCAATGAAACTCGCAGTAGGAGTGGGAGTGGGATTGGGATCATTAATCCACGAGGACGGATCATTCTCTCCTTGATCCGGGTTTTGCATAGCAGAAGGCCAAGTACCAATCTCCATACTGCCATTAAAATTAAACAAAAATCGAACCTTATTCATCAGATCCGAGTTTTGAATAATCACCTCAGTGGACCCCAATTCAACAACCCCATTAGCCGACGGTATACAAACCAAAGTCTGTAACCCGAAAACTTGCCCCTGTCTTGCCCGGTCACAATCCGAATTCGCCAGTCGCTCCGCTCCGCTAACCCAAACCGGACTGTTACCAAAATACGCTTGACCCGGCAGCCCGCCACCGCCACCGCCACCGCCTCCGGTCACGTAAAAAGACTGAGTCATCGAAATCAAAAAGAACCATTCTGTATCTGTAACCTCTTCATCAACAGCATCATCAGTCGGCGAAGATGTTGATCCAGAAATCAACGAGTTAAGCTCGCGCAGCACCTTCTTACGATGCTCCTGCTCCGCAGCTGAGGACGTTTTAATTTTTGATGATTTTCCTTTCTCTCCTTCTCCTTTGTAATACCCATCGCCCCATCCTAACACAGAGGAGCCGGAGTAATCGCACGAGGATTGCCAGAATATGGCGTAGGTCCAGCCCTCACGAGAGCCTTCAATCAATTGCTGAAGGCGTTGCTGGAGTGTTTCTTGATTGAAGAATTGTTGTTGTTGTTGCTGTTGTTGGGATGAAGAAGTGATGTGAGTCTTCATAGGGTCGGCTGTAGATGCAGAAGACTGCGAAGGTGGCCAAATACCGGTCAAATCAGAGCTCATGAAAGCTTCCATTACAGACCCGTTATCGTCAGTCCATAGATTCATCGTTGAAGGTAACCGGTAGTCCGTCATAACATTGACCTACTACCGAATGATCTGTGTGCGGGGGGCAGGATTACAAGTTGGAGAAGGAAAGTGAAGGTAAGGAGATGAGAGAGAGAGAGCGATGAGATGGGAGGTGGGGGCGGTGAAGGTTATGCTAAGGGTGCATTTGGGTTTGGATTTTATTTCAAGTGAATTTCAGCTACATTTTAGTGTAAAAAAATAAAATAAAATAAAATAAAATAAAAATGATAGTGAGAGCAGTTTCTAGGAAGAGGGCGATTGGCGATTTAATCGGGAAAAGCCGGCGTGAGTGATTAATATTTAGGGTTAGCTTTGAGTGCCAAGCTAAGCTCGGGTGAGATGAGAGAGAAACGTGGTGGTAGTGAATAGTGCTGTTGACTGGGGTGAGGTCAGAAAGCGAAAAAACGAGAGTGAGAATGAATTCTGTGGGCTCGAGATCACACGCTCACATAGTCACACCGACCAAATTAATAATAATTATGCAATTTCACTAGAATGGAAAAATCACACTCTTCTCTATTGATGGTAAAGTTACTAAATTATGTAGTAACAGTAGTGATATAAAGTTATAAATTTTTGTATAAAATGATGTAGTATGATTAAATCCCAAATGTCTAACTCAATAATCTCAAATGTCTAACTCAATAATTAATATTTAATTTTTATTATTGACAGTTATTAAATTATTTCTAGTTAAATAACATTTTTATTGGGGAAAATAATTTTTAAAAAAAACTCTTATTTAGAAAAAAAGACCTGTACATTAATAAATTCATAACCTCGATTAAGTAATGTTTTTATCTAAAAACAACTAGAGACTTATGTGCTGAATTAATAATTTATAAAAAGAAAAGCTCATAATTTCATATAGGACACACTACTTTTATAAATTAATAATTTATTAATATGCAACCAAATGCAAATAATATGCCTAGGAAACTTTTATAAAAGGGTTAATTGGTTGTTATTGAATAAAAATATAAAACTAACTAAATTTTAATTATATATTTGTGTGTGTATATATATACACGCGCGCGCGCGTGGCACAAAATTATTAAGAGTTGAATATAGATCAATTCAACACTTGATCCAAATACTTTGCAAAATATATATCTAGTATTGATTTTTCTTTTGGAAACCTGTGCCAACTAGGACCAAGCTCCCAAAGACATAATTGAGTGGCTTTTAGCCAATTTATTAGCTAGATGTTCAAGTATTTGACTGCAAAATATGTATTAAAAAATTTATTTAATCTTTACCTATCCCTATCTTTTAAAATAATTATATTTACGCTATATGTATTTATATTAGTTATGCTATTATGTTTTTTTGGAAGAATAACATGTAAGACAAGAAGTTCAGTTAATAAAAATTTCTTCTATTGAAAGAACTCTAAGGTTTGAACCTTGCCAACATAGATGGGCAGCTGTTCAATTCTCATTACACCGAAAAAAAAAATTTACTTTCTTCACTACATAGAATGCTTGCCCATAAGAGAAAAATTTTTTGTTTTTTCTAAATATTACAAATTGACTGAACTAATTATGACTATTTAAAGATTTTCCATTGCACTTTACTTGTAATCATTGAAGTTTTTGATGATATAGTTTATACTAGTTCTATTTAGAAAATATATGTAAAAAATGAAAAGATTTAAAAAGAAAAAAAAATAAAGAAGATACACTGGTTTGGCAATTAAAAACTCATTGACATCACTATCATAAAAATTATAATTTATTTTATCATTATCTCATCGCCTTATTTTTAGATTGAGAATTCAAGTCTCCTCATGAATATAGAAATTTATTATTATTTTTTTCAAATTTCTATGTTGATCTTCAATTTTGATATATCCGTATAGGTTTCCGAAAATAATATTTATCAATATGTAAAAGGACAACTACTCTCCCATAATTTACTTAGATATATATATGAAGACTCACATAGTTTTAGAATTGGTCACATAGACCCCATTTTGGCCATTTCACCTTTTTTTAATTATTTTTTTAAAAGGTAAGAGGGGGTGAGCAAACCCAAATACTATTTTTACCCTCCGTATCACCCCCAAGAATCGAACTCGGACTTATAAGGCGATAGCTTCACTGCCAACCAATTCGACCATAACCTTGGAGCCACCATTTCACCCTTTGATTTTATAGACTTAAAAGATTTTACTCCAATAATTTTTAATAAACGCAAATATAATATTGTAAATAAATCTATCTAACGGACGAATAGTATAAAAAGCATAGCTTTTGACGTTTAAAATAATTTTCAACATATAAATTATTGTTTCTCTTTGAATACTATGTTTCATTTACTATAAGATTACTAGTAGATTTAAACAAATATTTGGGTTAAATATAATTTATTGCATTAACAAAACTTGTTTTTAGTAATAATCATATTAAAATAATTTTATTTAATCTTCAACATATTTTAAAATTTTAAATATTATAATTTTACTATTATAAAACTTAAACTAAATCATTGCATTAAAATTTTAATATTAATAAAATATGTCTTGCAGATTGCTAGTACATTAAAAATTTTAAATATTAATATTAATTTAAGTTTAATATTTTATTGTATTTATTTATATGTTATATTTTTATTTATTAAAAATTAGAGTTAATATTTTTAGGTTAATAGAGTCAAAAGGCAAAATAGTCAAAAGAGGTATGTGACCATATTTAAAATCTTACAAATCTTCATGTACATTTAAACAAATCATACAAGTGTAAGTGCTTTTTTCCCTAACCAATATTATATTATACTTTCCAATGAAATATTAAAACTAAAATTGTGTTCAAAATTAATATTTAGAAACTCATGCATCCTCATTATATACGTTTCTACCAGGTGAAAGAAATATAAACTTATAGTGATTAATAACTAAATAGCACATGAAAATACGAAAAAATTATAAGAATGATAACCATACATAAAATAATCACGTGGGTAAGAAATGATGAAGATGACAAATTATTTTTTACATGGCCCAATGAGACAATTATACCGCATCACGTACCATATTAATTGGTATATAATCTTCATATTATTATTATTAAAACTTTAGATTTACTTCTATAGATATTGGCTAAATAATACCCTATAATTAATTAATTTTACCAAAAGCAAGAAAAAAGGCGAAACGTGAAGTACAATGGACTTCTAAATAGTTTGAAAAACTTACTTACATCCATGGGACTGTACTGCTATTGAGTATTTCACTAAATATAGAAAGATCATAATTTATTAAATTTACATAAGTTATGATCCCTGTTATAGTTTGTCGCCACTCGTTAAACTAATTTAGTATAACTTACGTATGGAACACTACTCATCCTCTATGTATACATCCTCTGTGTGAAATTATTTCTTCTTCCCAAGAGATTAATAGCTAAAGAATGTCTAAGAACAGGCTAAGATGAAGAAGACATAAGATCACCACTCTCTGTTGAAAGTCGTGGCTAGGGCCTTAGTAAGGGCTTCTACGCCAACTTCTCTGCTACGTGTGGTGGTGTATCTTCAATTTGTATAAAACAGTATAGTAAAATTAATTGACGTTTAACTTTCAAGTTTCATTTAGGAAATTCTGTTAGTTTAAATGGTTTATTTACCCCTATTGACTAACATCTAGAAGTGGAAAAGGACAACATTTGGCATTAACTTTTAAATAATTTTTTTAAAAAAAAATTTAAAAATTAATTAATTAAAGTAAATGTATCTGCCAATAATTATTTTAAGTAACTTAATTTATCTTAAATAAAATTTCATAAGTAATTATACTTATAATAAATATATTAATCACTGTGTATCGGTAATACTTTTTTTTTGCCTTCAAATTCACACGTCTCACTTTTTAACACGTGCTTTTTCTGCTAAAGAAGTTGTTTCCGATGAAGTATCGGTTCCAGTTGTTCAAACATTGCACCTTCATTCCGGGTTATGCAATCAAAGCTCTGTCACACGATGCTTCCACCTCAAAAAGATAGAGAGCCGCCGAGTACAACGTAAAACTCGGCGTCAAATTACCTAAATAATCGCCACTCCAATATTGACTCGAGTTAATCTCATTATGTCAGACTCCCTAGTCAGATTTTCTCTGAAGAGGAAAAAAAAATAAATTAGAAAATATACAATAAGGACGCGTTGTTGTCACTGGAGAAAATCCCTACCATTGATATGCTTGGCCATTTTTTAAAATTTGCAAGATTCCCCCACAGTCCTATTTTTAAATATATAAGAATTAATAATTATTGAGGCACGTTTTGCTTGATAAGTATGGCGAAAATAACGTTTTTATTTTATTTGTTGGGGCACGTGTATAAACCACTTTCCCATGTGAAAAACCATAACCACTTATCATTTTTATTTTATTTTTGGGTCTCTTTTATTTAATGAAAGTCATGAAACCGCCCCCTCATCTTTGTTTGGTTTTCAAGTAATGTTTTCAGTCATAGAGAATCCACTGTATTTGACTAAAAAGACAATTTCAAATTTTCAAGGTTTCTGGTAGACGACGATATTACAAGCCCAATCTATTTGTATCAAATGATTTGGAAAGGGGTTAAGTACACAATTTTATTACTGATACATAGTGATTAATATATTATTATAATTAGCCTAAATTGTTCTGATATCCTAATAACAAAAAAATTGATTTCAGAGGGGTAATTTTAGACAAACATGTAAAATTTATTAATATATTATAATTCCAATCTTTTTATTTTTTATTTATAAAAGTACAATCTTCATAATATCCTAAATTACCGTAACTATCCCTAAGAAAATTAAAGAAAATCTATCAACATAAATTTCAAGAGAATGATGATCTTAAATTAATTCATTATGAAATAAGTGGCAATATATTTACTCCGCCTTCTTTGTAAAACCACCCTACTTATTAATTTTTTAGGATAGAAATATTTGAACCTGCCAAAATATTTTCTACACTTATTTACTCAATAAACTTATTTCCAAAATTTGAAAACTAAGATTTTACTTTATAAATCCACTTAAATACCAAATTACTCTCACTTAAAAATCCTATTATGACTTCATTTTGACCAAAACAATTTTACATGTTCCATACCAAAGTTCCTTTTTAAATTATGTTAAATTATGCTAAAACTTTTTTATTTGTATGATCCCAATAAAAGTCAAGGATGATGAAGGGATTTTTATTTCTATTTTGTATTATCCCTTCTCTGTTAATTTGTTCAAATAATGTATTAAAATCCAGTTGAAATTCCATCAGAATTATAATTACCGCGATGATTCCTTCCCATTTTTAGATTTCAGTAACTAACTCCAGCAATCTCTTTTTCTGTTTGTATTGTGTCTGTAATTATTGGTTTGGTTGACTGAACCAAAGAGCCATTTTACATTTTTGTAAGTTAAGCTTACAATGTTTGATGCTAAAAAAGAACATAAAATTGGGCTATTGGACGGTTTTAAATTTAGATTTGAGGGAGATGAGGAGTACAATTAGTTATTTAGTTACGCACACACATCTGTATAATAGTAATTTATGTTATGAGTATTTTAGTATTAAAAATAATGAATGTAGAGAACATTTTGCTGGGTTCAATTAGCTTCCTTTTTTTTTTTTTGGTAACTATAAATATTATCCTTACATATAATGGATAAAATAGGTAAATAATTAAAAAGGTTTTTTTTTTTTTCAGATTTTGTTCAAGCAACAAAGCAAACACTTACCCTGCTTTTCCTCCTACACTACAATTCAGAAATTTATCCAAACTTATTAAATAACTATTAATAAATGCATTACAAAATACCCGGTGCTTGTTTGAAATTATTTTAGACGATAAATCTCATATTTATTTAACAATCTAGCAACTAAATTATGGGTGCGTTTGAGATTGAGATTGGACAGCTGTACTTTTTAAAATATAGCACTAAAGTATCTGGTAAATACTAACTACTATAGTTTAAAAGTTATGCTGATATGATTTTTTACTTATATGATGAAAAATCTATTATATCTTTAATAATTTTATCAAAATTATTATTTAAAATTTATATTTGCCACATATTATTTACTGTTATTTTATAAATATAATTTTTTTTATAGTAGCTATAGCTAAAAAGTTACAGCATCTCAATCCCAAACGCACCTATATTAGATAACTAATTTAAAAAATGATTGTTTAACAACTTAATGCCCAAATAATAAGTTTTTACATTGATTACGAAAAGTAGTCCAAATCCTAAAGTAGATTTTAGAAATTAGATTTTTTAAAAATCAAATTTTGTAGTATGTAATACGAAAATGCCTTCCTTTGTTATGATATTTCTAGAACTACATCTAAGACAAAATTAATTAAATAACAAATACTAATTATTTATAAGTTTAAAATAAAACATTTCTAACACCGTCCACTGTACCATCGCCTAAGGAAGGGACGATGACATCGCAGGCAGCTGAAAGAACTAGAAGCTACACGATCAATACCACTTAATTCATATGTTTCTAAACGCTTTAAAGGCACTGACAAAATTGGTTATGCAGGTCATTGGCGGTGCATGTGCCACGTAAATGTCGGAAGCTCCCATTATGCCTTCATGTAGCAGCGGGAATTTGAGGTACACAGCCATCGTTTTTATGCATTGCATCAATCGTTGAGTTTGATTCTACCGGCACCGCTTGATAGCGGCATTAAGGAGGCCTCCACAATTTCAATGGATTTGTGCCATTATCAGACGTCCTTTGCCAGTGTGGCTGCCGTGGTAATGTAGAGATCAGAATTTCGAATCCATTGGTAGGTGAAGTGCTTCAATCAGACCAGTATTTGCCGGTGCCGGTGATTTGACAGTGTCCGAATAGTGAACGCCGACAGCATTTTCCCATTTCGATTAGTTAATTTTTTATTTTTATTAATGAAATGTTCTGTTATTGTAGTACATGAACAAATATTTTTGTTATGTAGTATTACGGTTATTAATTTATTCAATTTGGTAATTTCAACGTGCATATTTTGTTATCATTAATTTACCAACACATACATGCAACATGCAAAATTATTTGGTAAGTGGTTATGTTATAATCTAAAATTACCAAACATGTGACCAAATTTTTTTAGAATCTGTCGTAAAATTTCTCCTTATTGAAATCACTATCCAGCACTTACTCTTATTATTTTCATAATATCCCCTTAATATCATAATTTCAAAATATTATTCTCCTTTCTAAACACACTTTTATTTATATTTCTTATAAATTAGATAAATCAAATAAATTGAAATTAAAATTAAAACGCATAGAGAACTGAAAATAATTTTTGCCGATAGTTTTGCAGGATAATTTATGGAAGTTTCTCATGCATAAATAATTGAAGATAAAATATCAACAGGTGATGTTTAAACAAATTATTGACTTGATGCGTGTTATTTGGGGGAGCCAAAAACTTCTAAAACTAAATTTGACAACACTGCATGCTTTTTCTATTTAACTAGGTTTTCTCATAGGAATTTTATTGGCAAAGGTTTTTAATAAGACAGTTTTGAAGTGCTCCATTGACAATTTATGATCCATCAAATTTAATTCTTTTGCTTGGATTTTATCCCATTGGGGTTTTTCTTGGTAAAGGTTAAGTGCAATTATCACGAAATGGTGGATACCCAAGGGCTTATGATGGGTGTTGAAGCCAACAAATATAAATACCTACTCTAAATAATATTGTGTATAATGATTGAGTAGGGTCATGTCTACAGAGACTGGTAATTATTAAATCTTTTTTAAAATGAAAATGTAAATTGGGGGATTGTTGAAAATAATGAAAATCAATTTAAATTAATAAGAATACAAATTAAAGGTGTAATTCAAAATAAAAAAACTCTGGTTGAAGAAATTAACTCAGCTTTGATTCGATTACTGATCATCGATACAACTATAAATCATTACTGCTTATGAATAGATCGGTTATAGCTACTGGACACTCTAATAGCCAATCTCTTCTTAATTAATCGATAACCAAGGTACGACCATTGGTTATTTCCTTAATCAATAGACAACCCTAGATACAATCATAGGATTTAATCAATTGATAGCCTGAAAATTAGAGAGACCCAAATCCTAATTAACAAGCGCATACGATGCTTCATTTAAATTAGATTATTTATTCCCATAACACAACGCACTACTATGTTATTTGTCACAAACATCAAAATCTTCATACGATGAATCTTTCAATTGGCAATAGATTAAATTGATAATTAAATAGTGGCCAATTATCTAATTAACAAAGATAATCATGACAATAATTCAGAGAATAAACAAATACCCAAAAAGTAATAAAACCATTAAAAGCACAAGAAAGATCTCACAGTAATAGTGAATCAAAACTTTATTAACATTCAACCAAAAAAATGAGTTTAGTTTCTCATGGAGAAAAAGAGAAAACCCTAAAAAAGATAAACACAATTAATAATCAAAATCTAATTCTAATCTGATCTAATCCTACTTTATCTCTCCTTTTTATAGTTTTCTTAAAAAAGATAAAGATAAAAATATCTAAAATATTATTTAAAATTACAAGAGTAATGAAAAGATAAAACACGTTAAAATAAAAATGTCAAGTCCACAATTGATAGCACGCGCTCACGTCTTATCAACAAACTTATTCTGAAATTAAGAATTTCTCCAGGAAGTTAATTCATCCTCAAATATCATCTTGTAGCTCAATTTAGCACCAATCAATAAAATTGCACCTACAAAAATAAAACACAAGTAAATCACAACTATTAAGTACAAAACATTGATATTAAAGGGAGCAAACAATGCAAAACTAGTGCATGAAATGCACTGTAACAAATTCCCCCACACCAAGATAATGCTTGTCCTGAAGCATATATAACTCAAGAATAATCCCAAATCTTCACTCGATTTTCATTCCAACTCATCCAAAAATGATCTCAAGCAAGCACACCTCAAGGATTTAAGTCAATCAACATTCAAGAGACAAGGATTTCAAAGCATAGAATTTCATAAGCTAGCATAAAGTCACTCAACCACCAAAATAATCTTTTCAAAATCCAAGTGCAACAAAATTTAATAGCCCTCTCATTGATTTCACTCTATGCACTCAAAGTGTTTAGGGTATTATTCATGCACTCAAATCAAATCAAAGAATGCTATTACTATAAGCTTGCTCATATATCACATCTCAATCACAAAGCATGAATTAAATGCAAAAAATCTAAGGGTCTCAATAAGGTTGTAATGATGCTACATGGATTGAATGAAAAAGAAAGGTCTATGGAAGAAAAAGAGATCAAAATGAGAAGAATGAACCCATTGAATGAACCTTATGACATCAAAATGTTTATTGTTATTCAAGTCGCCAAGAGTTTTTTTTTTTTTTCATCATTTTTTTTTCGATGTATCTTGCACAATTTTATTCAAGCATAATGCAACTTGATCTAATTGAGAAACTTTTATTCAAGGTAGCAAAAACAACAAAATACATCCAAACAATGAGTTAAAGAATCTTTCTCAAATTAAGGCTCAAAAAATAGGTAAACGGATAAGTAGATGTAGAGAAGTAGATGGTTAAGGATCAAACAAAGGTAACAAATTAAAACGAATAAAGATCTTCGAGTGGAGAAAAAGAAAAGAAATGTGAAAATAGAAAAATGGAAAGAGGTTTGCCCTTATCATTTTAATGCATAAAATCCCGTAATGCGGCTTCAACATGTATAACAAAGCAAGTTCTAGAATAGTCAAACTAAGATTGGTATTCACTCAACAAAAACAATTAGAGCAAAGTGGTTGCTCATAGGCTCAAATCCTCTCAAAGTTGGTGAATTTGCCATCAAATCATGTTCACTCATCAAATGAATTAACTATCAATATTGGTGAGTTATTCATTTAAGCAACCAAGACCATGCTAATCAAAACTCGAATCTATTCATGCATCTCAACTCACATCCAAGAAAAATAACACTAACTCACAAATCATTCAAGGATAAGCAGAATGAAAAACAAAACAACTTCACAAAAGAAAAAAAAAATGATGCAACCAAGAATGCTATTCAAAATCATCTCAAAAGCAACAAAACAACACTTCCCAACATTAATATTACAAAAATCACTCCCCCACACTAGGAACATACATTGTCCCTAATGTATGATAACACAAGTTCACATAACAAAATAAAGCATAGGGACAAAAAGATTAAAGGCAAAGAAAACGTCCCTGAATTGTCAACATAACGTCTATGGGCTTGGCGGAAATGGTGGGCTAAATCCCACACTCTCGAAGAACGCTCCCAAATTCTGCTCTAGTTTGTTCAACTTGTGCTCGATTTTCTCCAACTGAGTGTTCAAAGGTGGTACAGAAGTAAAGTGAATTATTGGTGGGGCAGCAGTATCGTCGTCAAACTCATCATCATCAGAGGTAATACCACTCATAGCATAAAGCTTCTTTAGAAGTTGAGTGGGTCCTAGTTCAGTAAACTGGAATTTCCTCGCCTTGAATTCTACCACACCTGTTCTTTCAAACAAAGGTATATCCAAAAATTCTTTTTTGCAAGCAAGATGTAAATTATTATTGTCAAGATCAATCACACATAGGTTTACAGCTAACAAAGTAATGTATGGACCCAAAAATAAAGTCCTAAACCTTTTAAGCATATTTTGAAATTGATCTGCTAACTAAAAACCTAAATTAGGCCTCACATCATTTAACATGGACCAAATAAAATAAAACTCGGTTTTCGAGAAAACCCTCGAGTTGTCTTTCTTCCCTAAAAAATTATATGCTAAAAATCGTTGCACACATTTTAAAACAGGATCACGCAAAAATGAACTCTTTGATTTACTCGGGTTATAAGCTTTGTTATCCAAAGATAAATCCTGCCAACTACGATAAGGCTCAAATTCTTCGCTAAAGTCACAAGTTGTCCCTAAATATTCATCACTAAAAGAATAGTCATCATCAATGAATCTTAAAGCTAGGTTAAAATATGTGATTGATTGTGAAAAATTACGTCCCATTAACCTAAACTTTATAACATTCGGAGTATACAAAGTAAACTTATCCGGTATATTAAATTGAAAAGTAGAATAAAATTTCATAATCAACTCAACATAACCTAAAAATTCAACATCAATAAACTTGCGGAAACCAATCTTATCAATTAAAGAGTCAAAATTTTCCTTAACATTCAACTTTTCAAGAGTCGGGTAATGAATATACTTAGCTGGAAGTATTTGTTGCTTGGAAATATCTTTGTACCTCTCTTTCTCTTGTTGAGTCGTGAATGTGAGGCACCATCCGAGATTGGATTCAGCAAGCGGTAACACGCTTTTCCCCTTTCCATGTTTTGATCTCTTTTTCACTGCTTGGTGCGAATTAGAAATTGCGTTCCATGGCACCGTGGTGGGAGTGGTAATCTTGGATTTTTTCGCGACAGTTTTCTTTTTAACTGTTGGTAACTTAGAAGTTGTTGCTTTTCTCTTCGGCATTATTTGAACTCAAGGGTTTGTGTGGGTTGTTGTCGGATGGCTGGAGATTAATGGGTTTGGATCGCTACTGGGATGGATCTTGATCATGGCTGTGATTGGCACGTTGACGCGGCTGCTGGATGGGGTCAAGCGTGGAGAGTGGTGGCTGGACTGGATTTTGGAGAATGGCTGTAATCTCGCGGGTTGTGGAGAGATGGCTGGATATGGGTCTTGATTACTGGTAATTGCGCGCGCGCTGGTACGAGACTGGATCTGGATTGCGGCTGCTCAAGATTGTGGGTCGCAGGTTGCTGGACTGGATCACGGTTGCTGGAGATTTTGGATTGTGGGTCGCAGGTTACTGGACTGGATCGTGGCTGGAAATCGTGGAGAGGCGCTGTAAATCGTTCGTAGAGAGTGATGAAAACAATTTGTGATTGCTGAAAATTAAGGCACAAAATCAGATTTTTTTTTCAAAGAAATTAAATAAAAGAATAAAACTAAAAATAAAAATTAAATGCTGAGATAGATACTTGAGACACTAAAAATTATAGAAAAAATTTTTTATTAAGCATATGGGCAAGCCTTAATAACTACTGTAATAAATTAAAGACAGAAGTACTTATTAGTTAAGACGTGGGCACGCCTTAACCAAAAATTTCTTTTGGCCAAAATAAGTATAGATATTATTTAAATAATCTAAATCAAAACCAAAAACAAAAAATGCACAAAAATTTAAAATAAACGTTAAATCCTTTGGGTTGCCTCCCAAAAAGCGCCTTTATTTTATGTCTTTGGCTAGACATATTCATTACTCAATCTCCATAGAGGGGGCTTTTAAGAGCCACTTTTTCCATAATATTCACCGAAAAACCTTCATAAAAAGGTTTTAAGCGATGACCATTAACCTTAAAAATTTTTTCAGAGGTCAGACCCCAAATCTCGACTGCACCATGAGGAAAAATATTAGTAACAATAAAAGGTCCAACCCATCGAGAGCGTAATTTATCAGGAAAATGTTTAAGTTTAGAATGAAAAAGAAGAACTTTTTGACCAACAGAGAACTTTTTTCTCAAAATCATTTTGTCATGAAATGTCTTCATCCTCTCCTTGTAAAGTCACGAACTCTCGTAGGACTCATTTCTAATCTCCTCCAACTCTTGCAATTCAGAATTTAAAACAAACTCTCTTTTATCCTTTTACAGTCCTTTGAGGCCCAAGCTGTTGTTTAAAGCTACTACCAATGAATCTTCAACATCCAAATCAAAAACTTCCTGCACTAAAGGATCAATAACATCCACAGAAAATATCGACTGTTCATCCCTAGGATATTTCATGGCATCATTCATATTGAACTCTATAACCTCTCCATCAAATTCCATAGTAAGAGTCTTTTTATGTACATCCATTTTAGTCCTAGCAGTCTTAAGAAAAGGCATTCCTAACAAAATTGGAACAGAATTAGAAGAGTTATCATCTTCCATATAAAGTACATAAAAATCAGCAGGAAAAACCAACTCATTAACTTGTACTAAGACATCTTCTAATACCCCATCCGGATATGCATTAGACCTATCAGCTAGTTGAATTATCACGCCAGTTTCTTTCAATGGACCAACATTCAAAGATGAATAAATGGAACGAGGCATGACATTAATAGAAGCTCCTAGATCTAACATAGCCTTTTCAACTCTAACACTACCAATTTTGCAAGGGGTAGTAAACATACCTGGATCCTTGCACTTAAGAGGTAGTTTCTTTTGGAGAACGGCAGAAACATTCTCTCCCATGTGAACTCTTTCATCTCCTCTCAACTTCTTCTTTGAGGTGCAAAGTTCCTTAAGGAATTTAGCATAGCGAGGTATTTGTTTTATAGCATCTAATAAAGGAATATTTACCTCAACCTTGCGAAATGTCTCAAGGATGTCTCTCTCTTGTTCTTCCTTCTTGGATTTTGCAAACCGACTTAGAAAAGGAGGAGGTATCACCACAGGTAGGGGTTTCGCTTTGCTGGGTTGCGCATATTGAGATTGAGGCATAAATTCCTCCTTCTCAAGCTCATTTTCCAAGTGCTTTGTCACTTTCTTGCTAGGCTCTTGCAACTCCTTCCCACTTATAAGAATGACAGCACTAATGTTTTGCTTTGTATTCAGCTCAGGTTGTGAAGGCAATCTCCCTGATACTTGAGACTCTAAGCGGCTCACTGTAGTTGCCAATTGGCTTACTTGGTTCTCCAAATTCTGAATGCTTGTTGTAGTTGCTTGCTGAAATTGTTGAGTGTTAGTTGCAAGTGATTTAACAATCTCTTCAAGAGACATACCTGACTTGGAGTTTAACTGAGGAGGAACCGATTAAAATTGTTGTCTTGGTAGGTATTGTTGTGGGAATCCCGACGGCCTAACTCCACAGCTGAAGTTGGGATGATCCTTCCATCTTGGGTTATACGTTTGTACATAAGGATCATATCTCCTCTGAGGCATGTCCGAAAATCCTCCAACTGCATTAGCTTGTTCGAAGGGTTCTTCTTGAAGTGTAGGACACATATCAGTTGAATGACCCATATTGGAACAAATGCCACATGTCTTCACCTGTTGCACATTACCTACAACAAACTTTTCCACAAGAGAGGTAAGTTTATCTAAACGTTGATCAATAGAAGAAGTACTTACCTCATTCACTTTCCTTGAAGTGAGATATTGTCTATTGCCAAATTGTTGCTCATTGGCAGCCATGTTTGATATCAACTCCCTTGCTTGAGTAGGGGTCTCGTTCACTAACACACCTCCACTAGCAGCATCTATCATACTCCTATTCATCAATGACAATCCTTCATAAAAGTATTGAATAAGAAGTTGATTAGAAATCTGATGCTGAGGACAACTGCCACACAATTGTTTGAATCGCTCCCAATACTCATATAAGGTCTCCCAAAGAAGTTGTCTGATACCACAAATGTCTTTTCTGATGTTGGCAGCTCTTGAAGCCGTAAAATACTTTTCGAGGAACTACTTCTTCAAGTCATTCCACGTTGTAATTGAACCAGGAGGCAAGTAATACAACCAATCTTTAGCTAGCCCATCTAAAGAGAAAAGGAAAAGCTCGCAACTTAATCTGCTATTCAGTTACATCTTAAGGCCTCATACTTGAACACACAACATGAAACTCCTTGAGATGTTTATGAGGATCTTCACCTACAAAACCATGAAACTTGGGCAATAAATGAATAAGACCATATTTTAATTCAAAATTTACCACCAGGTCCGCATATTGAATGCAGAGTGGTTGCTGATTCAAATCTGGTTCAGCTAACTCTCGAAGAGTTCTTTCTGCAGGTGCAGCTCTATCCATCACTTATTCTTTAAAATCGTTAGATGATTTAACCAAATCAAACACTGTATCTGTTTCAGAAAGCAAAAGCGACGAGGATTGTTGCTTATCTCGCTTGGCCTGCTGTCTCAGCCGGCGAGCTGTCTTCTCAATTTCAGGATCAAACAAAAGTGTTCCTGTACAAGAAGAACGAATCATAAACTAAGTAAAACGTAAAAAATATTAAATAAATAGCAGCATTCCCCAGCAACGGCGCCAAACTTTGATGGGTGTCGAAGCCAGCAAATATAAATACCTGCTCTAAACAAGATTGTGTATAGTGATTGAGCAGGGTCGTGTCCACAGAGACTGGTAATTATTAAATCCTTTTTAAAATGAAAATGTAAATTGAGGGATTGTTGAAAATAATGAAAATCAATTTAACTTAATAAGAATGCAAATTAAAGGTGTAATTCAAAATGGAAAAATTCTGGTTGAAGGAATTAACTCAGCTTTGATTCGATTATTGATCATCGATACAACTATAAATCATTACTGCTTATGAATAGATCGGTTATAACTACTGAGACACTCTAACAGGCAATCTCTCCTTAATTAGTTGATAACCAAGGAACGACCATAGGTTATTTCCCTAATCAATAGACAACCCCAGATACAATCATAGGATTTAATCAATTGATAGCCTGAAAATTAGAGAGACGCAAATCCTAATTAACAAACGCATACGATGCTTCATTTAAATTAGATTATTTATTCTCATAACACAACGCACTGCTATGTTATTTGCCACAAACATCAAAATCTTCATACGATGAATCTTTCAATTGGCAATAGATTAAATTGATAATTAAATAATGGCCAATTATCTAATTAACAAAGATATTCATGACAATAATTCAGAGAATAAACAAATACCCAAAAAGCAATAAAACAATTAAAAGCACAAGAAAGATCTCACAGTAATGGTGAATCAAAGCTTCATTAACCTTCAACCAGAAAAATGAGTTTAGTTCCTCATGGCGAAAAAGAGAAAACCCTAAAAAAGATAAACACAATTAATAATCCAAATCTAATTCTAATCTGATCTAATCCTTCTTTATCTCCCCTTTTTATAGTTTTCTTAAAAAGGATAAAGATAAAAATATCTAAAATATTATTTAAAATTACAAGAGTAATGAAAAGATAAAACACGTTAAAATAAAAACGGCAAGTCCGCAATTGATAGCACGCGCCCACGTCTTATCAACAAACTTCTTCTGAAATTAAGAATTTCTCCAGGAAGTCAATTCATCCTCAAACATCATCTTGTAGTTCAATTTAGCACCAATCAATAGAATTGCACCTATAAAAATAAAACACAAGTAAATCACAATTATTAAGTGCAAAACATTGATATTAAAGGGAACAAACAATGCAAAATTAGTGCATGAAATGCACTATAACAGCTCATGATCTATGTCTCTCGACCACTGAATCTAAGTTCTATATTCTGAAGTTTTGAGCTCTAAATTTTGTATTCTAAATTCTGACTATATTCTGAGTTCTAAGAATTTAAAACTCAAGTAATTTGTTACATTTTCCTATAAATAGACTGCATCAGTTGTAAACACTCATTTCCACATTCATTCACAATTCATTCAATTCATTCAGCAGAAATAAAAATAAAGGAAGAGTTCTTTATCTCTTTCTCAATATTTTCTCTTAATATATTAGGATATTTCCTGCTTTTGAGGACAACAATAATGAGTTATTCCGTACCACTAAATCATATTTACCTGAAAGAGCAATTAATTTAAATCATAAAAGTAAAAAAGAAAATGTTTTTGTTAATGAATTTTTAAATTGGAGAACAGGCACAACTTTGCAACGTCACAATGAAAGGCATATGATAATATTTGATGCGTTTTGGAAGAAATGTAACTGAATAAAAACCAAAAGTTTGTTTGCTATGATTGATTTTGTCGTAATTGAAAAACAAAAGTGATTTATTAGGTCGTGCTTTAATTAGTGATTCAAAAGGATAACGATTTATACTAAGGGGCGTAATCCACAAACCAGTTGTTTTATAATATCTTCAGTTTTTTTTTTTTCATTTTTTTTCAAAAGTGATTTTGTTTTATTGAAAATAAAAGATTTATGTGTGAAAATACACTGACTGTAATTGGAAGACTCAAGACTGCATATGGAAGCATGAGATAATATGAGACTTTGGACCTTTTCAATTAAATCTTTTACACAAACATGCAAAGTGCTCTTAAATTTTAATATTAGACTGGCCTATTTTAAGTAATTTTGTTATTTATCATAAATGATGGGTATTGGTTTTTATAATTATAATAGGATAAGGATATTTTCACCGCACAATTTGTGTAAATTGATCTCATTTTAAAAAATTATTTATAAAAAATTTACATTATCTTTTAAAAGTTGAAATGAAGAAAAAGTTAAACAATTAATCAATTAGATTTTTTTCTTCACATGATTCTCTTAAGCATTATTAATCAGTAATATTGTTTTAACTTAAGGGTAGGTTTTTTAAACTTACTAATTTCTCTTTAAACCCATTTGAAAAAATATATATTTATTATCAAATTGTAATTTTTTAGAATTCCAAAGTTAACCCTTACTAATCTCTATCTTCAATCTCACTGTAACAAAATTCTCTCTGTCATGGTTGTCTATAAATGGAGTTCTCTCAACTTTAGATAGAAATTAAAATGGAGATGTTTGTTAATTTACATCATTACCTTTAGATAAAAAATTGGAGGTGTTAGTTTTTCTTTATGAATATTCAGGTGAAAGCAAAAAATCCTTTGTTCTTTATGATTTGTGAAGATTGCATGTAAATGGTGGGTTTTCTTCCTCTTTATTCTTGATAGATTATAACAATAGTTATTTGAATTTTGAGTAGTTTGTTTCATTTCTCAAAATCAATTGCAATATATCTCTAAAAAGAAATGTAAAAGCTGGTGAGAAACTGATGGAGCTAGGGAGAAAGAGAAATGACAGTTAGGTGATTCCATCAATAAATTGTTAGGTAATTTCATAAAAAAAATTATTAATAATAAAAGAATAATTGAAAAGTGGGCATAGAGAAGAAATTAATGAGTTCACGCAGCCTCACCATTAAGATAATATTAATTTGCCTATCTATCCCTATAAAATATAATGACTAAATTGTCCAAAATATGTGTTTTCTGTGATAAGTTAAAACAATTAATGATGATTTAGTTAGGTTGATTGTTCAAATTTCTTCTTTATTTGAAATTATAAAAAATAATATGAATTTCTAATAATTATTTTTTGGAAGTGGTTTGAGTTCATAAAATTTAAGGGGTGGAAATATCATCATCTATTATAATAACATTAAAAAATAATAAATTTTAATTTATCCCTTATTTAAGACCAATTTGGCATTGTGAAGGCTGATGAAATAAGTTGCTTATATTGTGCAGATAAAATAAGCATCTGATTAAAAAAATAAATTAATATTTAATAAACTATGTTGTTGCTGTTGCTATGAGTTTGAAAAGTTAAATACATGCATTTGGTCAATTTTATTATGAAAGTACTATTTTATTATATAATAATTAAAATAAACATAAGTTTTAATTACTTTTTATTTTTAGAATATGTTTAATAAATTGTTAGACATGTCTTTTTTTAATATGAAAAATTACATTAAAAAAACTCAATAAAAAAATCTAAAAAACTTTATAATCTGTTATATAAAAATGATAAAAATAAATATGTAATTTATATATTAAAGTTTATGGATAATTAAGATATAATTGTATTTTTATTAAAATTTAGGGTTATAATAGAAATTTTAAAAAGTTATGGTAGCTTATTTAATAAGCTACTTATGAAAAGCAATCTCCTACTCACTTTTAAAAGCTACTAACAAAATGAAAAAAATTATGAAATAAGCTACTTTTATAAAATTTATCAAATACTATTTTTATCAAAAGTTATGAAATAAATAATTTATTGAATTTCAACCATAATCCCAAACTGACCCTTAGAATGACAGTCTTCAATTTGTTCTTCAAAAGATATGAAACTCCTATTTATTATTAAGGAGATAAGGAAAATATTCATCAGCGCCTCCTCTATTTTCTCTCATCTTTTAAACAAAAATAAGGATAAACTTAGATTTTCAACTTTTTTTAGAAGATCAATTAAATATTATTATTTTAATTAGGGGGTAAGGTAAAAAGAAGTTTATCCTTAAAAAATTAAATGTATATATATAAATATATATAAAGAACAACTAATAATATATATGAAGTTCAATGTAGTGATAACGAAATGGAAACTAAAGTTAAAATAGATCGTTCATGGTCAAAGATTTGTTAGGCTAATTTGTGTTCGTATCTTATGGCAACATCCAGTCTTCATTGCATTGATAGTTCTCCATATATTGTAGATTTTTTTCGTTGTAACATAAGTTGGGGCAAAGCTCAGCGTAAAATTTTATGGGGCAAATTTTAAATTTTAAAATTTCAAGTTCTTAACAATAATAAATTAGCAAAAGTAAATCATTGAAAATAAAAAAATATTATTAAGACTGATTATTTATTGTCAATACTATAAGAAAAAAATGCATTTATAATTTATAGTGCAAAATAATTACAAAGCAAAATGACTACCGGTGATACAAAATTTCCAAGCCTCATCGCAGAGAAGCTATCAGAACAGAACAGAATTTCTGAAAGCATAGTGTCAAGTGTCAACCTGATTTGTCTGAATTCTTGGAGATTTTGAAGGTGGATATCTAGTATTTGGAGAATTGATATATGAGACTAGTGGATTTTTAAAATTTGGAGAATTGGTATTCACTTCTAAATTTCCTCTGTGGGCCGATCATTCATTGGAAATTTGAGGACTTTGCTTGCTAGCTTGCGATTTAGTTGGCTGTTTGGTTTTTCTCATTGATTTTTTATTATTTTAATTAGTTAACACGTGAGTTTACATATGGAATTCTTGGTTAGTCGGAAATATGAAATCTCGTTTTTAGCCGATACGTGTTTTGAATCATGCGCGCAGGGCTTATTTGGACATTTCACATTAAGTTCTCATAATTGTATTGAAAGCCCCAAAATTTTTTGCAACTTTGCAGGTGACAGGGCACCTTTAATCTTATGCATGCTCCACCCTTAAACATAAGTTGTCATCAAAGGCAGGACTTGTTAGCATGAAGTGTCCATGGACGTGCAATGATACTTTTTACGCTTAAAGATGGACAGAAATACAGAGAAAAAAATACGTATGGTGTGTATCTTATGTGGGCCAAGGATAAAGGTTTCCATAATTAAAAGGATCCATCCTTATGCAGAGATTTAATACTTATGGCTTTAATTTAAGGCTTTGTGAACTCCCTAGTGAAACATGACTAGTATAAGGAAAGAATTCCCCGTATTGATGACAAGAAGATTGCACAAGTAAAGCAACAAAGTAGAGCAAACGTTAAATCTAGGGATGGGCAAAATATCCGACCTGACCCGATTTGAAAAATATCGGGTTTGAATTGGTCGAGTTGTGAATAAAACCCTATCGGATGTATTTGTGTCAACCTGATTGTATCGTGATCGGATCGGATAAAATCGATCCGATTCGAAAACCCGATCGGGTTGACATAAAATTTTTAAAAAAAAATTAACAAAAAAACTTGGAAACCCAATTACCTGAAACTGAAACTGAATAGCCAAACACTCACACACACCACAAACAAAATCTCACACAAACCATTACGGCATAACACTTTACAGTTTACACATTTACAATAAAGAACAACAAACCGTCATCCCTCAAATCTGAAACAGCAACAAGCCAACAACAGTTGAAAGTGCTGAATAGCAACTGCAACTTACTCGCTTACACTTTACAGTATGGTAGCACACTAAAACTGCATTGCACTGCAAACAACACAAGAGTATGGTAGCACACTAAAACTGCATTGCACTGCAAACAACACAAGTCATTGAAGTCAAGCAACTCAAACAGTCATTCACGGCAAAACAACACACATACATAGCCGGCCACAGCATCCCTCGCTCCGTTGACCGTCGCTCGCATCCCACTGCCGACAGTGACAAGAGACAGCTGCACGGCCCACACCCACAGTCAAACAACCGAACACAAACAGTCAAACACACACACAAAGTGTTGAGTACTAGAAAGTGTGTATTTATAGTGGAGAAAATCATCATTTTACACTCCAAGTCTCACTAACATCCCTATTTTTATGTCTTTAAGTCCCTTGTAATTTAATTATGTATGTTTTATTTTAATTAAGTATTTTATGTATTTTAGGGGATATCATGGTCATTTCACAATAAACGAGATATCAGATGAAAAAATGGACAGCACTTTTGAACTCAGGACAGTCGAAAACCTTAGGAGGAGCATAAAAAGAAAAAGCAGTCGCATTCACATATACAGTCTGATCGTTCACACATACTGATGACGGTTGATATATATATTGTTATGCACACCAGATCGCTTTATTCATGGCACTGTTTTTACATGTATTGTACGCGACGTGGCATCGCATGACGATGGCAAAGATTTGATTGGACGAATGATGTGGCATTGACCGCTTATGTGGCATTAACTGATGATGTGGCATTGACTGATGACGTGTCACGATACTATTGGACCAAAAATGTTGACCGGTGACGTGGCAGAATGTTAGTGGATCGAAAAAATGTGTGTACGGTACATGCATATACACAGAATAATAGCCCTGATGATGTGTTCCATCCAATAGGAGCTTGCCACGTGGCGCAATCCTGAGCGTCTAAATTGTTTTGATCCGATGGCCATGATTTACTCAGTGTATCTATAAAAAGGGGGCTCCCCCCCCTAATTTGACACCCCTGAATCCATTTTTGGACTCCATTTTCTGTAATTCCATCTCCATCTTGTATTTTCTACGTATTTTAATAAAATTCCCATTTTACCCCTAGTTCAAATATGAGTGGCTAATTTCCTTTCAAGCTTGGGTTGAAGGTGAAGTCTCAACATGCTCCATGGGCTTAATTTGGTAAATTTACTTTTTCTTCCCCTTTAATTTATGTGGTTGTTTTGACTTTTCGTAGACAGATAGTAATAATCTTGTCAGATATCTATTTGGAATAACCGCCTCCCTAGGCAAGGTTATTACTATTTGGCACGGGAAGCCCTTAGCACCATATCTATTAGAGTATGGTTCATGATGAGTGGAAGTTCCCCCTTCATGATTTAATTGGTACTAATAATGAATGTTAAGCCGATAGTGCATGTTGAGCAGCATCCAGGAGATCCAAGCATTTCATCCAAATAGTTTATTCCTACAGCTTTAATTTAAATTAATATATTGCCTACTTCATTGTCATTATAAATCCAATCATCCACTTAGAAAATTAATTCTACAAGCAATTAAAATCCACCTCCTCGTGGGATCGACACTCGTCACCATTAATCTATTCTACAATAGATTCGTGCACTTGCGAGTTCAATAAAATTTGCACAACACAAAGCTCACAGGGAAAGCTAGATCTGGCCACCAAACGGAGCAACTGTCAAGAGCTGACACCAACCGAAGCTTCTCTGTGAAGATCGTGACCTGATTTATCGATTTGCTGCCACCAAGTACTGAATTTGTTGCGCCACTTCCTTGCCAAGCATCGAATCTGATTCAAGCTCCATTTGACCGGCAAGCTCCACCCGATTCAAGCATCATTTGACCCGACAAGCTCCATCCAATTCAAGCACCATTTGAGTATTGACATTGAGTTTTGGAAGAGCTTTGGGCTGTTACCAATTGTGATTGATAGAGAATCAGAGATGGTATATAGTATAATCCGAATATAATCCAAATCAAATCCGATCCGAATATAATTTAGATCAGATCGGGTTATGAGTTCGGGTTGAGTTCGGATGAAATTTTATCTAACCAAACCAACCTGAAATCCGATTGGGTTGATCCGAACCTGATTTTGCCCAGCCCTAGTTAAATCCCCTAGGGAGTTGGCACAAACTTAAATGCATGTTGTCTATAGTATTTTCCAACCTTTTATTGTCTACTTTAGGAGTAGCCTTACTGTTTATTGTGTTGAAAAGGATTTCAATGATGTTGGTGTAAATTTTATACAAAATTCTTACATGGTAATTTCAGCCTAGGATGTCCTCTTACTAGCATTGGCCTTTCTCTTCATTGGATCAAAGTATGATAAATTTTTCTTTTTAGTTGACACAATGGGCCGCGTTAATTTTCAATTTTGATTATTTTCCTCTAAATTTTCTCTTAGGAGGTGTCCACCTCTTTTGATTTGTCGAGCATGATTTTGTTCAAATAATGCTCTATAAATATAAGAATATAGTTAGAGGATCAATTTTGCTAGCATAAAACCTCCCATAGTGAAGTTAGTCATTAAAGAGATAAAATTTCGAATGAGAAAATTTAGAGACAGAAAGTGAATATTTCTTGTATTAACTTTTTTGCACTTACCTTTAAATAGGATGGAGGGTTTACACACACACACACACACACAGGCGACATTTATCTTCTTTTGCCCATATTCCTCAGGTTAAAGGAGGAGGTGTTTCCATCTACTTTTGTTGGAGGATGTGGTGTCTTCGTGCTTAGTTTGGAGACACCTCGTCCTTAGATCAGGGGAGGTGGTATATTAATCCTGTTCTTTTGGCTAGGATGTGATAACTTCCTTAGTTTAAAGGAGAAGGTGTATATCCTCTTTGTTTAGCATTTAGTAAAGGATGTGGCATCCTCGTCCTTGGCTCATGGGAGGAGGTGTCTCCATCCTCTTTTTATATGGAAGATGTGGCATCCTCATCGTTAGTTTAGAGGAGAAAGTGTCTTCATTTTGTTGATTTTTTTAATCCAGCATTGTTGGATCTTTAATCCAACGTTGGACTTATATATAAATAATTATATGTTGCGGACTGTCATATAAGGTTAAGCCCAATTAAAAGTGATCTATTAAGATTTACGATATTATGGGCTTTAATGTATTTAATAGGATGTGGGCCTTTAATGTGTAGAGACCCAATAATATTCTAATTCTATTATGGGCAGAATTAGGAATACCCAGTGACAACAAAAAACAGTTATATATATAAGTGGTTATAGTTCCCAGGTCACACGTAGTTTTTCTATTCTTTCTGATATCCCATCTTCAGAAAGAGAGAGCACAGAGAGAATCCATAACGCTTAATTCCTCTTTATGGTTGTGTGGTTGGCCTTCCAAATCTACACGTTCTCCTAGAGAGTCCTTTAACGTAGTTTTTCTATTCTTTCTGATATCCCATCTTCAGAAAGAGAGAGAACAAAGAGAACTAAAGGACTCTCTAGGAGAATGTGTAAATTTGGAAGGCCAACCACACAACCCTAGAGAGGAATTAAGCGTTATGGATTCAGGTACGTTTCCGTATAATTTATTATTGATTCTTGGTGATATGACATGAATATTCCTTGGTTATAGGTGATGGTTTTCACCAAAAGTTTTATTGTCCCAATAAGTGGTATCAGAGCCAATTCATGTTGAATAATTGAGAATCAAATTTATTTTTTATTAATGATTAAATCTTTGATGTTCTCAAATTTAATAATACTGGAATTATTAAAATTATTGAATTTGAGAACATATTAAGGAATAAATATTTTTTGGTGTTCTTAAAATTAGTATCATTAAATTTGAGAAAAAATTTATTATTTATTTTTTTTTCTTGGATTCAGTTTCTTGTAAGGTTTAAAGTTTTGTGGCCAGTGGTTACCATTGCTGTTAAGGATCATGGCTAAGGTATCGCCCACGGCTGTGATTTCATGGCCATTATGTGGTTGTTTGGCTGCATGGTAGCAAAGGACAGCACCATGCCCGATTGGGCTATGTTGCACTACCGGTGTGCGATTTGAGCTGTTGGCAACGTGATTCATGCTGCTGGAGGGCTATTTCGACTACTGCAGCGCGTTGGCCACATTGAAGAGGCTGCGCGATTTTTGCTGCTACAGCGCACAAGCCACGCAGGCGTTAAGGATAGGGACGGCCAAATGGCTGTGCCAGCAGCACGTTGCAGCTTGTGGCCATGATAGAATTAGTAAAAGTGGCGGCAAAAGCCACTGCATCAAGGAAAAAAAATCGAGAAGAAAAAAAAGGAAACGGGGAGAGGATGCGGCCTTTCGTTAGCGCTAGCAGAAAGCCTCACCCACTAGGGTGTGGTAGTGCAGTCAAATGGCGGCCATGGCCGTCGCCAAAGAAGAAGGAAGAGAAAAAAAATTTAGGGTTTTGTTTTTTAATTTGGGGTTGGTTCAGCTCCGGTTCAGGTTGACCTAAACAGGCCAGATCGGCCAACCCGAACGAACCAACCAGCTTGAACCGGTCAAAACAAGAAATTTTTTTTCCTTTCTTTTAATTTTTGGGTTATTTTTGGTTAATTTTAAATTCAAATCTTAGTATGTATATATGTGTTTTAAGATGAATTAATTAAAATAATGTCACCAAAATGATCTCTCATGTGGAAATTAATTTATCTTAGAATACAAACGGTCTTGTATATGTAATTTATGTAAATATCGATCGGCCCAAAGGAAAATCCATATTTAATAGAATTACATGTACACCTGTGGTAATAAACACGCGATGATTATTCGATTTTACATATGAACAATAAATCAACCCAAAGGAAGATTCATTGTTTGACATGTTTTTATTATCAGTGTTTGATTACTACACCAAGATATCACTTATAAGTTAATATTTTATCCGAAGATAGAATATTAATTAAGTGTCTGGTATCCTGAGATGGGGTTTACCTTTATTTGAATTTATTTTGTTTTAAAACTTATATGAGCTTGTTTTATTTGTTTGCTTGTTGTTCTCTATTCAGTTATGGCTGCGGTTAATATTACTGATAACATCAATTCCATTCCTATACTAAATGGCCATAATTTCAAATCATAACATGAGAATCTCTCAATAGTTTTCACAGTCATAGATCTTGATCTTGCGTTAAGGGTTGATTCTCCCCCACCTTTTACAGATGAGAGTACACTTGATGATAAAGGGGAAATGGAAAAGTGGGAGAGATCAAATCGCATGTGTATTATGATCATGAAGAAGGCCATTCCAAAAGCATTCAGGGGCTCAATGATTGAGAAAGCAACTACAACCAAGGAGTTTCTTGCACAGATTGAGCAGAGGTTTGTCAAGAACAAAAAGGCTGAAATTGTTACGCTCTTGACAAGCCTAATTTCAATGAGATATATGGGTAAAGGCAATATTAAAGAGTATATCATGGAGATGTCTCATCTTGCTTCTACATTAAGAGCACTTAAGCTTGAACTCTCTGAGGACTTACTAGTGCATTTGGTTTTAATATCCTTACCAACACAGTTTAACCAGTTTAAAGTGAGCTATAATTGTCAAAAAGAGACTTGGTCTCTGAATGAACTCATATCACACTGTGTTTAGGAAGAATATAGGCTGAAGAAAGATAAGGCAGAAAGTGCTCACCTAGCCTCTACCTCTAAAGGCAAGAAGAAGGGTAAGAAAAGGAAGAAGGATAAGCAAGCTGCAAATACAACACCTCAAAAGAAACAACAAAAGAACCAAGTGATTCATAAGGTATTGGTTATTTCTTCTGTGGGGTTAAAGGGTATAAGAAGAAGTATTGCACTAATTATCACGCATGGCATGCTAAGAAATGTATGTTTTTTAGTTTGGTTTGTTTTGAGGTTAATTTAACTTTGGTACCTAGACACACATGATGAATAGATTCTGGTGCAACCACTCACATAAGTGTGTCTATGCATGGTTGCCTGAGTTGTCGAAAACCTAGTGATGGTGAAAGATACATCTATGTGTGCGATGGCAAGATAGTTAAAGTTGAAGCAATTGAAAAATTTATATTATTGTTAAATATTGGATTTTATTTAGATCTTGATGAAACTTTTGTTGTTCCATCTTTTAGGCAGAATTTGATTTCTATTTCTGCTTTGGACAAATTTAGTTATTCTTGTTCATTTTGGAATGGAAAATTTAGTTTGTTTCATGATTCAAAATTAGTTGGTTCCAGTTCTTTGTTGGATAATGATAATTTTTATATACTTGATACAATTGCTTTATTTAATGAATCCCTGCAATTAAGTACACGAAATTTAAAAAGGAAGTTACCAATGAGAATTCGGCTACGTTATGGCACAGGAGATTGGGTCATATCTCCAAATAGAGAATAGAGAGACTTATGTCAGACGCAAATTCTCGACCCCTTAGATTTCACAGATTTTGACATTTATGTTAACTGTATTAAGGGGAAACAAACCAATAAAAAGAGATTTGAAGCTAATAGAAGTTTAGATATCTTAGAACTCATATATACAGACATTTGTAGGTCTGCACCTGCTTGGAATGGTCAATAATATTTTATGACGTTCATAGACGATTTTTCTAGATATGGTTATATATATCTCCTCCATGAAAAGGTACAATCCTTGGATATGTTCAAAAACTTTAAAGCTAAAGTTGAGAATCAGCTCGGCAAAAGAATCAAAAGCGTCAGATCTGACCGTGGTCGTGAATACTATAAGAGATATGATGGTTTAGGTGAACAACGTCCAGGGCCATTTGCTAAATTCCTAGAGGAATGTGGTATCGTCCCACAGTACAGTATGCTAGGTTCGCCCACTATGAATAGTGTTGCTAAAAGATGAAATAGGACGCTTAAGGACATGGTGAGGAGTATGATTTCTCATTCTACCTTACCATAATCACTCTGGGGAGAAACACTTAAGATTGCAATGTATATCTTTAATAGGATTCCAACTAAAGCGACTATCAAAACCCCTTATGAGCTTTGGACAAGTAAAAAGTCTAGTCTGAAACATTTATATATTTGAGGATGTCCAACTGAGGCGAGGCCTTGTAGGCTTAATAAGAAGAAACTGAACTCAAGAACGGTGAGTTGCTATTTTATTGGATACTCAAAACGATCCAGGGGATACAAGTTTTATGATCCTACGACTAAGTCGATTTTCGAGTTAGGAAATGCTCGGTTCTTTGAGGATGTCAAGTTTGCGAGGGGAGATACAGTTAGAGACTTTGTCTTTGAAGAGGAATATGTTGATATTCCGATATGTGTTATTGGTATTGACCAGGGTCTCATTCCTAACTTTGTTCAAGACATAACAAATCAAGACAATATTGGAGAACTCCATATAGAAGAAATTGTTCTAGAAGAACAAACTCTACCACCTCAAGAACCTATGTCATTGAAGAGATCCGCTAGAGAAAGGAGAAGTGCATTACTAGATGACTACATTACATTTCTCCAAGAACATAAGGTAGACATCGGTGTGATAGAAGATGATCCAATCAATTTCCGTCAAGCTATGAAAAGTTTTAATTCTCAAAAGTGGATTGATACCATGAATGAGGAGATGAAGTTTATGAAAGACAATGACATATGAGATCTTGTCTCATTGCCACAAGGTGCGAAACCTATTGGTTGCAAATGGATATTTAAAACCAAAAGGGATTCGAAAGGTAATATGGAGAGGTACAAGGCACGTCTTGTTGCAAAGGGATTTACGTAGAAAAAAGGCATCGACTATAAAGAGATTTTCTCTCCAGTTTCTTCGAAAGACTTTTTCAGAATTATAATGGCATTAGTGGCATATTTAGATCTTAAGTTACATCAGATGGATGTAAAGATGACGTTTCTCAATGGCAACATTGATGAGACGATCTATATGGTGCATCTAGAAAACTTTGTGTCTGAAGACTCAAAGAATGTGGTTTGCAAAATTAAGAAATCCATCTATGGGCTCAAGCAAGCATTTCGACAATGGTATTTCAAGTTTCATCAAGTAATCATCTCATTTGGTTTTGAGATGAATTTGGTCATGATTGTATATACCATAAGTTCTGTGGGAGTAAGTATATTTTTCTGGTTTTATATGTCGATGACATTTGCTTGCCAGTATCGATATAGGCTTATTGCACGATACCAAGAGATTTCTAACTAAGAATTTTGAGATTAAAGATCTTGGTGACGCCTCTTTTGTATTAGGCATACAAATATACCAAGATTGCTCTCAGGGTATTATGGGATTATCACAAAAGAGCTATATTAAAATAGTTCTTAAGAGATATGGCATGCAAGATTATAAACCGATACCCCTGTGAATAAAAGAGACAAGTTTAGTCTCAATCAATGCCTTAAGAATGACTTTGAAAGGAAAAAAATGCATAAGATTCCTTATGTGTCAGCAGTAAGAAGTCTTATGTATGCTCAGGTTTGTACGCGACCGGATATAGCATACGTTATGGGATGTTGGGCAGATATTTAAGTAATCCAGGAGTAGACCATTGAAAAGTAGCCAAACGGGTCTTACGATATTTGCAAAGAATAAAAGACTACATGCTCACATATCAGAGGTTGGATAAGCTTGAGATCGTTGGGTATACTGACTCCGATTTTGCTGTATGCCAAGATATAATGAAATCCACTTCGAGTTACATATATCTTCTAACTGGAGGTGCTGTCTTTTGGAAGAGTGCTAAACAGTCTCTTATAGCCTCTTCTACGATGGCAGCAGAGTTCATAGCATGTTATGAGGCATCCAATCATGGGATATGACTATGAAATTTTGTCACAGGGCTGCATATAGTAAATGGTGTTGATAGACCACTTAAGTTATTTTGTGACAATAAGTTAGCAATGCGGTATTCCAATAACAACAGGAGCTCGACAAAGTCGAAGTATATAGACATCAAGTTCCTAGTTGTTAAACAAAGAGTTCAAAGTGGACAGTTGTCTATAGAGCACATAGGCACAGACTCCATGATTGCAGATCCGCTTACTAAAGGATTGCCATCCAAGATGTTTCATAAGCACATTGCTCGTATGGGTGTGGGGTGTCATGTTATTTAAGGATATTTAGTTTTAGTGGGAGTTTGTGATTTTAGATGCTCTCATAATTTAGACATTTTCGGTTGTTTTGGTTTATGGATATTTAAGGTTATTTTCTGCAGAAATAAAGTTTTGGTTTGTTCACACTCTGATTTTAATATTGTTTCATCTCAATAAAGTTTAAGGTGAATTAGTTGGAAATAGGCATGTTAAGATCACATTACATAAAACTTTCATGCTATATATCCACATCACGATCCATATCATTCAGTTGTATTGGTGTAGTGACCATTGAAGGTCGAGTTATGATAGATGTAATGAAAGCCGTTTTGATCTTATGTTGGTATGATTGATGGATCAGATTGGTTATAGATACATTTCGGTAATGAAAGTAAGGTTGAGCTTATATGGTTATTTTTGCAAAATAGAATGTGAGGTTATACATATAGCCCAAGTTGAAGATTGTTGAATTTTTTTAATCCAGTATTGTTGGATCCTTAATCCAACATTAGAATTATATGTGAATAATTATGTGTTGCAGATTGTCACATAAGGTTAAGTCCAATTAAAAACAAGCTATTAAGGTTTACGGTATTATGAGCTTTAATGTATTTAATAGGATGTGAGTTTTTAATGTGTAGAGACCTAATAGTATTCTAATTCTACGATGGGTAGAATTAAGAATATCCAGTGACAACAGGAGACAGTTGTCTATATAAGTGGTCATGGTCCCCATGTCACACGTAATTTTTTCATTCTTTCTAATATCCCATCTTCAGAGAGAGAGAGCGCAGAGGAAACTAAATGACTTTCTAGGAGAATGTGTAGATCTAGAAGGCCAACCACAGAATCGTATGGAGGAATTAAGTGTTACGGATTCAGGTATGCTTACGCATAATTTGTTATTAATTCTTGATAATATAACATAAATATTCCTGAATTATAGGTGATGGTTTTCATCAAAAGTTTTATTGTCCCAACACATTTTTCTTTGTTTGACAGAGGATGCGGCATTCTTCTTGTGCTTTGGTCGGAGGAGGAGGTGTCTTCATCTTTTCTTTTTTTATTGGTCAGAAGATGCGGCGTACTCGTCCTTAGTTCATAATGTTTGATTTTTACAAGGTGTTGTCAATTCTAAGGACGAGTCTTAAATTGATTATGTTGAATATGTTGCAATTTTGTCTTGTTACATGGTGAATTATTTAGTAGTTGCTAGTGCCCTATAGATGTAGGATGAGATTTGCGAACTACATAAAAGTCCTGTATTATTTATTTTTGTTTACCGGCCATAAATTAGTTTAATTATTTTTAATTAAACTTAGCTAAGTTTATAAATGGATCGTACAAGAACCATACTTTATAAATGAATCTTACAAGAACCACATTCTTTAAAATACTTTAAAACTATTATAAATCTTAATTTTATCCCTAAAAACAGTGAAAAGATAACAGTAACTTGAGGCATGTTAATGAAAAAATGATAGTTTCTTAACAATAATTGATAGTAAATTAAAATTTACAATAATTTTGAAGTATTTTAAAAATAATTAATTTATTAACGGATAAATTAAAATTAACCCTTTAAAATTTTTTAAAGTTAGACTTTACTTTAAAAAATTATAATAATGTACACCGTTTGCTACAGAGAACTCAGGTGACATCTTAAGTGGTACACTTTTTTTTTTCTTTTTTTCTTTTTAATTCAAGGCCGAAGGGATAAAAGAACCCGTGATAGGCTACACATGTTTCACGCTTCCATTCTTTTGAATTATTATTAATTTTTTTAAATATAACACCTGTGTGCACGCGTCAGCCGTCAAATTTACGTGTCAACGTTTGACCGCGTCTGATTTTTGCACTTTTGAGCCGCCCTGCCGTATTGTTTTATCCCTCATTTTTGGGTAATTGTTCCTGAAGTCATGAACTATGGCGGGACGAACTAACGATTGCCGTTACATTTTTGTTGACGTGGTAGTTAGTGACTGGATGTTTTGTATTGCAGAATGCTATTCTCGTTCTCATAGCTCATCCACGAATGCCATCAGAGAATTTTTAAACAAGCGTGTGTAATCGGTGGCAGGCCCAGATTCTTAAAAGTAGTAGGGGTCAAATTTTATTTGTCCAAATAATTCAATTTAAATATTGTAGTTTCATCTTCAGTGGTAACGAATGATTATCTTAAAATTCAAGTCTTAATTTAAACTTCATTTGTGTGTATGCGATAATAAATTAAAAAAATATTAATTTTGGTGATGTAAATATAATTTTTTAGCTAGTTTTATATAATTGCTCAAAGACAATAGGGACAAATTATAAATTTTATTGAGAATAGATCCAAACAAAAATTTGGAGGACAAACGTAAGTTACGGTTCTGTTTTTGTCTTTTTTTTTTAATTTTTTTGTAAATTTCATTGAAACCCCTTATACTCTGTTTTATTTATAATTTATTCATAAATATTATAAAAAATTTAAATTCATTCATAATTTTTAAAATATTAAGTTTACCCTTATAATTTTTAAATTCCTAAAATACCCTCTATTTAATTAAAAAATATAATAATTATTAAATGAATTATAATTATAATTATAATTATTATTATTATTATTAACAACAACAATAAAAGGTATTATAATTAATTAATACATTAACAATAATTAATAATGATTTTTTAGTTAACAATAATTATTATTAATAATATTTTTTACTTAAAAATAATTATTATTAATAATTAATTTTTTATTATTATTAATAATAATTAATAATTAGTAGTAATAATTATTGTTAATAATTTAACTAAAAAATCATTATTAATTATTGTTAATATATTAATTAATTATAAACCCATCTCCAAATCCACACCCTCTATTTTCCCATCACATTCTCTCTCTTCCCCCACCCGCCGATCAAGATCACTCTCACTCTCTAGACCCCACGTCATCAAATCCATTCACTCCTCTTCTCAACATAACACTGCATCAACAATGCCTTCAACAAATTTGTCGTCACCACCTCCACCACAAGGAGCCAAGGTACTCTCTTTCGTTTTTTTCATCTCCATTGGTCTCATCCTCCGTTTCCTTGTCGGTAAATAAATAAATAAGTAAAAATAATTATTATTGTTAATAATTTAATTAAAAAATTATTATTAATTATTGTCCCATTATAGATTGGATTTGAAGTGTTGTATCAAAATCTAATTCAAATGGATTGGATTTGAATATAAGTATATTTAGATTACTATTTTGTATTTTAATTATTGTGATTATTATTATTATTCAAAAATTAATTAATAATAATTATTATTATTGTTAACAATTTAACTAAAAAATTATTATCAATTATTATTAATATGTTAATTAATTATAATACCTTTTATTGTTGTTAATAATAATAATAATTATAATCTATTTAAAATTAAAATTAAAATTAAAATTATATTATTATAATCATAATTATAATTAAAATCCATTAATAATAATTATATTTTTTAATTAAATAAAGGATTTTTTGGAATTTAAAAATTATAGGAACAAATTTGATATTCTAAATATTTATGAATAAATTTAAAAAATTTTATAATATTTATAAATAAATTATAAATAAAATAGAGTATAAAGAGTCTAAATAAAGTTTTGTAAAAAAACAAACTAACAAAAAGACAACTGCCCGTAAGTTACGTAGCTTAGGGGGTCCAAATTAGAAATTTGGATGACATTTGAAAGTAAAATTTTGGAAAAAATTATATTCAATGGACAGCTGCCCACACTGAGCCCTACGTGATTTATTAGTTGGGGCCAGTCACCTTGGCTTCATTTCAAATCAGCAAATTTCTCTAATAATTTGTACACTTTTTTTTTTTCATTTTCTTTTGGTGGGATAAAATAAACAATTCAGACAAGATAAAATAAAGGTCTTCGCAAATTATAAATTTAATATTTAGAATTTAGATTTTTGTCAAATATGTACATGTGGTCCTGTGATATGACCTACACGCACCTGATATATTGTTTTATTCTTGAGCTGATGGAGATGAATTTGGAGTATATGTTGGTTTTATGTTTGTACACAAATTAAGATATACATTCCTTCGCATGATGGTTTTTGATTGTGTGTTAGCAGAACGCGATATTCGTACCCTCCAACCGGTTCAATGTATTCGACCCACCTATCGGAGGCGAATTATTTTAATTAAAGCTTATTAAAAATCTGAGGTAAAATATATCTACTAAGTTTGTTAAAATTTTTACTTTTTAAAAATTAATAAACAATATAATTATTTTATTTAGTCTTTCATCTGATTTCAATTTTAATTTTGAAAAACTTTTTATGTAGATTAATTATTACTTGCATTTTTAATAAAGAAATTGTTGTTTTTTCCTCTGAAATCAATATATATATCATTTATCTTTTCATGGTTCTTTTGTTTTCATAATGTCCAATAGCCCCATGGTAAAAAGAATTTAAAGGAAAGAAAGGGGTGATGGTTCATTTTCTTGATATTTGATTTTAAGAATATAAAATATATATTTATTATAAGAAAAATGTTTAAAAACTAACAAAAATACAAGAAAAATATCTTATTATTATTTTTTTATTCACCCAAGACTTGTATTTCTTACTTTTAGCATTTAAATTTTTATCTTAATTTTGAATTCATTTCATTTATAATAAATATCAATAAAAGTGTATATAAAACTAAAGATAATACTGTAAAATTATAGTGGCAGCCTGGTTGAGGATTATTAGGTATTAAGAAAACAGTAGAGAGAGAAGTAACACATATTGATTTCAATAGAGGAAAAATTGGTAATCTCCCTATTAATAATATTCTATAAAGATCGAATGAGGTGACTTAGAACATCTTAAAAAGATTCTATTAGTTTTACTCTTCAAATATCTATTTGCTTACCTATGTGGTAAAAGAAAGGTGAAAAAATATATTATTCTCCAAAAGGTTCTTCAAATAGAAATAACTTAATATTCTTTTAATCAAATAAATATTTTTTCAAAGGAAAAGTAAATGATAAGTAAAACACTACTCTCTCTTTTTCTAATAAAAAGTAATAAAATATAACTTGAAAAGTGAGAATGCAACTTTATAAAATTGAAGAAAGAGAATAATTTTTTATTTAGAGAATCTTAATTGAAGTGTCTTTTAGAATATTAAATATTAATGTTGTTATTTAAATGAATAATAAAATCTTATTTGAAAAGTTTTTTGAAGATGTTCTTAGTTCAACTAACACTATGTTAAGACAATATCACTAGATCAATATACATACAAACTTAGAAAAAGATTTTTTTTTTCAGTAATTAAGTACGTACATCAAGTGGGGTATTTGATTTACTTTGAAAAGCTTCTTTTAACTTTAACTTTTGGTTGTAAGAATAAATCTAAACCATATATATCAGAAAATATATCAATTTTAAAGTATGCATAATCAATTTTTAAAGCTCTGTCACTTAATGATTGTAATTTTTTGAAATTAAACAAAAATCTAAACAACATTTAAAATTATTCAAATAACAAATATATTTATAATTAAAGAAATAGATTGATCTACTATGTATATAAAATAATTAATTCTAAAAAATCTTCATGAACAAAATTCTCTCTTCGCTAACATTTTCATTAATTTTTTTTTGAATTGCATGTTTTCATGTAATTTAGGTTCTAAACTCCACACTTACAATTATTCTAGCTAAAACAATAACAGACACGAATCCATTTTCTCTATAATTTTCATAAAAGGCAGCAAGACATTTTAAGCTAATCCACGGCAATATCCATATGCATTTTACTGTTTTACAAGTTCTCAACTCAATTTTCCACGTATTGTTCAAATAAGAGGGACTTCAAACACCTTGATATTAATTCTAAATCTATACAAAGGAAAGGAATACAAACGTGAGCGTGTGGGGAATCAGAACAAAAGCACTAGAAAGAAACCTTCTTCTCTTTCCTCTTTGTCTCTATGGTTTACTTTTCCTTTGTGTATAATACCTGAACCAAAACGAGAGAATGCTTGCCCGTTTTACGCTTAGGTTTTAGTCTTGCTTATCAAGTAAGCATAAAACCTATATTGTTGGAAATCTATTCTCTTCCTCATTATTAGGTTACAAGCAATAACACATGTGCATTACATGGCTACTCAACTTGCTACATGGCCTTGAATTAGTATTTGTTGAATCAATCTTGTTTCTCAATATTGGTTGTTAAGTCTAGATTTCATTTGAATAAGCCTACCTATTTACAAGGAACTGAATATGTAATAGCTCTAATTATTTGAAGTTCAAACAATAATACGGTATATTTTTACCAACTTCACTTGAAGTCAAAAACTAAAGGATTTGAGTTTCCTTTGAAGTAACCAATTGTTACAACTTCATATTAATTTTTTGTTGATTAAATACACTGAGATGCCAAAATAGGTAGAACTAAGGATGCTATACCAAATTGGTATTAGAGCTCAAGCATGAAGCACAGAGTGGAGCAGTAAAGCAAACCATGGCGTCACTTTTCAGTAGATAGCAGAATCTAATGACGAAAATGGTGGACATGTTTGATACACGTTCTGTTAGATAGACCAATTGCTGAGCCAATCAACTAGAGAACATGAATAAACTTCATAGGCTCCATCTAGAACATATGGTGCACGACAAAATAGAATTCAAAATCAACAGGATTCAACAAACTCATGCCCTTAAGCGTTTAAAATTGGATTTCCCTGTTACAATGGAGGAGAGGATACAATGAGTTGATTGTGTCAAGCTGAACAAGTTTCCAAATTCCAAGACACTTCAAAAGCTGATCAAGTGTGGCTTGCTTCATTCCATCTTGAAGGAGATGCTCAATTGTGTTATCAGCTATTGAAATCGGACATATTAGCTCTCATTTGGGTTGATTTCTTAAAAAAACTGCATTTTCGCTTTGGCCTGAACCAATTCTGTGATTTTTTTGGGTGAACTAACGAAATTGCAGCAACATGGGACAATGCAAGAATGCTAATCACAATTCGTATGATTCTTGACCAAGGTCGGCCCCGACCAAGCACCACAAGTAAGTTGCTTTTTGAAATTTCATCTTGTCATAACTTTTAAAATATGGGGACTAAATTGATAACTAACTCAAAATATAGAGGTTAAACGAATATTTATCCAATAATAAAGTTAGTATTACTTAAAATAATATTTAATTACCTCGCAGTATTATCTAAAATAATATTTAATTACCTCGCACTATAATAAAAAGAAAAAGAGAACTTGATCATAAAAATTCACGGTAGTCGTGGCTAATCCCAATACCACAACAATAATAAACAATCACCATACAAATTAAGGCAAAAAATTCAAATTAAATGAGTTAAATATTTAGAAGTTTAGACTATGGCTATTGTTTTGTTAAATAGTGGATTTGGGATTAAACAATAATAACACCCACTGTAAATAGTGATGTGGGAGCGAAGTAGGCCATTGAATATTGGAGAAGTATTAACTTCATATTAATATTCTAAGATTGTTATAACCTAAAAATTATAAATAGAGAAGATATAAGAAAATGAAATATTTTTGGAAAATGAATTTGGAAATATGTTTGAAAAGTGTTTTAAGAGATTTTTCTTAAAATGAATCTTCCAATATTTTTGGAAAAATTCTAAATTTTTTTCTAAAATATATTTTTGGGAGAGTACTGCAAATATTTTTCTAAAAAATATTTTTAGACTTAATCTAAAAAATGGTTTTGAAAATGCTCTTAACTTACTTTTAATTTTCTTTTAGATCATTTAACTAAAAAGATGGATCCCTTAAATGAACTGTAAAGCCTGCTATTTACAGGTTTCATTTCCCCTTTTTACATTTATTTGTATGCATGCTTATATTAAGTTTCAAGCACACTTAGCCATTTAAGGTGGCTCGTGCTTTACCACGATCGGCAACATGCATTTAACTATGAGACATGCTTATTGACTTTTAATAATTCTCACATTCGGAGACTTCATTGAGAACCAATCCACATCATCCTTTCTAATTTCCCATTATTATGCTGCTTATATTTCTACTAGACCATATGAGGATCTATACCATACAAACTTATCAGCATTAATTGACTTAGTAAAACTATTTGCTAGATTTCATTGAATATTATGCATGCTTTGTTCTTGCATGAAATTCTTCGGTGAGCATGTGATTCACATTGTTAATCATTTGCATTTGATTATGGTGCATGCTGGCCAAAGTGAGCCTTTTTACCTACTAATTATCTACTAACTCCTTGACTCTTGTTTTTTCTTTTTTTCTTTTTGGTTTAAATAATTGGTTCTCCACTAACTCATTTCACAAGGCATTTCTTTATGAGCTAAGGTCCCTTAAGTGGGCTTAGCTTGAGGTTCAATATGGATTAAGCCCCACTCTGATGTATCCACACCTTCCAAACCATAACCTACCACGGTTGCCCTAGCAAAGTGGCTTGGGTCCACAATTAAATATGTATTTTATTTATTAGACTAGGCCTTTGGGACTAACATTGATTTTTAGATAGCAACAAAAGTAATTTTTTTTTGTTTGTGCAAAGTGTTGGATGAGATAAAGGTTTGCGAAAGGCAAAAGAAATAATAATAATAGTAACAACACCACCACCACCACCAATAATAATAATGTGACTAATCTATAAAATATGGTACAAATAACATTTATTAAAGAATTCATAATTTGTAGTTTTATTGAAATAAATGAATGCATGGCTAGAGCTTTGAGAAACTTATGAACAACTATAATTTGTCTTTCGTTAATTTTCCATTTTCATTTTTTTGAAGTTAAGTTCATAATTTTTACCCTCACTAATGTTTGAGTGACGTTTGCTTTGCCCATAGTTTGTGAAGGAGAGAACTACCTCTGCTCAATTAATTAAGTAAGAAAGGATATTAAGTCCTATTGTCGTAGCCAGAATTCCTAATTAGTGGGGGAAAATTTAATTTCTTTAAAAGAATTTGTTTTTAAGTGTCTTTAAAATAGTTTTTTTTTAACATAATTTTGGATTTAACATACTCATTTAAAGTGATTTTAATGATGATAATTTAATTTTAAGCCTCTATTTTTATATATTATTCAAAGTAGAGGGGATAAATAAATTTTATTAGGGCAAAAAAAATTTTTGGTTGAATTTTAAAAATTATTTTCCAAAAAAAAATTAAGACTTACAAGGGCAACTACCCACTTAAGTCCCTATGTGGCTCTGGCATTGTTGAGTCCCTACATAACTGCAACACTCACACTAAGACAGTTGTGTCCATGCCGAGTGGCTCTGATTTTCATTTAAATTGGCTTCCTTGATGGTGTGTTTACCAATTGGTAATTGAAATTCATTGGAACCAAAATGGATTGATGATTGGTGTTAAAAATTGCATGTTCATTAAGGGTTAAAAAACGTTATTTTGTGATTATATTATAATTTACATTTTTATTTATGTAACATATTGTGAATTTTTAATTATGTTTCTAAATATTTCATCTTGTGTATTTTTGTGTATTTATTGGATAAAAATAATAATTTCATATAATTTGAGGCTTCAAAAAAATGTACAAATGTTAAATTTGGATTTTGGAGGTTTGAGAAGTTAAGTCATTTTCGAGCAAGATATGTGAATTTTGTTGCAAAATTATAAGTTTTTACCACGTTAAGTGTGGTAATTGTGAAATTATAAGTTCTTATCATGTTATGTGTAGTAATTATTAGTAGAATGAGTTGGATGTGCTTGAGTGGATTCAATTAGGTTTATATTTTATTAGTGGGATAAATGTATAGCTATGATATAATTAGCTTTGTTTATGTGTGTGGTGTGGATTGATTATGAACTATTATAAATGCAGAGGGGGTAAACATACCTCTCTACACATTTTTCCTTCACTTCTTTTTCCCTAAAAATTCTTCGTCTCATCTTTCTTTGTAATATTAAGTAAATTAATTTCATAAATAAATTTAGTTTTATTTTTAATTTTCAAATACCATTTTCTTAATTATGTATAATTTAATTTTAATAAATACTTTTATTTCAATTATACTTAACTAAATACTAATAGTAAGGGTAGCGTAAAGCTCTTAATAAAGAAAAATAATTTAATCAAATTCTAATTTTAATTATATAAATTAAATTATTTGTACATAATTTTATACATATTTTATATTTTGAAATTTTGATTTATTGTAGACAAACATTGGAGTTTGGCACAATAAATTCTTAATATCTTAGTATAAGTATGGTAAAAAGTTATTTTGACTTATTATAGATAAGTTAAATTTTAGCACATAAAGTACTTAATCCATAATAAAATTAATAGGAAAATAATTGTAATTTATACAATTAATCTTTTGAAAAATAAAATAAAAATAAAAATAACTTCTTAAATTGTATTTACTACTAAGAGTGGATTCATAACTCTAACTAATTTAATTTTAGACTTTCACATAGATTAAGTTGCATATATTTATATTCTATTTTTATTTTTTTGATAAATTAAAATAAATTAATTAAATATTTTCTTTATGGATCAACCTAAAACTGATCGACCTATATTATAATCAGACACTTTTATACTTAGCAATAAACTAAATACTTTTGAATTGTGTGAAGTTTTTGGCACTGTTATTGAGGAAAGGCATTTATTTTGTATTATTCTTATTTTTCTATTTTTTCATTCCTTTTATTTTTTGTAAATTTTCATTTACCCCTTTTTTTTTCTTAAATTTTGTACTATCTACAAAATTTTCAAAATTTCACTTTCAACCAAAGATTTTTGTTTTAGGCCTATTCTTCTTATAATTACAGTTTGACCATAAAATTATAGAAAGTTTTTGAATAGGTCCCTTGTCGAAATTTCTCATAATAATTAGATTTGGACATACAACTTGAACTTCCTTGGTTCGTGTTTGTATTCAATTAGACCTTATTTAGAATCAGTAAATTGAATATTGACTTTAAAAATTATAAAAACGACCCATTAATTTGAATTAATCACTTAATTAGTTGATAATTTTTAAAATTTGAAAAAAAAGAAAAAAAGTCTGCATTTTGAGGTAAGTATTCATTTTCTTTCTTTCTTGTTTTAATTTCTGCAATTTAATTTTCAAATTTATTTTAGCTTATTTTCTTTTACTATATTTTTTTGGCATTTATTTTATTAATGGTTGATTCAACCACCTGAATTATGAATATTTTGTTAAGGTGGTTTTTTTTTTAATGTTTAATTGCATTGTTCATATGGCTAATTTAACCACCCATTTATTTATTTTAATTTCAATTTATTAATTCTTATTTCAAAATTTTTTCTTGTACATTGATCTTGTTTATTTAATGTTTAGCTTGTTTTTTTATTTGTAATTTGTGTAATTTTCATTTAGTTTATTTTTTATATGTTATTCATTTGTTTATATATTATCTTTGGAACATAATTTCATACACACACATCATCATTATCATCATTGCATGAGATGTTGGTTTCAAACTTTAATTAGTAGAATAATTCGTAGATTTCAATCACCATAACCAATCACGGAAGACATCTAAGAAGAAAATTTTTTGGGCCAACTTGATCCTCAAATTGATCAGGGGACAACTATTCTCAACGCAATGCACATAATCATAATCAACCAAGAACTTTGAGAGATTACATGAATCCAACCAAAATTGGAGCACCTCATCTATAGTATTTCATCCAAAAGCATCACGATTCAACTTTAAACCATGTATTATTTAACTTTTACTAACCTTTCATGGTTTAGAATATGAGAATCTATACTTGTATTTAAGAGATTTTGAGAAAGTTTGTAATACATATATAGACTAAAACTGTAGTATGAACGTAGTTAAATTATAGATTTTTCCTTTTTCATTAAAAGATAAAGTTAAAACTTAGCTGCAAAACTTTAGATCTAAATTAATAAGAACTTGGAGCAACGTTCAAGAATAATTTTTTAAAAAATTCTTTCCACTTCGAGAACCAATTCACTTAAAAGACAAATCACTTTTTTCACTCAAAAAAATGGAGAAACATTATACCAATATTGGGATAGATGTAAAGAATTGCTTAACATATGTCTTCATCATGGTTTCAAAACTTGGTGATTGGTCACTTATTTCTACGAGGGCTTGACATCCCAAAGCAGACAAGTTGTAGAAATGATGTATAATGGTGAATTTAGAGGTAAAAATCCTAAAGATGAATTAGATTATCTTAATCAATTAGTTGAAAATGCACAACATTGAGATATTGTTAGAACTTTTGAATTGACAAATAAACCACAACCATCTCCATCTAGTGGAGGGATCCATAACTTTAGAGAAGATCATGATTTATAAAGCAAAATTTGCATCTTTAGTTAGAAAGGTTGAAACTTTGGAGTATAAAAAGAGTGATCAAGTAAAATTTGTTCAAGAAATTAGATGCAATATTTGTAGTCCTATAATCATTTCACTCAAAATTATTCCACTTTGTTTGCGCTTAAAAGATGTTGATATGATCAAGCTAATGACGTTAACACTTTTAAAAATCCAAACCCATATTTATAGACTTATAATCCTAGATGGAGAAATCATCCAAATTTTAGTTGGAGGAATAATAATAATGCATAATCTTCATAAGCACCACCTCCATAAAATTTTTCAAAATGCTTAGCCTTATGCACCGTATGTTCCACCACTATGGAAATATCTAGAAGAAATAATGCATTCATTCATTAGGAAGCAAAATGCTACTAACAATCAAAATACACAAACCTTTTATGATTTAAAAAATACTTTGGCAAAAATTATTCCTGCACTCACAATTCAAGAAAAAGGTAAATTTCCATCTCAACCATAACTAAATCCCAAGACTCAATAAAATCTACCCATGGAATAAGTTAGGTCAATTATAACTCTTCGTAGTGGTAAGGTTGTTGATAGACTTATTCTTGAACCTTGTGAAGATGAAGACAGTAAAAATTCAAAGGGTGAGGAAGGACTAAATAAACTTACACCTACCGAAGAAATAACTATTGTTCCATATGAGCCACCATTTCCGCAAGCATTGAATAAACTAAAGAAATCAAATCACTCTTTTGAAATTTATGAAATATTTAAGCAAATGAAAGTTAACATTTCTCTGTTAGATGTAATCAAGTAGGAACCTTTTTATGCCAAATTTCTTAAAGATTTATGCACTGTCAAGGGGAAATTGAAGGTAAGAAAGAAAGCTTTCATGGTCGAACAAGTAAGTACAATTCTGATTACTAATAAAAAGTTGAAATATAAAGATCCTAGTTGTCCTAATATTTCTTGTATTATTGGTGATCACAGAATTGATTATGCTTTACTAGACCTTATTGCTAGTGTTAATTTGCTTCCATATTTTGTTTATCTTCAACTTAATCTTTGTAAGTTAAAATCAAGTTTAACTACACTTTTGCTAGTCAATAGATCAATTAAATTAGTAAAAGAAATGGTAGAAGATGTTTTAGTACAAGTTGATAAATTCATATACCATGTTGATTTTATTATTGTAGAAACTGAACTTATTGTGAATAATTATAAAGCAATTCCTATAATTTTAGGGTAATCATTTTTAGCAACTGCTAATGCTTTGATTAATTGTAGGAATAATTTAATGAATTTTCATTTGGAAATATTACTTTGGAATTGAATGTTTTTAATATGTGTAGCCAACCTAATGAAGAAAATGAGAATGAAGCTGATACTGATGAACAAAAGGAATTGCTTGAATCTTGTATAGAGAAAAATATTCAAAAAGAAAATTTTTCTAAACTTAATGATATTAGTTTGGTTAATTCAATTGAATCAAATAAGGAACTTGAGCATCATACTTCTAATATAAATTTATTGCTTGATTCTGGTCAAACTTTACAAAATGATGATAAAAAACCAAAATTTGAAGAGCTTGGAATAATTGAAAAGATAGAACAACAAGAAGTACCTAAACTGGAATTGAAACCTTTGTCGGAGATATTAAAGTATGCTTATCTTAGAGAAAAATAAACTTATCCTATTGTGATTTCTTTTACTCTAACAAGCAACCAAGAAGGTAAGTTCTATCTATTCTTAAAAAGTATAAAAATGTGATTGGATGGATTTAAAATGATATCAAAGGTATTAATCCTTTAATTTGCATGCATAGAATCAATTTGGAAGAAATGAAAAAACATGTCAACAACGTCAAAGAAGAATAAACCCATAAATAAAAGAAGCAGTAAAAGTAGAAGTACTTAAATTGCTTGATGCAGGAATTATCTACCATATCTTTGATAGTAAGTGCATAAGCTCTACACAAGTAGCGCCTAAAAACTCTGGAATTATTGTTGTTAAAAATGAAAACAGGTAAATTAATCTCAACAAAAAGTACATCTAGTTGGTACATGTGAATTGATTATAGAAAGTTAAATGAAGTCACTAGAAAAAATCATTTTTCCTTACTATTTCTTGACCAAATTTTAGAAAGAGTAGTTGGACATCTCTACTACTTTTTAGATGGATATTAAGGCTATTATCAAATTCATATAGCACTTGAGGACCAAGAAAAGACCATATTTACATGTCCCTTTGGAACATTTGCATTTAAAAGAATGCCATTTGGATTCTGTAATGTTCTTGTAACATTTCAAAGATGCATGTTAAGTATTTTTAATGATCTAGTTGAATATTGTTTGGAGGTTTTTACAGATGATTTGACTGTGTTTGGAAATTATTTTGATGACTGCCTTGATAATTTGGAGAAAGTTTTGAAAAGATGTGTTGAAAAAGAACTTGTTTTGAATTGGACAAAATGTCATTACATGGTTATTTTTGAAATTATTTTGGGTCATGTTGTATTTGTTAAAGGAACTGAAGTTGACAAAGTAAAAATTGAAGTCATATCTAAATTAACACAACCAAAAACAATTAGAGATATGAGATTCTTTTTAGGACATACAGGATTTCATAGGAAGTTTATACAGCTTTAGTGACATATCTAAACCACTTTGTAATCTCTTATTAAAATATGCACAATTTGAATGTACTGATGATTGTCAAAAATGTTTTGAAAAAATAATTAGTCTTTTAACATCTAAATCTATTATACAATCTCTTGATTGGTCTTTGCCTTTTGAATTATGTGTGATGTTAGTGATTTTGTTGTTGGTGTTGTTTTAGGATAAAGAAGGGATGGTAATCCCTTTGTAATTTATTATGTAAGTGAGACTTTGGATAACACTTAAATGAATTATTCTACAATTGAAAAAAAACTACTTGCTGTGGTATTTGCATTAAACAAATTTTGTTCATATTTGCTTGGTTCTAAATCTATTATTTTTATTGACCACACTGTTATGAGATATTTGACGACTAAAGAGGATACCCAATCAAAACTAATTTATTGAATTTTGTTATTTCAGGAATTTAACCTTACGATTAAAGATAAAAAGTAGGGGCGTAGCTAGCATAGGATCAGCTTTTAAAATTTTTTTGATGGTTATCTTTAAAAATATATATTTATTTATTATTTATAAAAATGCCCCAAGTGAATTGTGAAATTTTGAAAGTACCACACATAATTTTAAAAAAATTTCATGCTGCCCCTAACTTAAATGTCTAATTCTAAATAACTTGATTAGCTATTTAATTTCATGAAAATTAATAAAGACAACAAGAGAACCACCTTTATCAAATGACATCCATTAAAACATCAATTAAAATAAATGAAATCTAAACTTTACTCTTTCTTTCATCTATTCTGTGCAATAAGGTGTGGACTCCATAATAGATTAGGCGATTAGTAGTGCGTGGATTTCTTCTCAGTTTTATTCATTTGTATGTTCTAATGTTTTAAAATTTTAAGTTTGCTAATTCTAATTTTTTATTGTTTCATTTTTTTGTATTTTTAAATCTTTAATTTTATTATATATTCATGTTTGATTTTTGTCTTGCCATTTATGAATACTTTTGCCATTATTAAAAGATTTAATAACAAATTAAGTTATTAAGATCAATACACTGTAGTTTGTACACTTAATTTTTAATTAAGACCAATAATATTTTGTCTAGTTCTATAAACTGTAATTTTCATGTATGTTCTTTTTATTTATGTTAAAAACTTTCTTTGGACAAAAAATATTATACTTATTCAATAAATATATTTCTTTGAACAGCCATGGACAAATATTTAAGAAAGAATTTAGCAATTGCAACCTCATCAGGAAAAATGAGTGGCAATTCAAAAGAAAAGGTTAGACTTAATTTGCATGATCTTCCAAGGGATCTCGGTTTATGAACAACAATTTTGAAGTTAGATCTTAATATTCAAGATGAAGTTTAGAGAGCATACTTGTACATGGGTCCTTTTCAACCTTAGAGCCATGATTTTCCTACTAGGTCATTAGGAGAAAAATCATGACGATTTGTCAGGAATGGTTCGATAATTATACTAATTGGTTGGAATATAGCATAGCAGAGGATGTGGCTTTTTGTCTTTACTATTATGTTTTTAGAGAAGAAAATGGTACTCAAAGGGGTGGTCTATGCTTTACTGGTGAAGGGTTTAGAAATTGGAAGAAAAAGAAATGTTGTGACAACATGTTGGTGGCGCAAATAGTGCCCATAACATAGCGAGGTGTCGTTGTAAATCATTGATGAATCAAAAGGCACAAGTTGCTACATTTTTCTTTAACCATTCTAAAAAAATTCAAAGGGAGTGTCAAGTTTGTTTAACTGTTGTAATTGATTGCATTCAATTTCTTTTGATATATGGCCTTGTATTCCGTGGTAATAATGAATCTCAAAGTTCAAACAATAGAGGAAACTTTCTTAAGCTTCTACGATTTCTTGCTGATCACTGACAACCTATGAAATGAAAGTTATCAATAGTACTTTTAGACTTAAATTAAGATTGCTTAGAGAATAAATGGTATGTTCTTATTGCATTTTAGTTAAATTTTGCATAATAATCTATTTTAGGTATTTTCAATAAATAAGTTTGTTTTAAAATAAATGGTGTGCTTAGATCATATGCTTAATTGTAGGTATCTGGAAGTGTAATTTTCAAGGAAGGAATGCTGTGTAATGGGCTTGCAAAAATGAAGAAAAACTTGGCTACAAAAAAGTGGAAACAAGGTTGGAACAATATAGATGCTGTAGTAAGTGTTGTAGCAACCATTGCTGTAGGAATCTTGGAGCAACAAAAGAAAAAATTTTGTACAAATATAAAAAAAAAAGGATGTAATATGGAGTTTCCAAATATGGAGGATTCACGCCATAAAGAAGTCGGTTGACCTAATTTGCACATATAAAAGATGCATATACAAATGAAAAAGAGAGCAGTCAACTGCAAGAAATAACCAATAAAAGAAAAAGAAAACAGGAAAGAAAAGGAAAATCTCAAGGCTGAACAGAAATTGCAAGCTAAAGGAAGAAGAAATAAAAAATTTAGAAGGGTCACTCGTCTCTACCTCTAGTCTACTTGTTTTCTTTGGTTTGTGATGATGTATATATGGCTAAGACTGTTTTCGTTTCTGTTTTGACACAAATCATAAACTAATTTTATTTGTGGTTGACTGATAAATGAACTTGATGGTTAATTGACTAAATTTTATGTGTTGTTGCACTATTGCTATAGTATTTTGTTTTGATAATACTTATTTTAAATTACTATTTTGACTGACCACCCATTTAGTGATACTACCTAAGGGAGAGCCTAAAAAAGGTTTGTTGTAGTGGAACATATCGGAACAAAATTTGGTTTTAGATTAAGTTTTCCAAGTTGGGTTAACTTAATTTGAATAGGGTCGTACTTAATTTAAAGCTAGTGATAAACTAGACATAGGGATTCACCTTATAGGGTATTAGGAAAATTAAGCATATAATGCTATATCTTGTGATAGCATAACAATTAGTTATTCTTAGGTTACATATAGATATGAGAATTTTAATAGGCGAAAGTTGAGAATGCATTAGAGTTCTACCCAGTGCTGTAGTAATTATTATAGCAACGGTACTGTAACAGAAAAATAGTCAATGCTATTAAGTGAGTTGATTCATTCAACTACATTATTCCTAGTGGTTATATTCTTGTGTGAGATGTGACAATTTATTTTTATTTCATTTCATTTCTTGTTATTTAGATTATTTAATTTAATTAGTTGACAAAAGAGTTAAATTTAATGAATTTGCACCATATTAATTGTTGTAGCAACTCTAATAGTATCAATCCCTGTGAAGATGATACTCGAATACTCATAATTATATTATTTGTTATGTACATTTGCACACTGACACCCACTTTATAAGAGATTAATCCCACACAACAACAATCACAATAAGGAAATTAAAGGTGTTATTTTCAACAATACTCTAGCAAATCTCCAAAAGACATCCCCTGATATTTAGAAACAAATTGTAAGTGTTTGTTCAGCTGAAACTTCTAGAGTTTTCATTAAAGAAATTGGTGATTCTTTATTTTCTGTTATGATTGATGAGTCTTGTGACATATCCACAAAAGAGCAAATGGCAGTTGTGTTGCATTATGTGGATAAAACAGGACATGTGATTAAGCGTTTTATTGGTATTGCACATGTTATTGATACCAAAGCTATCTCTCTTAAAGCGTAACATGATAGACTATTTGCTAGACATGGATTAAGCATGCCTACGTTGCGGAGGCAAGGATATGATGGTGCTAGTAACATGCAAGGCAAACTTAATGGTTTGAAGACACTTATTCTGAAAGAGAATAAATTTACTTATTACATTCATTGTTTTGCCCATCAATTACAGTTGACCCTTGTTTCTGTGGCAAAAAAGCACCAAAAAATTAATGATCTATTCATTTCAGTTGCTACAGTTATTAACATTGTTGCAGCCTCATCTAAACAATATGATATTCTTAGAGAGAAGCACACTATTGTAGTTATTGAAGCACTTAAAACAGGTGAGCTTGTAAGTAGAGAAGGTATGAATCAAGAGATTACTTTAAAGTGTTCTGGCGACAAACGGTGGAGCTCATATTATAGTACATTAATAAGCATTATTACCATGTTCTCATCCATAATTGATGTGCTTGAGATTATTGCAAATGATGTATCAAATTATGAGCAAAGATTTAAAGCAAATTCAACCTTGAAGTTCATGCAAACATTTGATTTTGTGTTTACTTTATATTTGATGAAAAATATTCTTGGTTTTGTAAAGGAATTGTCACAAGCATTACAAACGAAAGATCAAACATTGCGAATTCCATTAAATTAGTTAACATTTGCAAACTAGGTCTACAAAGGATGAAGGAATATGGATGGAATTCTTTGTTTAGTCAAGTTTCTTCATTTTGTGAGAAGCATTTTATAAGTGTTCCTGTCATGGAAAATATGTTTCTAAATCCTAGAAGATCAAGGTGTATGGCTCAAGAGATCTCAAACATGCATCATTATCGCATTGACCTATTTTATGCTATTTTGGACATGTAGCTTAAAGAGTTAAATAGTCATTTGAATAAGGTAAGCATTGAATTTCTTCTTTGCTTGGCTTGTTTATGTACAAAAGATTCATTTGCAACTTTCAATAAAAAAAATTATTGCACCTTGCTCAACTTTATCCAAAAGATATTTCTCCAATTGATCTCATGGCACTAGACACTCAACTTCATGTTTACATAATGAATATGCAATCTAGTGTTGAGTTTTTAGGATTAAATGGGATTGGTGATCTTGCACAAAAAAATGTTTGAGACTAAAAAGGACAAGGTGTTTTCATTGGTCTATTTATTAGTCACATTAACTTTGCTTTTACCAGTTGCCATTGCCATTGTTGAAAGTGTTTCTTCAACTATGAATTACGTGAAGAATTGACTACAAAGTCGAATAGGAGATAAATAGTTGAACGATAAACTGGTTGTGTACATTGAAAAAGATATATTTAATCGTATTGATAATGAAACTATCTTATAACATTTTCAACACATGAAATCCCTTCAAAAATTCTCAATTAGAACAATTATAATAAGTAAATTTATATTAATTTATATTATAGTTGTAATTTTATATACTATTATCGAAATTTTCAAAATTATTATCAATTTATATTATAGTTGCGATTTTATGTATTGTAATATAAAATTTCAAAATTATATTATATTTTAAATGTGCCCCAACTCAATTAAATTTCTAGCTACGTCCTTAGGTCTACCTACCTTACATTATCTATTAGTTACAAACCAAGAAAGGACAAGTTAATAAACAAGGAGTGACACATGGAGTTAATTGGAGAGACAAATGACTAGAGTAATTAGTCACACTTTGGTTAAAAAAATAGAGGTTAACTTTTTCGAGGGGTCTAACTACCTTACATTATCTATTAGTTACATATAGATCAAGAAAGGACAAGTTAATACATAATAGGTGACACATGGAGTCAAATGGTTGGAGTAACTAGTCCCACTCTGGTTAAAAAATAGAGGTTAACTTTTTTGAGTCTCCAAATGTTCTAACATATGCCACCATGAGCCAACCCCGTAAAAAAAAATTTATTTTGCGGTTAAATGTAACCATTTCATTTTGAATTTTGAAAGACTATACTCCTTGAATTGATATTTGTGTTACTAAAATAGCCATTACAAAAATATTTGGATGAAACTTTTTTACCCAATTTTTTTTTAAATATCAACAACTAAATTTAAGTTTTTTGGCGAATAAAGTTATTTCTTTAAAATACATATTTTTTATATTTTTAGATTTTTGAACATTTTGGACAATTTTATCATAATTGGTGTCAGGTACCAAAACATGAGTTTACAAATTCAACTTGTAAAGAAAAATTTCTAAATATTCTAAACACATTTTTTTAATTCCTCAATAAATTGTCGTTAAGAAAAGTCAACTACAAATTTTGTTAGCATTGATATATTAATTGCTGTTAGAAATATTTTTACATTTATTAAAAAAAATATTGAAAATATTCTTTCGTAAGTGTCATTTGTAAAACACAAAATCATCAACAGTTTTTTTTTTTAATCTTTATACATTAAAAATTTATGTGAGTTAATATAGTTAATTTACTTGGTCAAATATTCAAACAACTGAAGTTCGTATTTATTTTTATTTGGTAATGAAATAGGGGCTAAGTGATGACTTACAGAGCGTGAATGGATATGTGGTGATTGTAGATTCACGTGCTTGAAATTAATCCTTTTGTCAAGTTTCCCAGCACTGATTTTTTTTTTTTTTTGCTTCCATTAATTTCTATTAGCTGCGGGCCGTTAGCCTCTGCCATTTATGGGGCCAGAATTTTTTTATTTTATCTATCATGTTTTCTTAAAATAGCCACCTAACACTTCCCTTGAAAACAAAAATAAAAATGAGCTCTAAAAAATAATATCAAATAAACTTTGAATTTATATTCTTTAATATTAAAAATATATGAGTCTCATATATTTCATTCTTATTTCTCCTCCTATGTTAACAAACAAATAATGTATTTCTCAATGCCATAAGTAAATTATAAATAGACTTTGAGTTTCTAAAACATTCAACATACAAAACAAAATACTTACCCCTTTTAGCTCTCTCCATTTATTTGCTTATGTACCCTCAACTCTGTCCTATCGAAAACCATGGATTATTATTTGCATTAAAACAATTTTTCTTATCTTTTTTTTTTTGTTAATTTTTTTTAAATTAAGACCAATAATAATTTTTTTAAACCTTTATTAGGGCTTTGTTTTGATTATGTATGGCTTCTTTGTTATTATTGCTCTGCAATTCTTCAAAATCAATATTAATATTGGATTCTTTGAATTGACAGAAAATACATCTGTAAATAAAGGGAGTAAATGATAGTTTAGTTATTATATTTTAATTTAAATATATGTTTAATCGTTATATTTTAAAAATATCTTAAGATACTTCTATTTTTAAATATGCTACACTTTACTTTTACTTTTTCCTGATTTTACAATAATATTTTTACTACAATATTCTTGACATTAATTAATTTATGTATTGAAAAGTTAATTAGCATATTAATAAATAATTCTTTATTAACAACTAACCAATAAATATTAATAAAAAATGGTATTATTCTTGCCCTTATAGCAATCTTAGTAATTATTATTTCTTCATAAATTAATATCAATCAACTTTAAGTAATGTTTAATATCCTTACAATAATCTTACTAATTAATTATTTGTAAACAAATTAATTTATGAAATTAATCCTAAAAGAAAAATAACAAGCAAAAAAATTATACTAATTTTTATTTTACTTTTAAGATTGATTTGATAAAATAATATTATAGGGATATTATTGGAAAAGCAAAGAAAAAATAAGACGGGAGTCTCTTGAGATTTTTTTTAAAATATACGGACTAAATAATTACTTAATTCAAATATAGAGACAAAAGTGCCTTTTTTTTTTACTTAATTAATTAATAGACTTAATTTTAATCAATTAAGTCATTAAGTTTGTTTGTTTTTTCAACTTAATGGAAATTTTCAAGCATAAAGTTATTAAGTTATTAAGCTATTTTTTTAACTTTTTACTTAATCTAAAAAGTTTGAATGATATTATGACAAGATATTCTCCTAAATATCACTATCTAATTAATTAATTTTCATCATTACCTAAATAAAATTTAATTATTTACATTATTACTCATATTTATATAACTTGTGATAATATATAGTGGTAGACCATTATTATTTTATCTTTTTATTTTCTTGAAATTAGCATTATTTATCGTTATAATTTTTTATGAATATTTTTCATATAAAAACATCATAAGCTATAATAAAATTGATTAATGTATATAATATAGGATATTAAATAGTTTTATTTAATTGAATATGATTTACATTATGATAATATATTATTTTTTATACTCTTTGAGATGTTTGTTATTTTTTTAACATTTATAATTTATAAGAGTATAAATGTGAAAATACTAGTTTTTAGATTTTTTAAGTTAAAAAAATAAACAACTTAATATCTATTTTTTTTTATTTAGACAAAAAATAAACATATAATTTAGATTAAAACATTTAGCTCCATTCAGAATTCATAATGATTCAGGTCTATTTAGATTTCAGACAAAAAACAAATGTTACCTAAGGTGGCATCTATGTTTTGTCAGAAATCTAAATAGACCTAGATTGCTCTGAAATCTGAATAGATTAAATATTTGAATTTAAATATTATGTTTTTTTTCTGAATATCTAAAAATAAGTACTCAATTGTTTGTTTTTAACTTTAAAAACTAAAAACATGTATTTTTACATTTGTATCCTTATTAAATTTGAAGGTCAAATAAATAAATAATACCATAATAATATGTACATCTCAAAGAACATAAATACCATAATATTTTATTATATATAAGTACGATTATGTTCAAGTGAATACATAATTTTTTTGATATATATATATATATATATATATATATATATATATATATATATATATATATATATATATATATATCTTTGATTACCGATAATAGGAGATTCAAGAACTTGACAAGAAAAGCTAAATAAAGATGAGATTATTCATAGGTAAAATGTGTATGATGGGTTTTGAGATAAGCAAAAAAAATAAATAATAAATTATAAATATTTTTTATATTAAAAATTCGTTTGTTGATTTAGATTTCTCCATTTAACATATAAAGCTAAAAAAATTCACTTATTTTATTAAGTCAAATTATTTAAAAAGTCTGATTAACTTATAAAAATAAATAGTTTTAATTAATTTAATTAATTAAATCAAATGAGTTCACGTCATTAAAGTGAAAAATAAACACCCTCCAACTTTTACTCCAAATAAAATTTGGAATTTTAGTATCCACGACCTTCTAAAATTGTGTTAGAACTCAGCCGTTCGTGTATCAAATTCGTGGCTCTAGATGAAAGAAAAGTAGAAGATAGGTATGAATCGGCACAAGAAACACGTGAAAGAGACACGCCAGAAGTGGAGATGGATCATTCAATTTGGGTGCATGACAAAAAATCTTTGATAACCAATTTTGGGAATTGGGACATGAATATGATAATTGAAAGGTGAAAGCAATGTGTATGGATGAGCACTTGAACTGGGAGACAGACACGTGATTCATTACCCCTTATTTTGTTGTCGTCTTTGTCAACTTGCCACTTTCTCCCCCTTCCACGCAAATCTTTCGCAGGCCCCACGTTCCTAAATGACACTTTATTCTTACTAGCCCCCCCTCTCTCTCTAAATCATATGGAGGAACTAACCATCTTTACAATCATTACATATAATTGGTTAGAATTTTTTCCGTAAAAAATCTTAAGTTACTTCAGGATCGTGGAATGAATCTGATATACGATTTATCTGATTTAAATTTAATCGGATATGATTTAAGTCATTTTAAAATAGATTTAAATTGAATTTGAAAATATTTAGAGCTGATTTAAATTTATGTTAATATGTAAATTCATATCCATATTCATCTAACTTTTAATTTTATTTTATTTTAAAATTTTATTAATAATTATATAATTATAAATAATAATAAATTTTATTCATAGTATATTATTGGTATTTACTATGTGTTTAAAAATTTTAAAACTTAAATATTAATTTTGTAAATTTAAATAAGAATAGGACAAAAATAATAAAGGTTAGCAAGCCCTAAAGCATACACATGTAATATTCAAATTGCAAGTCAAGTAATAATACTTGACAATTTATTTTATCATATTGGCTAGATAATTTTTAAGAAATATAGTTATTTTTTTCATAGACTAGTACAAATGGTACAAAATTTTAATGGTACAAAGTTGTCTCAAAAGTTAACTTTTGAACGATATTCTATTATCTTTCTTATTTACTTGTTTTAGTGTAAAAGTGTAAGCTACAATATATATTAGATTTTTTAGATAAATTATGTAATGTAGTTGTTATCAATACATTTAATCTTTAATTTTCATTCTAAAAAATTATTACTTTTTTATTGTTGAATTTTAGAATTCATGATAGATCTAGAGCAAATTTACATTTTAATTTTTTTTTTCAGAATTTGGAGCGGATATAGATATTTATTTCTTTTTAGATTCGAATATGGAGCAAAAAACATGGATTCATGATGAATCTGGAGCAAATACAGATTTTGATTTTTATTATGGATCTGGATTTGGAACAGAGTAGATCCAACCTAAATATGCCCAATTGCCATCCTTAAGTTATTTGATTTTTCCCCCTTTTTCTGGGTAAACCACAATAATTTTGTTGTTAACTATAATATATAACACAAGGCATTAAAGTTTGAAAACAATAATTTGTGCGTAACAAAAAAATTTGAAACATGTGTTGTAATGTACAACATTTGTTTGATAAATTGATCCAACAATTAATTTATAATACAACTTAAAAGTGATTTCTAACTTCTAAGTATAAGTGTGTCTTGTTATACTATAGTTTGGTGAGTTCGAGATCGATTTACAAAGAAAATATTTAATTTGTTTAATTTATTTTATCTAAAAATAAAAATAAAACTTGAATTTATGCAACTTAATTTAAGTGAACTATGAAATTCAATTAGTTAGGGTTATAGATCTACTATTAGTAGTAAATAAAATTTAATAAATTCTTTTTGCCATTTTTATTTAGATTTATTTCCCAAAAGATTAATTGTATAAATTATCATTATTTTCCCATTAATTTTATTATGGATTAAGTATTTATTGTACCAAAATTTAATTTCTCTACAATAAATCAAAATATCATTTTACCATACCTTATATTGAGATAAGAATTTATTGTGCCAAACTCCCTTGTCAACAATACATCAAAATTTCAAAATATAAAATATGTATAAAATTAAATAGAAAATAATTTAATTTGTATAATTAAAAGTAGAATTTGATTAAACCATATTTGTTTTTACTAAGAGTCTAACTATTAAAATTTAGCTAAGCATAATTGAAAAAATGATAATTAAAATTGAATTATGCATAATTAAAAAAATGGTATTTGAAAATTACAAATAAAACTTTTTTTTTATTGAAAATATATTACAAAGAGAGATGAGAAGAAGAATTCGAGGGGAAAAAAGTGAAGAAAATGTGTAGAGAGGTGTGTTCCCCCCTATCTATTTATACTAATGCATGATTAATTCACACCATATACATAAGTAAAGCTAATTACATTATAGTCATACATTTATCTTACTAACAAGATACAAACGTAACTTAATCCACTCAATTACATCTAACTCATTCCATTAACAATTACCATACCTAATATAGTAAAAATTTATAATTTCACAATTACTGCACTTAACGTAGTAAAAACTTATAATTTTATAGCAAAAGTCGCGGATCCTCCTTGACAATGGAATAACTTCTCGGACCTTTACAATCCAAAATTGACATCCATGCATTTGTTTGGGCCTCGAATTGTGTGAAATTATTATTTTTAGCTAATAAACACACAAATATACATAAAATCAAATATTTAGAAAAATAATTAAGAAGTCACAATATGTTACATAATTACAAACATAAATTATAATATAAGCCCAAAATGACATTTTTACCATTAATGAGTATACAATTTTTAACACTAATCAATTTATATTTTACTAAATCAAGATTGATAGTGTGGGACTGCAGGTTAAGGTATAAGGTGATATTATTTCTCAAGTTATGATTAATTTTTTTTTTAAAAAAACAAATAATATTCTAAATTTAGATGTTTAAATTTGAAAATTAATTTAAATATTTTTAATTTTCCTTCAATTATTATTATTATTATTATTATTATTATTATTATTATTATTTCGTTGCTTTCTCAAGGTTTTGAAACCCATAGCAAAACCATGAAAGTAATAATAATAATATTATTAAACATGCTTGAAAACATTGACTCATGTTACCTTTTAATTTTTTTTTTTAAAAGAAAGTATGTCTTTCATTAAAGACTAATAATAGTTAATAATATACTGTCCCAAAGGCATAAATACACAATATAATGCCACAGCACCATAAATACATGACAATTAAGCATAAGTGTAATATACAATATAAGATTTATGACTCAAGTCTAAGTTAGGATAACTCCTAACAATACATATGATTATAAACTGAAAGGAGAAAAAGATTATCATCTATTAAAACTATTTAAAATCACGAGAAATTTTATGAACTACTGCCAACCTCAACTAATGTAGATGAATCCTCTTTTCAATCATAGAAAGAAAAGAATGATATAAAACTAACAAAATACACCACAAAACTTGTTTGATTTGAAAAAGGACATACACAAAATAATTGGATTCTCTTTGGTAGAGACTTGTAATAATAAACGTGGGTGTGATTTGGTTATTTGTAACTTTTTGACAAATAATAAATTAACAATCTTGGTATTGTATTCTGTTTTTAGGAGATAAAATTTCCGAACGAATAATGAGATCTCTCCCTCTTTTTTTTTGTTTTGAAATATATATCTCTCATTTTAATAAAGCGATAGAACTCAATAAAAAAAATAAAAGAATACAAACTCTTTATTGTGTTTGACAAAGTATTAGAATTAAAGTTCATATTTCTCTTATTTCTAATTCTAGTTCTTCCCTTATCAAAACGAAGAGTTCCGCCACCGTATTGTTATTGTTTTTGAAAAAATTATCTACCAATTACCTATTTTTTTAGATTTTTTAAAAAATACACAATTCTTTTTTTTTGTTAAATTTCACCTGAAGTTACATTTCTTTTAACTTTTTCACTTTCATTTATTGACCATTAAATATTCATTAGTTCTTTTAACAAAATGATGATTTTGCCTCCCAAAATACAAAATCACAATTTCATCCTACAACATTAATTTGTGGGGGCAAAATTGTCATTTTGTTAAGAGAACTAACGAAATCTTAACGGTCAACAGACATAAGTGGAAAAGTGTAAAAAAATGTAATTTTAGGTTGAATTCAGCTAAAAAAAAAGAATTGTGTATTTTTGAAAAAGTCTAAAAAAATAGGTGGTCAGTGGATAATATATCTTATTTTTAACTTTACGTTCCACCAAGATTTGACCTCCATTGTGTATGGCATTAGGTGGATTTTCAACCATTTGGAAAAAAAAAAAGAAATAGAAAAAGGAAAAATTTAATTGCAGCAGAATGAATAATTAAATAATATTTTAAACTTGAAAATTCTATAATACCGTAATGAAAATTACGGTATCAATGCCATGATAGAGATAAATATTGTAAATTACATATAGAACTAGTAAATATAAAATAAAGTTAGTAAATTCTTACAAGATTATTAATTATTTAAAAACTTAACATTGTTTCTATAGAATTTTAGTGAAAAATATTGTATTCATTTACAAAAAAATATTTTCTTTAATTAAACAAAAAAATTATATTGAAAAAAGTGAAATAAGTTTTATTGAATTGGTTATCACAAATTCTATAATTATTCTAGGACATTTCTATACTTTTTTTCCTCCTTTTCTATAATAATATCTATTTATTACACATGTTAATTAAGCACAATCATTTATTTTGATGTGGATCAAGTAAAAACAAAATTAAAAAATTGTTTATATTACTAGATACATAAATGATATATCAATAAAATTATATCTAATTTTGAATCTTATGCATATTTTATGTAGTTTCAAACTTTTTACTTGTATTTGGAGACTATTTAGGATTGTTGTTGAGGAAGTGTAGAAAAATGAAAACTAATCTCATGTTATAACTATGAAAGGTATTAAAATAATATTTTTTGTCAAAATCCGATTGTGAGCATAAATTTCATCCTTAATAAAACATCACATTTATTACATAAATGCAAAACTAACATTATTCAATTTAAATAAAAAAATAATAAATATATAAGATAATAAACATTATAACAAGTTTTTATTTTACAATTGTGAATTTTTTTCTGATAGTAACTCTTATATTAATTTATTTATTTTACCTTTTTATTCATAAATTTTAAGTATAATCTACTAACTTTATGTTTTATTTTACACTTAATGTTGATTTACTTGTTTTATGTTATATTTATAGGTTTTTATTTCGTTTACCAGTAATACATTAATTTACCAGTTTTATAGTAATTTACTTATTTTACTTTCCTTTTACAAGTCTTTTGTTTTATTTCTAAAATTTATGTTTTATTTTATAGTTAGTGTTGATTTACTAGTTTTATGTTATATTACCAAGTTTTTATTTTGTTTACCAATAATACATTTATTTATTTATTTACCTTTCATTTACAAGTCTTATGTTCCATTTCCAAAATTTCTATTTTATTTTGCGCTTAATGTTGATTTACTAGTTTTATATTGTATTTGTAAATTTTTATTTTATTTACCAATAATATATTAATTTATGAGTTTTATAGTAATATACTTATTTTACCTTCTATTTACAAGTCTTTTGTTTCATTTTCAAAATTTATGTTTTATTTTATAGTTAATGTTGATTTACAAATTTTATGTTTCAGTTACATAATTTATGTTTAGTTACGGTATTAATGCCGTAACTTTAATTATGACATCATAAAATAACCCTTTTAACTTTACATGAAGCAAATTTTTTTTGAATTTTTTAGGAAGCCATTTCATTATAACCAAGACTATATTTATTGATCTACATTAAATAAACAGATGCGTAATGAGTTGTTAGGCGTCACAATAATTTTTATTTTTTCCAAAAGCGGAGTTGCAAGTGTGTTGCTCTTGTTTGGTGTATATGTTTGATCAGTTTTATTGATTGCTTCAAATAATGTGAATTTCATCCTCAATATGGCAATTTTATAAATCAAATTAGTTAAGAAAAAGCGTAGTTGGAGAGGGATAAGAATAATGATGGATTAGAACTTTCACACTTTTTAATGATACATTTGAATTAAGGGCGTCGATTTGGGAAGATTTAAATTCCAAATTTAATTACTCTTTCCTGAGTAAAATAAGCTTCAGAAACTCATATTTCACAATGATCCAAGTTTGAAATTAATGCTTGTTGAAGGTTAAAAAAAACTTCAATTATCCGGACTCACGTAATTAAAAGGAAATTAGGTATACCTCTTCAATCAACTAGCTTGAATATCAATTGCCCGTTCTTGAGAATCTTTGCAAATTGAAGCCAAGCATGTACGCAAAAGCCACTCCAATACTTTTGTTAGCTTTTGTGTTTAGAGAATTGTGAATTTAGATTCTTAGTGGCCTTTGTTTTTCTGTCTGAAATCTGAATAGATCTGAATTAGTATAAATTCTGAATAAATCTAAATGTCTGAATCTGAATAATGTGTTTGTTTTTTTTATCTGAATCTCTGAAAATAAGTATTAAGTTACTTTTTTTTAAACTTAAAAATCTGAAAAATATATACTTTTACATTTGTACCCTTATTAAATTTAAATGTCAAATAAATAATACACTAAATACCATAATATTTTAATATTTATAAGTAAAACTATATTCAAGTGAATACATAATGATTTTGGAATTATAATATATAAAATACCACAAATTTTAAATTTTATCACTAATTCTCAATAATAGTACATAATATAAGAAAAAAAAACTAACAAAATGATTGAAATAGTTGATTTGTTATTTCATCTCGAAGTTGTCTCATGTAAAGATGAGCTTATGTAGGATAAACGTCTATGGTTGAGTTTTGGAATATGTATGAAAAATAAATTATAAAATAGGGATATTTTTGACATTAGAAATTAATTGACTTAATTCAAATTCTTCTATTCAGCAAAAAGCTAAAAAAATTGGCTTCTTTTATTAAGTCAAAATTATCTGAAAAGTCCTATTAAGTTATAAAAACAAACACCTCTAATTAACTTAATCAATTAAGTTAAGTCACTTTAAGTTATTAAGTTAAAAAACAAACGCCGTTAAAAAATACTTTTTCTTTACATTTATATACCAAGAAACGTGGAATTGGTGGGAGAACTTTGTTTGGATCTAAATCTCTACCGTCATTTTATTTGTTTAATTTTATATCGTCAAATCCAATAACTACTTTTATCTGTATCTAAGATGGCGTTTGTTTTTCCGTCTGAAATCTAAATAGATCTGAATTAGTCTGAATTCTGAATAAATCTAAATGTCTGAATCTGAATAATGTGTTTGTTTTTTTTATCTGAATCTCTGAAAATAAGTATTAAGTTGCTTTTTTTTAAACTTAAAAATCTGAAAATATATACTTTTACATTTGTACCCTTATTAAATTTAAATGTCAAATAAATAATACACTAAATATCATAATATTTTAATATTTATAAGTAAAACTATATTCAAGTGAATACATAATGATTTTGGAATTATAATATATAAAATACCATAAATTTTAAATTTTATCACTAATTCTCAATAATAGTACATAATATAAGAAAAAAAAACTAACAAAATGATTGAAATAGTTGATTTGTTATTTCATCCTCAAGTTTCTGCCGTGAAAGATAAACTTATGTAGGATAAACGTCTATGGTTGAGTTTTGGAATATGTATGAAAAATAAATTATAAAATAGGGATATTTTTGATATTAGAAATTAATTGACTTAATTCAGATTCTTCTATTCAGCAAAAAGCTAAAAAAATTGACTTTTTTTATTAAGTCAAAATTATCTGAAAAGTCCTATTAAGTTATAAAAATAAACACCTCTAATTAACTTAATCAATTAAGTTAAGTTACTTTAAGTTATTAAGTTAAAAAACAAACGCCACCTAAATCTCTGTACTTAATAATCATTATTATTCGGGAGGACTTATGATAATTTTTTCCGTACGTTTCTCTTTCTATCCCTTGTTTATTGTTGGCTCTTTCTATTGTTCTTTACTCTTGCGGTTGATTTAAGGTATCTTACAGTGAAGAAATCTTTTCTAAATTAAAACCAATGAGGTCCAGGCAATGTATCTGAAAGTAAATTGTAATTGCTTTTGTCTTGGGCTGGGATTTCTTAAGGACCGTAGATTCTTAAATGCTGTCAAGAGATTAGCCTAGATCAACCACCTCGATAATGTTCTTTATGAGGATGGCTATTTGCCTGTTCCGAGATCCCTTTCCAACATGTCTTTTCACAATCATTTTTTGATTTAAGAAGGGTTTGCCGTTTTCTCTGAAGGCATCGACTTTTCGATCCTAATAATGACGACGATGTTTATAGGGATGATTTAAAGGATGATTTAGGTATCGCTTTGAAAGATCTAGGTGTACCTGCAATTCCAATAAGAATTCATATTTTGGACTCAGGTTATCCGATAATCAAGAAACGGAGGAAGACCGGCAAAGCCGCTCAATATCTTGATGATCCTCAAAAGAAAGTTGTCCGGAAGTGTGAAATTAGAGGTGTTACAGATTATTCTAAGGAAGAAAAAGATCAAGATGATTCGGAGTATGTCTTCGATCCAGAATCAAGGTTAAAGAGGAGAGGACCTAAGGCTATGAAGGTTAGAGGTATGGATAATCCTCCCAAAAGATTCAATGTATGGGGAAGCACATTTTTTGTGATCCAAGAGGCATTTATCTCATTTGAACTTGGCGTCCTTTGTATTTGTTATAAAATTGGTTCTCTCTCTCTCTCAATTATCGGTTTTGTTTGGTAATTAGGTTGAAATTTAATAAACTGCTTATTTTATAATTTTTGACAAAGATAGTGTTTGTTAAATTTTATAAAAATAACTTATTTCATAATTTTCTCTAAAGCAAGTATAAGATTACTTTTCATAAGTAGATTATTCAATAAGTTACAACATTTTTTTGAAATTACTATTAACTATAGTATTTTAATAAAAAGACAATTATATTCTATTTGTCTATGAATCCTAATATACAAATTATTAGATATCATACTACTGCCACAACTTAGTTACCGCTATAGCAATGTACGTTCTTTCCAATTTTTATCCAATAAGTTCACATTGTAATTTCATAACTATGGCTTTTAAAGTTTTATATATATATATATATATATATATATATATATATATAATTATGCGTTTAAAATTTTGAGTATGAATATGTTATTGTCCATTGATTTGCATTGTATGCCATATTCGAAAAGATAAAATTTTTGTGAATTAATAGTTTCAAATCGTTGGCAAGCTATTTTCAAAAAAAAAAAAAAAAACCGTCGTATTCTTTTTGTTTATGCAAAAGTTGGAACATGGGGATTTTTTTTTGGCATTTCAATTTAAAATCTGCTTTTTATAGTCATTGCAATTCAAAAGTTTAGTTTTCAAGTGTCAGTTTCATTTATGAGCGTCAAGATTCTCACTTTTCTTTTTCTTGTTTTTGAATCATTTGTTAAATGAAGTAGAATGATTTAAAGGATGATTTAGGTATCGCTTTGAAAGATCTAGGTGTACCTGCAATTCCAATAAGAATTCATATTTTGGACTCAGGTTATCCGATAATCAAGAAACGGAGGAAGACCGGCAAAGCCGCTCAATATCTTGATGATCCTCAAAAGAAAGTTGTCCGGAAGTGTGAAATTAGAGGTGTTACAGATTATTCTAAGGAAGAAAAAGATCAAGATGATTCGGAGTATGTCTTCGATCCAGAATCAAGGTTAAAGAGGAGAGGACCTAAGGCTATGAAGGTTAGAGGTATGGATAATCCTCCCAAAAGATTCAATGTATGGGGAAGCACATTTTTTGTGATCCAAGAGGCATTTATCTCATTTGAACTTGGCGTCCTTTGTATTTGTTATAAAATTGGTTCTCTCTCTCTCTCAATTATCGGTTTTGTTTGGTAATTAGGTTGAAATTTAATAAACTGCTTATTTTATAATTTTTGACAAAGATAGTGTTTGTTAAATTTTATAAAAATAACTTATTTCATAATTTTCTCTAAAGCAAGTATAAGATTACTTTTCATAAGTAGATTATTCAATAAGTTACAACATTTTTTTGAAATTACTATTAACTATAGTATTTTAATAAAAAGACAATTATATTCTATTTGTCTATGAATCCTAATATACAAATTATTAGATATCATACTACTGCCACAACTTAGTTACCGCTATAGCAATGTACGTTCTTTCCAATTTTTATCCAATAAGTTCACATTGTAATTTCATAACTATGGCTTTTAAAGTTTTATATATATATATATATATATATATATATATATATAATTATGCGTTTAAAATTTTGAGTATGAATATGTTATTGTCCATTGATTTGCATTGTATGCCATATTCGAAAAGATAAAATTTTTGTGAATTAATAGTTTCAAATCGTTGGCAAGCTATTTTCAAAAAAAAAAAAAAAAACCGTCGTATTCTTTTTGTTTATGCAAAAGTTGGAACATGGGGATTTTTTTTTTGGCATTTCAATTTAAAATCTGCTTTTTATAGTCATTGCAATTCAAAAGTTTAGTTTTCAAGTGTCAGTTTCATTTATGAGCGTCAAGATTCTCACTTTTCTTTTTCTTGTTTTTGAATCATTTGTTAAATGAAGTAGAATTTTGATCTCTAAAAAAAAATTATTCATTCGCATTCTTTTTTATTTTTGTTTTGGTCGTGGATATCAAAAGAAGCATTAATTCATTGGTATTAATTCAGCGTTTTATATCTATTGTCATACTTAAAGTTTGTATTTCATACACACATCCAGACCTAGTTATCATATAATCACAAAATGTCTAACTTTAATATATAGTTATATTTCACCATGGCCATGTTTGCGTGAATGTGGCTTTTGATTGTGATTCAATAATTAATGATATAATTGCTTGACTTCTTGAGTGCTTGGTATCCGTTATTGCTTGTTTGCCATGACTATCATAAATGCGTTTTGGATTTCATATTTTATTATTATAAATGAAGAAATACAACTTCCAGTAATGCACAACTTATTAAGGCACAGTGGGATGCAAATTGTAGCGCCAAAATTTTTAATGAATTTTAGATTATAGAATTTTATTTTATTAGAATTTATAAGTGACACTATTCCCCCCACTAATAAGGATTACTCATGGAATAATTTTGAAAAACACATATATTTTTCAAAACCTAATAGGATTTCTTAAGACTTTTTATAAATTCATACTTTTCCCTCTTTCATAACTCTAAGCCCACAACGTTTTCTATTCTCTACTTTACTCCCTTATTCATACCCTATAACTCAAACCCTTGCTTAGAGGAGAACCTTAAGGATTGGTAAGTTATACTCTCTCTATTTTCCACATGTTTTTCTATCATTCTATTAGGGTTTTTATTGGCTTGATTTTAGATTATTACAGACTGATATGTATGATTGAGGATGAGTTTAAGTTGTGTTTAGGGATTTGGTTTATTGCTGAGTTTTGTTTATTAATTCTGGACATAATAAACATACTAGATAATTCTAAACAACATGAATATCTCAAAATTAAACATATATCTTATGAATGATTCTTGAAACGAACCTTATCTTTCTAACTAGACACGTAGGGCTTATGGAACAAATTTTCTTTTGTAAAGTTTGAGTTCGTTTTTGATTTTATATGGATTTTTGAAGCAGACTGTTGCATTGGAAAACTGTAATTTTAACAGAACGAATGCCTTCATAAAATTATTTGGGGTATCAAATGAATTCAAAAAAATTCTGAAATTTTAAACAGAGGTTACTATATGTGTCTAGTATTTCCAGTTTTAATTTCAAAATTTTCTGATTAATGTATGACTTTATAGAAATCTCGAAACCCATACTGTTTAGTTAAGGCTTTGGAAGATAGTTTTGAATTTATTAAGAAATAAATAATTTTAAAAATATTTTTAATATCAGATCTCCTTGAAAATTTTATGTGAGATACCCATGGATGTCCAAACTGGTTATGTAAAATATTGTCTTTCTAATTTCTAGATTAAGAGTTAAAATTCAGAGAAACAGACCTGTGTGAGTATGAATTAGAAAAATCAGGATGTTGGAATAAGTTGTTAATAGGATTTTCTTGTAATTGTTAGGGTGTTTGAGGTTGTTGGAGACTCAGAAGAGCTTAGATAATTGCTTTTGTCAAGGTAAGTAACTTCATTCCTAATGTACTAGAAAGTATGATTATTTAGATACTACTATAAGTATATGTGTTTTCATAGTTTTTTAAAAATTAATTGTTTTTCATAACAAAATTAGTTTATGTAAATGTTTTCAAATCTAAAATTTATGTTTTTTAATGATATTAACTTAATATTATAAATGGTTTTAAATATTTAATTTATTTTTTATATGATTACCTTTTTTATTTTATTTATAAGATGTCTTACAAGCCTAAATTATGGTTATGAAAATTTATGAATCTGATATGAATGTTTAAATTATTTATAATTGTATGGGGGCCACCTCTTGATACTATATGGGGGCACCTTTCGAGGGCCAAAGCGCCACGAAGTGCCATATACATTGCAAAATGCCACGTACAAGTTATTATATATGAAAGACTGATTTGAATGTTTTGGCTCATTGTCCGTAGCTATTCTGATTGTATAATGCAATACATATATGTTCTGGACCAGTACTGGGTTTCTGTTCTGAGTGTGCACACGATATTATGATTCTATTTCTGGCCGGGTCACCGGGAGTATAGGTGACACTATGTGACATGAGCTAACTTTGTTTTTTCTGTGCATATGTACTATATGATTTGTTTTCTTCTATGAATTATGAACTTTTGATATTCTGAATTATTTAGCGAATTTCTGCCTTTCTGTTATAATATATATGTTTTGATAAAAAGGAGGCTTGTAATATTTTCGGTACGTAATAGGCCTAGTGTGTTAAGAATGGTTTTACTTACCAAGTTGACGGCTCACCCCTCGTCATTACTTTTTGCAGATTAAGTATCTTGTTGAGAGGTGTGCTATCATTAGAGTTAGAGATTCGTTTCCTGTTTCTAATTAGGAGAGAAAGATAGACTTTTGTTCCTTTTAAATTTATTTGTTTATGAACTTGTAATTGAGAAGTTTTTGAAACTATTGTTATACCTATGTCTTTGAGAGAGACATTATTTATAGAGAGACATTATTTAGAGATGGACACATGAATTTGTGGATCTATTGATTAAAGTATTTGAGGTATTTCAATTTGAGATTTTTGGTTCAAAGCTTTTGATTAGTAAGTAACCTTCTTTCTCACATGCTCCGCATGTGTTGAGTTTGGGGTTTTACAATTGTGGTATCAAAGCCCTAGGTTATAGGATTCTGTAGACTTTCTTTTAAGGTTAATCTTGTCATCTGATAGGATTGAATATATCTTTTCTTTTGTAGATATAAAGAGAAACATTAGAGATATGAAAGTTGATAGGAATAAAAGATGGACTGACATTGATAGAATTAAACAATTCGCCTTTAGTGAAGTCTTGGTCAAAGATCTTTGAAGACTTTATAATCAACGAATGAATGATAGACTAAGGGGGACTAAAATGGTTTACCTAGATACTCCTTCGGAACCTAGAGCCTTCAAGAAGAAAGTAGAGGAGGCTATACGAGGACTACAAGTTTATGGCAAGGGAGCTAATAAGAATTAGCTTGTAATACGACGTCTGCATTGGACAGAACCCCTTTTTAAGTCCTGCGGTAACAAAGAAGGACCAGTTTCTCCATATTTAGATGAGCTATTTAATGACGCTTTTAAGGATAATGGACATCTAGTGCTAAGGTCGTGGAAGGAAAGGCAGAATTAGATCCCTTCCCTATTCAATTGAATGAACATATGAACTATGTACCCGCAGAGAGAAAACAAAGGACTCTATAAATTTCACTAAGAATAGATATTTAAGGTAGGGAATAAATTCTGTTGCTGAGTATGAGGAATATTTTATGGCCCTATCTTGATTTGCTCCTACTTTGGTCGCTAATGAGGGTAGTAAGTGTAGGAAGTTCTTAGAATGGTTACGTTCAAATATCAAAGGGCGGTTAACCATCCTTAAGCTTAATAATTATGATGATCTAGTGGATCGAGCAATTCTTGCAGAGAAGGATATTCTGAAAGCTCAAGCTACAAGAGATCAAAGAAATAAAAAGAACCGACAAGGTAAACTTCAAGATAAAAATTTTTATGGGCAAGGCACCCAACCTCAAAAGCCTGTAGGCGAAGGTAACAAATGGGGTAATAAGGGTGTTCCTAATGCTATTTCTCGGAAGAGCTATCCTACTTGTTCATATTGTGAGAGTAAACACCTAGGAGAATGTTATTGGAAAATTGGAGCTTGTTTTGCTTGTAGAGAGACTTGTAAGGAGACATGATAGAACTATTAGTACTCCGATTGATGAAGGACAGAAGAAGAAGCCTAAAGTACAAGAGCGTGTCTTTGCGTTAACATAGAATGATGTGGAGGTGTCTAATGATGTGGTGTCAGGTACATTGACCTTATTCTCTAGAAAAGCTAAAGTTCTTTTTAACTTTGGTGCTACACATTCATTTATATCATGTGCTTTCGCTTGTTGTGCTAATATGCCTAGTGAGCCATTAGAACTTCATCTATCAATTAGTACTCCTTCAGTTGATTGGATGTTGATAGACCATGTTTACAAGTCTTGTGTGATCAGCTTATGTGATAGGTAATTCCTTGTGGATCTCTTACCCTTGGAGATGTATGATTTTGATTTGATATTAAGGATGGATTGGTTAGAATCTTGTCATGCTTTAGTTAGATGTTTTGCTAAGAAAATTATTTTTCGTATACCTGAGGAAGTAGAGTTTCACTTCTATGGAAATCAAAGGAGTTGTGGAAGCTTGGTTTCTATGGTTAAGGCAGTGAAAATGCTAAACAAGGGTTGTGAAGGGTTTCTAGCCTATGTAATGGCTAATGAATCTGAGGAGGTATATCTTGAGGACATACTTATTGTAAATGAGTTTGTGGATGTTTTTCTGGAGGATCTTCCTGGTTTACCTTCGAATCAAGAGTTTGAGTTTACTATAGAGTTAGCCCCTGGTACCACAACCATTTCTAAGGCACCTTATCGAATGGCACCTATTGAGTCAAGAGAACTCAAAATTTAGTTGCAAGAGTTGCTGGACAAGGGTTTCATTCACCCTAGTGCATCACCTTGGGGTGCTCCTGTTTCGTTTGTGAAGAAGAAAGATGGTTTGATGAGGTTATGTATTGATTACAGACAGTTAAATTCGGTTACGGTCAAGAATAAATACCCCTTACCTTGGATTGATGACCTCTTTGATCAACTACGAGGTACAACGGTATTTTCTAAAATTGATTTACGATCTGGATATCATCAATTGAAAATTTGAAGTGGGGATGTAGCGAAGACAGCTTTTCGAACTCGTTATGGGCATTACGAGTTCTTGGTTATGCCTTTTAGGTTAACCAATGCTCCTTCGGCATTTATGGATTTGATGAATAGGATTTCCAACCTTATCTTGACTAGTTTGTCATTGTCTTTATTGACGACATTTTGGTTTACTCTAAGGCCATGTTTGGTTTGAAGAAAGAGAAGGAGAGGAAAAAAGTCGAATGGAGAGGAAGGGAGAAGAAAGGAGAGGAAGATAATAGTGAAATTAAATTTCATTGTTTGGTTTCACATAAAATTTTATAGGGAAAGAAATTACAATTTTTTTCTTTAGATAAATTTATCCTTTGCCTTAAATACTAAACTATTTATATTAGTAATGAAATAAAATTTAATATCAATACCAAACTTTTTAACGTCAAAAAGTCCTAAAATAATTCATAATTTATTAAAATTATATATATATAAAATAAAACAGCAGTTCGATGGTAGTTCGGCGGCAGCCTGGTTATGTTCGGTAGAGTTTCGACAATGGTTAATTTATATTTTTATATTTTCATATTAAATAAATAAATAAATAAGTTTATTTATTTTGTTAAGTTTCCTAAAGTATTCATTAAATTTAATTAATATAAAATTATTTATAATATTAAATTGATAAAATAAAATTATAAATAATAATTATTAATAGCATTCAATAAGATAAAAAGTTGAAGGATAATTTAAAAAGCTTTGGTTTCTAATATAAGAGGAATTTGAATTCTTTACTCCTTGGAGTGGAATTCAAATTCCACATTATGATGGATATTAAATTCTAATGAAAATTAGATTCTTATACATTTTGTCTAACCAAATAATGGAAATAAAAGTAGAATTTAAATTACTTTCCTCTCCTCTATTCTCTCCTCCCAACCAAACATCACCTAAGAGTAGAGAGGAGCATGAGACACATTTGAGGATTGTGTTGGAAACTTTGCGGGAGAAAAATTTGTACACAAATTTAAGAAGTGTTAGTTTTGGGTTGATCGTATCATGTTTTTGGGGCATATAGTGACAAAAGATGGTATTTTGGTAGATTCGGCCAAAGTTAAGGTAATTGTGAATTGGGAAAGACTTTCCAATGTCACTGAAGAAAGAAGTTTCTTAGGACTAGCAAGCTATTATAGGCGTTTTGTGAAAGGATTTTCTAGCCTGTTGTTGAGTGCTAGAAAGTGTGTATTTATAAAGGAGAAAATAATCATTTTACACTCTAAGTCTTACTAACATCTCTATTTTTATGTTTTTAAGTCTCTTGTGATTTAATTATGTACGTTTTATTTTAATTAAGTATTTTATGTATTCTAAGGGATATCATAGTCATTTCACAATGGACGAGAGATCAGATAGTAAAACGGACAATAATTTTAAATTTAGGACAGTCGAAAACCTTAGAAGGAGCCTAAAAAGATAAATGTACTGTTCATATATACGGTACTGTTCACACGTACTGTACAATGACGTGGCACTGTACGATGATGTGGCAGCATTCGATTGGATGAATGATGTGTCATTGATCGCTTATGTGGCATTGACTGATGATGTGATGTTGACTGATGACGTTTCATGATCCTATTGAACTAAAATGCTTATGTGGTGTTGATCGGCGACGTGGCAATATGTCAGTGGATCGGAAAAACATGTGTATGGTACATGCATATACACGGAATGACACCCCTGAATCTATTTTTGAGCTCCATTTTCTATAATTCCATTTCCATCTTATATTTTCTATGTATTTTAATAAAATTTTCATTTTACCCATACTTCAATTATGAGTGGTTAATTTTCTTTTAAGCTTGGGTTGAAGGTGAAGTCTCAACATGCTCCATGGGTTTAATTTGGTAAATTTATTTTTTCTTTCCCTCTAATTTATGTAGATGTTTTGACTTTTCAGTAGACAGATAGTAATAATCTTGTCTAGATATTGACTGGTATAACCATCTCCCTAGGCAAGGTTATTACTATTTGGCACGGGAAGCACTTATCACCATATCTATTAGAGTGAGGTTTATAAGGAGTGGAAAGTCCCCCTTCATGATTTAATTGGCACTAATAAGGAATGTTAAGCCGATAGTGCATGTTCAATACAGATCCGGAGATTTTAACACTTCATTTTAATAGTTTATTTCCGCTGCTCTAATTTAAATCATAAGATAGCCTAAGTCACTTTTATTATAAATCCAACCACTAACTCAGAAAATTAATTCTACACGCAATTAAAATTCACCTCCTTGTGGGATCGACACTCGTCACCGTTGATCTATTCTACAATAAATTCATGTACTTGTGAGTTCAATAAAATTTGTACGACAAGTTTTTGGCATCGTTGCTGGGGAGATAAGTTATTTTAATTCGTAGAATAAATTTTTAATTTCTTTATTTATTTTTTTAGTTGTTTTCTTGTAATTTTTTTATTATTAAAAAAAAGAGAAGAAAAAAGTGAATCTGCATTTTGAGGTAGGTGTTTTTTTTTTCTTTAAATTTTTTTAATTTAATTTTCATGTTATTTTTTTATTTTATTTTGTTAATTTGGCAGGTTCAACCGCTTATTAATTTATTTTAATTTGTTTCATGTATTTTTTCTTTTATATATATGGCACTTGAGTTTGTTTTCGTAGTAAGATTATAACAACGTGATAATGTTATTATCGTAATTTCTCTTTCTTCTTTATTTTTATTAATTTTGTTATCATTTTTTTTCTTTTCTTTACATGCATGGTTGACACGACTTAAAAGTGATTTCCAACTCTCAAGTATAAGAGTGTCTTATTGTATTATAGCTCAATGAGTCCGTGGTCGATCTACAGAGAAAAGCTTTAATTTGTTTATTTTATTTTTTCTAAAAATAAAAATAAAACTTGAATATATGAAACTTAATTTAAGTGAAATTATGAAATTGAATTAGTTAGGGTTATGGATTCACTTTTAATAGTAAATAAAATTTAACAAATTCTTTTTGTCATTTTTATTTAACTTTATTGCGTAAAAGATTAATTATATAAATTATTATTATTTTCCCATTAATTTTATTATGGATTAAGTATTTATTGTGCAAAAATTTAATTTGTCTATAATAAATCAAAATACCATATTACCATATCTTATATTAGGATATTAAGAATTTATTGTGCCAAAATCTATTTTTTTTCTACAATAAATCAAAATTTCAAAATATAAAATATGTATAAAATTAATTAGAAAATAATTTAATTTATATAATTAAAAATAAAATTTGATTAAATCTTATTTATTTCTCAAGAGTTTCACCTTACCCTAACTATTATTATTTAACTAAGTATGATTGAAATAAAAATAATTCTTGAAATTAAATTACTTATAATTAAAAGGAAATAAAACAACTAAAGTTGAAAATAAAACTAATATTATGTATGAAAATAATTACAAAAATATTAAAACACACTTGGCGAAGAGGATTACAAGGGGATTGAAAGAATTTGAGAAGAAGAGGGATGATTAAAAACAGAAAAAAAAAGGTTTTATTTATAAAGAAATAAATTCATAATCCAGTGCTTTACAGTCTATGATAAGCTTGATCCATGTGCTCCACACAATCATTAGATCAAGATCCAACGGCTGGTCAAATCTTAAAAGTCAACCTTACACATGACATCAAATGAAACATCCGATTTGATTGAAGAACGGTTGAGATTTAGCGGGTTAATGGGTGGATCGGGTCGACCCAAATATAAAGATTCGGATCCTTCAACTTGCTTCACCAACCACTGCCACGTGGCACAATCTTAGCCATTAAATAATGAACGGTTAAGATTTAGTCAAAATTGACAGTTATCCAGTGCATCCATATTTATTGTAAGCTTATTTTATCAACCAATCAATGTTTGGTCAACTAAAAAAGTCAAATTTTCTTCTAAAAGTTGAATTTTAAGCCGGTCTTGACCCATCCTAAGGTTTTCGGACCTCCGGAATCCAAATTTGACCTTCATTTTTCCATTTTGAACCTCGAATTATGTGAAATCAATATTTTACCTAATAAATAAACAAAAATACTCAAAATTAAATATAATTAAAACATAATTAATAATTCTTAATATATTACATAAATACAAATATAAATTATAATATTTGCACAAAATAACATTTTTATCCTTTAATAAACATACAATTTTTAATATTAATCAATGTTCGTAGGTCACAATTAGCTAATCTTGAGCCTATAGACTTTGAATTGGAAAAAACACTTCGCACACACAAATACGTTGCAATTAAAAAAAAAATTGGAATGGATTTGCAACCAATACCAGAGGAAAGGCCATTTAAGGACTACTTCAGTCCTTTAGCTAACTTGAGCACATCATGTGTACGATACCCAAATGTAGCTGCTAGGAGTTTTAAGTTAAAACCTAATGTGCTAAATTGTCTCCCAACATTCTATGACCTAGAAAATAAAGATTCGTATAATCATCTGAATGATTTCCATGCTATATGTCAAACTTTTAAATATGAGATTTTTTTAGATGATGATGTTAAACTTAGATTATTTCCACTTTTTTTAAAGGATAGAGCTCGTTCATGGTTCAATGCATTGCCTGCTAATAGCATTACATCATGGGAATAAATGGTAATAAAATTTTTGAATAAATACTTCCTAGTACATAAACCAATACTATTCGTAGGGAAATTTCAGAGTTTACCCAAAGAGAAGATGAGTAGTTTTTCGAAGTATTGGAGTGATTCAATGGGCTACTCCTAAAGTGTACACATAATGGGTACGAGAAATGACACCAATGCCAATACTTTTTGGAGGGATTATTGTCGCATGTGAAAGAATGGCTAATGGCAATAAGTGGAGGAGAGCTAATTTCAAAAAGTGCATAAGAGATTTAGGATTTCTTCCAGTGACAAGCGGATAATTCCCAACAACGGAGTCGTTCACTCAGGAATATTAGAAGAGTTAAGGGAGTAAATCAGGTTCACATTGGCGAGTCAAGTTCAGAAATTAAACAAGTGAAAGAGATAGTTGAAGGTCTTTCCCGACAAATAGCATCAAACGACAACTGCTAACAACTGCTAAATTGACGGAGCTACATGACCAGGACTTATACTTATATCAAGCCAATGTCATAGGTATAATGAGAAAGCCATCAAACTACAACCCTTACTCCAACACATATACTCCTAGATGGAGAGACCATCCCAATTTTTTATGATCTCAAGGATTCTAATAGAATGGACCAGCAGCTCCAGCTCCACAAATGCAACCAATCCTTAAGCCTCTTAGCCATCATTTAGACTATACAATTAGAACTCAAACTATTCTCAACCTAGACCATAGGAAGATGCATTTCAGAATTTCAAGAATCTTACTCACTCCACAATCGAGCAATAAAACCGCACCATTAATGAACTACAAAATGAGATGAGAGCAGGCTTCAACTCACAAACCCAATCAGTTTCAACCTCAAAAAAATGGTGAGACAACTTACTTCTTCAGTTCAAACCTTGGCAATGACTGTTGAAAAAAGGAAAAGAAGTCGACAACAAAGTAGAGATGCTGGTGACAAAAACAACTCAAATTGTACCAGTTAATGCAGAAGACTCATCATCAGATGAGAGAGAAGAAATCAACCCACGAGAATACGTTCCCAAAGCTTTATTTCCCTAAAGGTTAGCTAAAGCAAAAAAGGAAAAATCCACAATTGAGATTTTTGAAATATTTAAACAGGTAAGTGTTAACATCCCTTTGCTTGACGCCATAAAACAAGTGCCATCTTATGCCAAGTTTCTTAAAGACTTTTATACTAAAAAGAGAAACATTCATGTTCAAAGGAAGGCTTTTTTAACAGAAAACGTTAGCTCTATACTCTAACACAAAATTCCTCTAAAATACAAAGACCCAGGCTCCCCTACTATCTCATGTAGTATAGGGAATAATACAATTGAGAATACTTTGTTGGACTTAAGAGCTAGTGTAAATCTGTTACCTTACTCAATATTTGTGAAACTTGGACTGAGAGAATTACACCCTACTTCAGTGGTGTTACAGCTTTCATATTGGTCCTTGAAAAAACTTCATGGTATTATGGAGGACGTGCTTATACAGGTAGATAAGTTTTATTTTCCTGTTGATTTCATTGTAATTGACACTCAACAAATCCAGGATTCAAGGAAGCACATTCTTATTATCCTAGGATGACCTTTCTTGGAAATATGTAGTTTTCCTTTGGCAATATGATGATGGAGCTAAATGTCTTCAACATTGCCAACAACCTCACAATGCAGATGATCGAATTGTTGATTTGGAATTAATAGAAGAATTAATTGATAATACTTTTTTTCAAACCTTAGTGATGACCCTTTACAAACATGTTTAACTCACTTTGGTTTAAATTTTGATATTGGTAGATCAGTAGATGAGGTAACACCTTACTTGATTAAGCACTATCCATGGACACTAACAAATGGAAGTCAAGAGTAGAACAACTAACACCATCAAAGAAGAAACTCAGCCCATCATTAGAATCACCACTACAACTTAAGCTCAAACCATTAACCGACGCTTTGGAATATGCATTCTTGAGAGAAGAAAGCACTTTATCATTAATCATTTCATCATCTTTAAATGACAAACAAAAAAGTAAGTTTTTAAAAGTTTTAAAAGTGCACAAAGGAGCATTAGGATGGCCCATAGCTGACATAAAAGGTATAAACCCAGTGGACTGTATGCATTACATTCACCTTGATGAAAATGCTAAACCTCTTAGGGAAATGCAATGTCCGTTAAATCCTAACATGAAAGAAGTTGTTAGAACTGAAGTCCTTAAATTATTAGATGCAGGTATCATTTATAGTTCATGGGTCAGTCGTGTGCAAGTTATCCCCAAAAAGTCAGGAGTCACAGTAGTTATCAATGTTGAAAATGAATTAATACCCACTGGAGTGACTACAGGATGGCGCGTATGTATTGATTATAAAAAGTTGAATCCTATCACACGTAAAGACCATTTTCATTTACCATTTATTGATCAAATGATTGATAGATTATCAGGTCATGAATTTTATTACTTTCTGGATAGCTACTCAGTATATAATCAGATATCCATAGCACCAAAAGATCAAGAGAAGACCACTTTTACTTGCCATTTTGGTATTTTTTCATATAGGAGAATGCGATTTGGATTATGTAATGCACCTATTACATTTCAACGATGTATTTTGAGCATTTGTTTTATATAGTTGAACGATTCTTTGAAGTCTTTATGGATGATTTTTCTATTTTTGGTGATTCATTCGATCAATGTTTACATTATCTTACACTAGTTCTGTAGAGATGTATATAGAAGAATTCGGTCCTAAATTAGGAGAAGCGCCATTTTTTGGTAAAACAAGATATTGTTCTCGGTTACATCATTTCGAGCAAAGGTATTGAGGTTGATAAAGTCAAGGTGGATCTCATTTATGATCTTCCTCCACCTAAAACAGTTAGAGAAGTAAGATCTTTACTTGGGCATGTAAGTTTTTATAGACGTTTCATTAAAGGTTTTAGTAAAGTTTATATGCCCTTATGTAATTTACTTGTTAAGGATGTACCTTTTGTCTTTGATGATTCATGTCTCTTGGCTTTTGAAAAACTAAAGCAGTTGTTGACATCATCACTCATCATTCAGCCCTTATACTGAAACTTACCATTTGAGCTCATGTGTGATGCATCTGATTATGTAGTAAGAGCAGTATTAGGACAAAGAGTTGATCGAATTTTCCATGTCATTTACTATGCTAGTATGACATTAAATGATGCACAGTTAATGTTAGCAGTAGTGTTTGTATTAGAGAAATTTTGATCTTATCTCATTGGTTGTAAAATAATTATTTTCACAGATCATGCTGCTCTTAAATATCTTTTCATAAAGAAAGATAAAAAAACTAAACTAATTCATTGGGTGTTACTTTTGCAGGAATTTGGCTTTGAAATCACAGATAAGAAAGGCACAGAAAATGTTGTGGCAGACCATCTCTCTCGTCTTAATTTTGATACAATTACAGAACCATTACAATCGAATGAATCATTTCCAGATGAACAATGGATGAGTGTGGAAGTATTACCATGGTATGCTGATATAGTTAACTATCATGTTATAGGTAAACTTCTGGAGTATTGGACTAAGTAGGACAAGGCTAAATTTTTTACGGAAATAAATAATTTCTTCTGGGATGACCCTTATCTATTCAAGTATTGCGCAGATCAAATTGTCAGACGATGTGTTCCAGAAAGTGAATTTTAAAATATCTTTTCATTTTGCCATGAACAAGCTTGTGGAGTCCATTTCAGCGCTAAGAAAACAACTACTAAAATTTTACAACGTAGTTTCTATTGGCCAACTATATTTCAAGATACTTACATTTTTTGCTCTTCATGTGATAGGTGCCAACAAATGAGGAGCATTACGCGAAGGAACAAGATGCTATTAAACCCAATTTTAACGGTTGAGATTTTCTATGTATGGGGTATCGACTTCATGGGACCTTTTACCCCTTCTTTTGGCAATCAATATTTATTGGTCGCTGTTGACTACGTATTGAAATGGGTAGAAGTAGTTCCATGTAGAACTAATGATCACAAGGTGGCGATCAGATTTTTGAAAACCGACATTGTTTCACGCTTTGGATTCCCTCAAGTAATAATCAGTGATGGTGGAGCCACTTTTGTAACAAATCATTCAAAGCTCTTTTGACAAAGTATTCCATTACTCACAAAGTGGCGACCCCATATCATCCGCAGACTAGTGGCCAAGTTGAGATCTCTAATCGAGAAATAAATCACATATTAGAAAAGACGGTGAGACCAAACAGAAAAGATTGGTTATTAAGATTGGATGATGCATTATGGGCATGTAGAATGACTTTCAAGACCTCGATTGGGATGTCTCCTTATAGGCTAGTATATGGAAAAGCTTTCTACCTACCTGTGGAACTCCAACATCATGCATACTGGGCCATCAAGAAATTCAACTTTGACATGCAGCAAGCTAGCTCAAAAAGAAGATTACCGCTAGCAAAACCTGAAGAAATTCGCAACGATGCATACAAAAATGCCAAGATTTATAAGTAGTGAATGAAAGTCTTTCATGACAAGTAAATTATGAGAAAATCTTTCACTCCAGGTCAGAAAGTGCTTTTATTTAATTCTTGCTTACACCTATCCCCAGGTAAGTTACGCTCTCGGTGTATTGGTCCTTTTATAGTTCATACCATTTTTCTACGTGGAGTAATTGAAATTAAAGATCTAAAGAATAGTGTCACTTTTAAAGTTAATGGTCAAAGATTAAATCTATAGCTATAGTACCAACCACATTGGGAGGACACCGAAATCGATTTGAATGACCTGCCAAACTTGAACTTAGATTTTTTTTTCTTTATTCTTTCTTCTTTTCGGTGATTTAAATTTTTGTGAAAGTTTATTTATTTAATCATTAAGTTTTATTTTATCACTTCTAATCATGTGTGCACCAACTAGACAGATCATCTTGAACCTTCTTAGACAACTTCAACGTGTACAAACTCATTTGAGAAGCCAGATATAATTTTGTAAAACCCATCATATTTGGGACCTACAACCTTCAGAGTTGGTATCTTACGTTGAAGATCTTGAAAGACAACTCAGAAAAATTAAGGGAGGTATCAACGACACCCAAATAGAACTTGAGGTAAATTCAATAAGAGGACGATTGTGAAATTATTATTTGTTCTTTTCTTTTCTTTTCTTTTATTTTCTTCTTTGTGTTCTTTAGTTCTTACATCGGTTAAATGACGGATAACGGTACTCCGTGACAATCAAAGTCGGTTACTTCAGTTTTCCATAATAATTGTATTCTGAAAAGAAGGTATGGACAGAAACGCGATTATAGTAAAGGTTTATAAGTGATTTCCTTCACTTGCTCAAAATGCCCTCCTTACAATCTATAAGGCTTGATCCGAATGCATGGGATTGCTTATGAGAAATAACGTCCTTGCTGACATCCGTTGGTTAATCGAGGCCAAAGTACGTTTGGCAGGTGAGTTGCCTCCCAAATTTATTGCATACATACCTGGTTGTGGTGAAGGAAATTACTTAAGAAGAAGAGCTCAAAGACTTCATGTTGATTGTCATAAGTGTACTGGATGAAATGCGATAAAAATCCTTGCTTTTTAAGAATGATGTTTGATAACAGGGAAGATAAGATTCAATTCATTAGGGATGACTTGAATAAAGAGCCATTGGATGATGTCCTTTTATCTCTTGAAATGTATCCCAGTGGATACGTACAAAGGGCAATTCTCCAATTATGACTATTATTTCAGAAAGAGCGTGTACGAAATAGTCTCAGGAATCTGACTATAAACGACCCTGTTTGCCGATTTATAGGAAAACTGGATAGAAAGCCTATCATTGACCCATAGAGAGCATTCAAGCCATTTCTGGACTTAAAACTAGAGGATGATGTGAGCCATAATCACAACTACCTGTAAATATCCTTTTACTGTTGTTTTATTTTACTGTTGTTTTATCAATTGCATTCTTGTCTTTAATAATTGTCTGTTTTTACTTTTTACTATTTTCTTTTTGACTCTTGAGCCATGTGCTTTATGCATTGATTGACATAGACATGCTATCTCATATACAGCTGTGAACCATTGTCACCATGATCCTTGATATATAATCATTTTTTTTAGACTCACAAATTATTTTTGAGAAGCATCCCAACGGCAGCTACTCTGAATAAATAATTCAAGAACATTTGTGTGCTCTCTGGGTTTAACTATGGCAAACATAAAGAGTTTATTGAGGCAGCCATAGATCTTGGTCAAAGTATAGCAGAAAGAAATTTACATTCGGTATATGGAGGAGGTGACCGAGGGTTATCAAAACTGGCCTTAGAAGCTGCTTATCTTAGAGGGAGCTAAGTGTTAGGCATCATCCCAAGATGCCTAAAATTGTTCGGCTGTTCGTCTGACTCACCAACTGGAGAAGAGTTAGTTGTCTTAGGTATGCATGAGAGAATAACTAAAATGCTAAATAATGCTGATGCTTTTATTTCCCTACCAGGAGATCTTGCAACTCTAGAGGCACTAATGACATTAACATCTTGAGCCCATCTGAACATTTATTAGAAACCCATCGGTTTGTTAAATGTCAATAAATTTTATGATGGCTTTATCGCATTTCTTAATCATGCAATAAAACACTATTTCATCCCTTTCACAACGAAAATTTTTTTTATTTGTGCTCATACTACTAATGAGTTACTTTATCTGTTACAAGCTTATAGACCAGAGCCAAATCTCAAAACTCTTATGTTGGAATGGCCAACGAATGATGGTAACAGTAGCCGGAGTAAGAAGTGCAAATTAGATTTAACTCTCTACTTGTAAATATTTTCTTCTGTGATGCAGTAGCCAGGTGATGTCTTCTGAACTCTATTTTTTTTCTTTCAAACATTGAGGACAATGTTTCATTCTGATTGGGGGGAGGGAATAGTTGACAATTGTAGAATATCTCAATCTTTGTGTAATTTTTACTGATTTTTATTGTAGAAACTAATTGTGGCTAAATTTTTAAGTCGAAAATGGCTGAATATAGAGTGTAGTGACTCTTGATACACTTCTTCTTATTATTAAAAAAAAAATTTTCCAGACTTTTTTTTAAGCTTCAACATTCATTTGAAGTATGATCTTTCTAAATTCTTTTACCAATTAGTTTTTCTATGTCATTTTCACCATTCTGCATGCATAATTTTCATGACTATAATACGTTTATGGGTAGAATTTTTTTTAAAAAACATTTTGTGTGATCTTTTCACATTGGATGTCATGATAACTTTCAAATTTTAGTATTTGTATTATCTTTGGTCTTGAGTTATGTTACACCATGTTTGTTACTCTACATGTTGATGTAGGAGACAAATATAAGTTGCTTAAAAGAATGCACATGTCATAATAAATTTCAAGTGAGTTTTTGAGCCTATCATTTTTCCTAGAGAGTAACTTTTTTTGCCCTTTCTTCATTCAGCTTATCAGTTTATTTTTTTATACACTATCTCTAAATTTCCTTGGAGTTAACCTTCTCTAAAAAAAAAAAAAAGGTGTGTGTTGCTACATCTGAAGGTCCATCTAACTAGTAGATATGGAAGATTATTTAGAACCCTAAAAGATGATAGAAAGACCATCTTCGGTCCGTTTGAGCCTTTCTAGCCAACCCTTAACCCCTTTAAGCCTTAAAAAAAAAAGAGAGAGACTTTTTTTTTTGGTAACCTATTATCTTGTTACACTTCAATGTGGAATATCACCTTGTATTTTGTATTTTCCTTCACCCATTTATATTTGAAAATATAGATAATTTTGCGTTCATAAAAAAAAAGGTGCTAAAAGAAACAAAAAAAATATATATAAGTAAATAAAATAATAAAAAGAAAGAAAAAAGAAAAAAAAAGAATTCAAGTGAAAAGCACCTAACAATCTCCAAAGTCCTCTATTTTTCAAACATATATTTTATTTTTCCTATTATCCCTTCTTTGTTAGCCATGTCCCTAACCTACGTTACGTCTTAATAAAAGTCCTTGATTTTAGGGAATTATAGTCTGAAATAGAAACTAGTCATATGGGTGGAAAAGATACGGTAGTGCATATTAAAAATGATGAAAAAAAAAAGAATGATGAATACATTAGTTTGATTAGTATTTTGTTTGAATTAAGATCGTATTATTTCTAAGATGAGGGTATATTTCTGTCATCTTGGTGAGAGTTTGTGATATTACTTCTTTATTATTTTCTCTTAATTTACCATTCACTGGAGTGATTATTTTTTGGTTTAATTTGTTTGTGAGAGTATCATTACTACCGATGAGATTTTGGGGTTTGACATGTCATTCTTGAAAGTGACTCGATTACTGTAGCTGTGACAAATTTTTCTGGATTGATTTATATGGAGAGTTGATGTGGGGATGATATTTCTTTAGACTGGAGATAATGCTTATACTTTTATTGATTGTTATCATTAGTCTGATTGACTAAATATGGCTGTTTTAAAAAAAATAAATCATTTTGGTTTGAATTTTGTTTTCGCTGAATTTGTTAGGGACTAGCAACAAGCTGGTTAGGGGCTGTGTTGAATGCTAGAAAGTGTGTATTTATAAAGGAGAAAATTGTCATTTTACACTCTAAGTCTCACTAATATTCCTACTTTTATGTCTTTAAGTCCTTTTTGATTTAATTATGTATGTTTTATTTTAATTAAGTATTTTATGTATTCTAAGGGGCATCATGGTCATTTCACAATGAACAAGAGATTTGATAGCAAAACGGACAACAATTTTGAATTCAGGATAGTCGAAAACCTTAAGAGGAGCCTAAAAAGATAAATGATACTATTTACATATACTCTGATCTTTTCATGACACTTTGCATACATATACGGATCTTACATTTACGATCTTTCATTCGCGATCGCCCACATATATTGTATGATGATATGCCACTGTACGATGACCTGGAAGCATTTGATTGAATGAATGATGTGGCACTGACTGCTAATGTGGCATTAACTGATGATGTGGTGTTGACTAATGACATGTCATGATCCTAGTGGTTTGAAAAAACATGTGTACGGTACATGCATATACACGGAATGACACCCCTAAATTCATTTTTGAGCTCCATTTTAATTCCATCTCCATATTGTATTTTCTATGTATTTTAATAAAATTCCTATTTTACCCCTAGTTCAATTATGAGTAGCTAATTTTCTTTCCAGTTTGGATTAAAGGTAAAGTCTCAACATGCTCTATGGGTTTAATTTGGTAAATTGAATTTTTCTTCCCCTCTAATTTATGTGGATGTTTTGACTTTTCGTAGACAAATAGTAATAATATTGTCTAGATATTGGTTGGTATAATCGTCTCCCTAAGCAAGGTTATTACTATTTGGCACGGGAAGCACTTAGTACCATATCTATTAGAGTGAGGTTCATAAGGAGTGGAAAATCCCCCTTCATGATTTAATTAGAACTAATAAGGAATGTTAAGCCGATAGTGCATGTTGAATACAGATCCAGAGATCTAAGTACTTCATTTTAATAGTTTATTCCCGCCGTTCTAATTTAAATCATAAGATAGCCTACGTCACTTTCATTATAAATCCAACCACCAACTTAGACAATTAATTCTATACACAATTAAAATTCACCTCCTTGTCGAATCGACACTCGTCACCGTTGATCTATTCTACAATAAATTTGTGCGCTTGCGAGTTCAATAAAATTTGCACAACACCTGTCAGCACCTTTGACTAATTTGACCAAGAAGAATGTGAAGTTCACTTGGGATGAGCATGTGAAAATAGTTTCCAATAGCTCAAGAATCGTTTGGTGTCTGCCCCTATCTTGACTATTCCTTTGAGTTGTGGAGGTTTCGTGATTTATAGTGATGCTTCTAGAAAAGGATTGGGTTGTGTTTTAATGCAAGATGGTAAGGTTATAGCATATGCTTCTAGGCAATTAAAAAGTCATGAACAAAACTATCCAACTCATGATTTAGAGTTAGCTGCCATAATGGTTGCTTTAAAAATTTGGAGACATTACCTATATGGAGAGACTTATGAGATTTTCACCAATCACAAGAGTTTGAAGTACTTGTTTTCTCATAAGGAGTTGAATTTAAGACAAAGGAGATGGTTAGAGTTAGTGAAAGATTTTGACTGCTCTATTAATTACCATCTGAGTAAGGCAAACGTAGTAGCCGATGCCTTAAGTAGGAAATCAGCTGGGTACATGGCACATATTATCACCACACAAACCCAATTGGTAGAAGACTTGAGAAGTTATGGGATTGAGGTCGTGAGGCATGGGCAAGTAGAGTTGTTAGTACATTTGATAGTCCAGCCTACTCTATTGACAGAATTAAGACAGTTGAAAAGAACAATTTGAAGTTTAATGAAATTTGTAAAGAGGTGAATAAATGACATAAGCCAAAATTCAGACTTGACAATGGATGTGTATTATGGTTGGGACAAAGGCTTTGTGTGTCGGCAAATGAAGAGTTGAAGGCAAAGATCTTTAGAGAAGCTTATGAATCATCTTATAGTATGCACCCTGGCAGCACTAAGATGTATCGTGATCTTAAAGGTAGTTTTTAGTAGAGGAAAATGAAGAGAGATATAGTTGCTTTTGTGTCGCGATGTTTGGTTTGCCAACAAGTAAAAATTGAATATCAAAGACCAGCGGGAACCTTACAAGTGTTGCCTATTCCGTAATGGAAATGGGAACATACAACAATGGATTTTATCTCTGGGTTGCCCTGGTCTAAGAAGGGATGTGACTCCACATGGATAGTTGTTGACTGTCTGACGAAATCCGCCCACTTCCTAGCAAGGAAGAGTACAGACAATGTGGGCCAACTAGTTAAGCTATTGATAAAAGAGATAGTAAGGCTTCACGGAGTACCAATGTCAATCGTGTCTGATAGAGACCCACAATACCCTTCAAGATTTTGAGCAAGCTTACATAAAGAGTTGGGGATGAAATTGAGATTTAGTACTGATTTCCATCCGCAGACAGATGGAAAATCCGAAAGAACCATCCAAACCCTGGAGGATATGCTTCAAGCTTGTGTGTTGGATTTGAGTGGTGGTTGGGGAGAACACTTAATGTTGATTGAGTTCACTTATGATAATAGTTTCCACTCGAGTATTGGAATAGCACCCTTTGAGGCGTTGTATGGAAGAAAGTGTAGCCCCTAATTTGCTGGAATGAGATTGGTGAGCGAAAACTGTTGGGTCCAGAATTGGTACAGATTACTGTGGAGAAAATCAAGTTGATTAGAGAATGTCTTCGAACAGCTTAGAACAGACAGAAGAGCTATGCAGACCATTGCAGACGTGATTTGGAATTCGAAGTAGAAGACTTTGTTTTCCTAAAGGTATCGCCATTGAAAGGGGTGTTTCGGTTTGAGAAGAAAATAAAGCTTAGCCCTAGGTTCATTAGACCATTTGAGATTCTAGAAAGAATTGGTCCTATAGCCTATTGCATAGCTTTTTCCCCTAGTCCATCCAAGCTTCACAATGTATTCCACGTTTCAATGTTAAGGAAATATATAGCAGACAATTCACATGTGTTGGACTGTCAACCAATTCAGATATCAGAAAACATGTCTTGCTATCAACCAATTGTAATTAAGTATTCATTAGTGTTGTAATAAAAAAAAGTATTCATAAGTTTTGCCTTAATATAAAACTTTAAAGAGATAAAAAAATAAAAATATAATCATCATGTATTTCCACTCATAAGTAATGTTGTTTTAACTTGATTGACACATCACCCGAAATCACTTTAAACATTTTTCCTAAACTTAGAAAGGGGAAAAAAAACAAACTTTAAAATATGATTATTATATATTAAGACATGCATATATAACAAAACCTTTTACTAGAATATTCATGTAATAATCCATAGTTCTTTAAATTAATATGCTAAACTAAATAGATATTTGATACTGTGAATTAATTTTCAAGTTATTACTCATATGCTTACCATTCAAAATAATTTCTTCAAAGCCATCAAAGTCTTAAACTAGGATGTAAAACTTGAACCAATGAAAAACAAGAATGTAAAACTCAAATCAATCGCAAACCACAAAAATCAATAATTGGGCTAATATTTAAGTTAAATTAGTTCAATAAAAAAGAAAAAAAGAAAATACTAACCTTAAGTATAGTCCCAAATATAATGAAAAAAGATTTATGCCTTTGGTACTATGCCTTTGGTACTTTATTCTGCCATTGCAATTCACAGTGTTGACACATTTTTTTTCTTCAAAAGTATTGCAAGTTACTAGATTTATCACTAATCAAATTTAATAGGAAACATTGACAACTTGAATTTAAGATTTTCTTTAATTCAATACTATTTGAAATGTTATGAAACTTACAAAACATAATTAGACATGTCAACGCACCACAAATAAAATTTTCAAGTCATTTGGACAACTCTACCTTAGCTTCTCACATGATAAAACTGTAAAAATGAAAACTACATATGAAACTATAAAAGCGCCAGCAAGTGTTTGAATATTTATTAAATTTAAAATACTAAACATATCAGAATGATACTTTCCATATTTTAAGTGGATATATAATCAACAATGTTGTGCAAATTTTATTGAACTCGCAAGCGCACGAATCTATTGAAGAATAGATCAACGGTGACGATTGTCGATCTCACGAGGAGGTGGATTTTAATTGCTTGTAGAATTAATTTTCTAAGAGGGTGATTGGATTTATAATGACAATTATGTAGGCAATGTATTAATTTAAATTAAAGCTGTTGGAATAAACTAAAATGAAATGCTTGGATCTCTGGACCTGTACTCAACATGCACCATCGGCTCAATATTCATTATTAGTACCAATAAAATCATGAAGGGGGATTTTCCACTCCTCATGAACCACACTCTAATAGATATGGCGCTAAGGGCTTCCCGTGCCAAATAATAATAACCTTGCCTAGGGAGGCGGTTATTCCAGCCGATATTAAGACAAGATTATTACTATCTGTCTACGAAAAGTCAAAACAACCACATAAATTAAAGGGGAAGGAAAAGTAAATTTACCAAATTAAGCCCATGGAGCATGTTGAGACTTCACCTTCAACTCAAGTTTGAAAGGAAATTAGCCACTCATAATTGAACTAGGGGTAAAATGAGAATTTTATTAAAATACGTAGAAAATACAAGATGGAGATGGAATTATAGAAAATGGAGCTCAAAAATGGATTCAGGGGTGTCAAATTAAAGGGGGAGAGCCCCCTTTTTATAGATATACTGAGTAAATCATGGCCATCGGATTAAAACAATTTGGACGCTCAGGATTGCGCCACGTGGCAAGTTCCTATTGGATGGAACACATCATCAGGGCTGTTATTCTGTGTATATGCATGTACCGTACACACATTTTTTTGGTCCACTAACAATCTGCCACGTCACCGGTCAACTTTTTTTGTCCAATAGGATTGTGACACGTCATCAGTCAACGCCACATCTTCAGTCAATGCCACATAAGCGGTCAATGTCACATCATTCGTCCAATCAAATGCTGCCACATCATCATATAGTGCCACGTCATCGTACAGTGCCACGTTAGCATACAGTGCAGGTGAACAGTGCCGTTAACAGTGTCGTGTACATCAACCACACAGTACGTGTGAACAGTACCGTATATGTGAACAGTACCATTTTTCTTTTTATGCTCCTCCTAAGGTTTTCGACTGTCCTAAGTTCAAAAGTGCTGTCCATTTTTTCATCTGATCTCTCGTTTATTGTGAAATGACCATGATATCCTCTAAAATACATAAAATACTTAATTAAAATAAAACATACATAATTAAATGACAAGGGACTTAAAGACATAAAGATAGGGATGTTAGTGAGACTTGGAGTGTAAAATGATGATTTTCTCCATTATAAACACACACTTTCTAGTACTCAACAAACAACATATGAAAATTTGAGGTTATTCCAATATCGTTAGGTTGGTGTTTGATAGGATCAAAGATTATTGAGTGGTTCAATCAAAAGAAGTTATTGTAGAGGCAACAGAGTTTGAAAAATCATTAAAAATAAATTACAAGTTCAATCAAAATGAAAATTTCTAGATTCGAAGTATGCATATAGAAGTGTAGTTTATTCAAATTTCAGCTTATTTTGACACTTTTAGACTATACATTTGCAATATTGAACATAGTACATAGGTAATTTCTAATAAAATTGGACAATAACTAACCATACTAAAAAATCTACCCTTAAGGGCGTAGCCAAGTTATTGGGAGTGTAATTTGTCGCCCTTCACTTGTGTGGACTCGGGTTCGAGCCTTGGGGGTGAGGAGGGGGGTAAAAATTGATTTGGGCTTGCCCACCCCCCTTTTCCTTTAAAAAAAAAAACCATATTAAGAAATCCATTCAAAATCAAATATAAACCTAATTCATTCTAAAATTTCTAGAATTGAAATATTCACATTTAAATTTAGTTTATCAAATTTTCAAGTCAATTAAAAGTTATTTAATCAAGTTCTGAAACAACAAAATTCACAACAACAATCTATCAATCCTCAACTCGATACCATTAATCAACGTTTCACCTCAAAATCAAGTGTTTAGCAACTCGAATACTATCAATCCTCATGTTTAAAGTAAAATTATGCATAAAAGCAAACAATATCCTTGCTTTTCACTTTTGAAATATCAAAAAGTATAAACTTGAGCACTTGAAGCCATAGATACAAAACTAAATGATGAGGTGATATGCAAACTAAAATCCCAAATTCATCAATTTCATTACCATAACCTCAGTGGTTTATAAATATATAAATTGCCCAAAAGAGAAAAAGGTTTCACTAGCCTTAAGTGAGGATGAGATTGTTATTGAACACCTTTAGCATAAATTAACAAAATCATTCACTTTAATAAGCAATAAAACCCTAGATTTCCAAACAAATACAAAGTCTCAATCACATTCAATAATCACATTAATCAGTTAACACATAAACACTTAAAAAATATGAATAGAGAACAAGATAAAGAAATACCAAGAAGTTGATTCGATTTTTAAGAGCCTGACTTTGCCCAAATAATTTTACACTTTCCTCACGATGACTTCTAGGTTTTGACACCATAAAGACAACATCTCTTTGAACAGTTAACTAATGAGCTTTAAGCAATTGATGATGGCAATTTCACAACAAGTTTTGAGTTGTTAACTAGAAAGAGACAGAGAAAGAGAGAGAGAGTGTGTGTGGGCTAATAGGTTGTGAGGGAAACTGAGATTTTCAATTAAGAAAATTTTAGGTTTTGGGTTTTCATACGTATCATTAAATGAAATATATAATATATACTAAACCCATGATTATTGATTGCCATTATTCTTTTAATTAATAAATTACATTCAACCTAAATCCATAATCATCTATTGTAATCCTTGTAAATAAAGTGAGCTATGATGACCATGTTGCTGGCTGTTGTAATGGAGTCCAAATATCAATATTCAAAGACACTCTTTGCTTATTTCCAACCAATAAACTTTTCAATTTAGCCTTCGCCTTTACATATATATCAAGAGTATCTCGAACAATGACTTTTTTTTTGTGATGGAAGAATATATCTAAGAGCTACCGCACTATAAAAATGCTTTAATCCCAGATTCTCCACAATAAAATAATGACAATTCATCAATAACAATCATTTTCACGGTTGCTCATCTACAAGCATCCCGACTAACACTACAAGAAAATTAGTAATAAATGATTGACACTTTGTGATAGATTCTGAGAAAAACAACAAAAGTCATAAAAGAATGATAGAGTCATGATAGATTTTTTTTGTCTATCGAGTATTCATGACGGATTCGTGATATAAATAAATTATGTAACTGGTATATGATGATTTTGTGATAGAATATATTAAATCAAAGATTCGTGATAGAATTTTAACGTTTACGTTCGCTTGTTTGATTAACTTTTGTTATATTTATTTTTATTCCAAAATGTAAGGGAAATAACTTAGTAGATTTCTAAAATTGATTAGCCTTAAAATTGGAATAAACGCAACTACAATTAGTTGATTAATTTTTGCAAACTTTTTATGAATTGATTGAAGAGCCATGAAGGTGAGCTTGATTATGAGCTTTTAGGTAAACTTGATGAGAATTTAACTCAGTATGATGAAACTAAGTTTCAACTAGTAGTTAACTGTTCAAGGATTTGACCTCATAAGCAAGATTCTTCTCATGAGATTGGCTAGATTTGAGTTCCCTCTTAATTTTTCAACCTCTGCATGTGAACTTGAGGTACTGCTAAAATCTCGAAGGCTGTGGTTGAGGTAGAAGGCCACCTGCATTGGATAAAGGATGCAAGGCAGAAACAAAGAAGAAAAGAAAAGAAGGCAGAAAAGAAAGAAGAAAAGAGGAAGAAAAAGAAGCAGACTTTGAGCTATAACGCTTGTTCAGATCTAATTTGTCCACTTTAGCTGCTATATTTGGAGTGATACAGTTAGAGGTATGGAAGAAACAATTAGTCGAATGAGATATTTTCTTATTCGCCACTAGGTTAAGTTCCCGTTTAGTAGGGACTTTAGTTAGGGTGAAAAAGGGAACTAAATTTTCTCTTACGGGTAATTGAGGTACCCTTGGAACCATCAAGAGATGAATCTTGTGACTTATTCTTAACGCCTAAAGCAAAGATAGGGCGAGTACCCTTTTAGAAGGGATTTGTACTTAGGGTACCCAAGGAATTGTTGCTCATCCAGTTGGAGAATGCATCAAAGTCTCTATTAAATAGAAAAAACGGGTCAGCTAGATAAGCATTAAAAGCACCATAGGCAAAAAGTTAAATAGAGAGCATAAACTATAAAAGTTGAAAGTGAGTGCAAGTGATGACAAGGCACCCCCACAACGCCATGAACTCGTACATGAATCACCATCTGAAGAAGATGAAAAACTCTCATTAATTAGACCAACTCTCACCAACCAATTCGCACTCAACACATTATTGTCTCTCTATAAAACTCGTAACCTCTTTACAAAAGCACTCATTTCCTTTCCTATTTCATGGGCATAGCACGCTCCTTTGGTCCAAGTGATATCTATGAGGTCCCAAGGAGCCCCAAATGAGAGGAAATATCTATATAAAAAACCAGGATAATAGAAGGAAAGGAAAAAAAACATATGCTATCTTGATTAAAAGTGTTCCAGACTTGCACATCCTCATCATCAGTCAGGATACCCCTCCCCCACTCATCATCAGTTACAAACCAACCGTGCTTGTAACTATTCTTTAGTGCAAGATTTGTGTTCATCAAATTATCGCGAACTCCCTTAATGGCAAAATAGGTAGTTGCAAGACTAACATTTTTTTTTTCAATTGATAAATTCCCTATGCTTGTAACTCTCCTGATAAAAAATGTCATGCCCAAAAACCTTAAACCATAGTACTTCAATACTTGTATGTAATCTCTAACTTGGTAGCTTTAACTGCCTGAGGATAATTTTTATATTGTTAAACATCTTCTTAAAAGAAGGTTGGATAGGTGGGCGAAGACCTACATTGAAAAGATAGAGGTGCAAGGCTATCCCATTAAATTTAGTATACTCTAGACGCTCATCTTTACGGGGTACTTAAAGCTGGATGTAAGAATGAATGTTGTACTTAGCTCTGATCCTCCCTAGGTCATCAACGATAGCCCTCTTACTTATTAACGAGTGAAACTTACGAAATTTATAAGGGGAGCTAAAGAGAGATCTAGGGATATTGGCAAGAGAAGTAGATGTCGTTTTGGGGTTTTTTTCTCTGGTCTTCCTTTAGGCCTATTGGTTGTTTGTTTGCCTTGAAACTGAGATCTATGAGCATGGTTGATTTGGGACAACCTAGGGCTACTATGGCTAATGTGAACACCAAGGGAGGATTTTGCGAAATGGCTACCATTTTGAGAACCACTTGAAGAGGGCTTATCATCATCATTAATTGACACGTTAGTGTTTGACTTAGAAAAGCAGTCACATTGTGCCGTTTTTACCTAAGTACTCTTCTTTTTTATTTTGTTTTCTTAAAACACAACACATAAATAGAGAAGGGAACCTCTACATCAAAATCTATAAACCACATGGCTTCAGACTATATCCATAAAAAATATATGCCAAATATCTCAAATCCAGCATAAAGGGAGGAAAAGTGAGGAATTTGACACAAAGCCCAAAATGGGGAATCAATAGAGTGATGTATATGCCAAGGAAAAGGAAAGGAACAAGAAATAAAGATATCTAAGATTTGTTAAATCAACAAATCTAAGTCATTGGGAAATCGAGTCTATAAATAATAAAGCTGTAGTTATTAATATCACAGAAGCAAAAAAAAAGAGAACTAAAAAATGAAAAAGAGATGGCAAGAAAAAATGTACCAAGAGGAAGAGAGGAAGGGTGGGATCACCATGGAATAAGCATGAAAGAGAGGTGACTAGAGATCAAAATAAGAAAAAAGAGGAAAGTACAGAGAAAAGAAGAAAATGAGGTAAAAGAGGAAGCGTTATGCCATGGATGAGTGGTTGTAGGCTCACCAACTTATGCCATGAGATAGAGAGAGAGAGAGAGATAAAGTAAGACAAAATTATATGGCTTTAAAAAATATGTAAGGAAAGGAAAAATGAAGGAGAAGAAAACAAGAAAGGAGTTGTGTAAGAGAGAGGGAGGCGTCTCATAGAAACGTGGCCTTAATAAGAAAACGTGAAGCCAACAGTTGCCAGGACTTAATCTTTTTCAAAATTCAAAGAGATGAGAGAGAGATAACATCAATGCGGGAATAATTAAACCCCACTCCACTCTTTTGTCAGGTAAGTTCCTAAAACACCATATGAAAAAAAAATAAAAAGAAAAAAAATGATAAAAAAGCAGGATATTCTCTAATCTTGAGAATTCATATAGTTAATAAAAGGGAGGTAGGCGAAGTACCTTTTTTTATTTAACCATTTAAAAATGAAGTCGAATATTGTAATGTGTCATTCACAGTTCCTCTATGAATTTCTTTTGCCTCAGCTATTTTTGCCATAAAGAAATTAAGAATATGTTGTTTAGGAAAAATTGGGAGACCTAATAGTAAAGTGTTAGGTGTCAATACAAAGTTTTATAACAGAGGAAATAGTCATCAAAAGGATAATGGCTCATGCTAGGTACTCCAGGTGATCCTAAGGGTATCTAGATACGCTACGCAAGGGTATAAAGGTTAGGAAAATATTTAGAAAAGTATCAGGTGATAAAAGAGGTTTTATCCCAACACAATTGGTTGATTCTTTGACAAAAAATAGAAAATCGATAAAGGAATATTGTGTTGGAAAAGAGGAGACAACAACCTGTCATACCAATAAACAGGATATGGGATATTAGTTAACAGGACAGTTAGGACCACTTGTCCTCACATGCTATGCTTACAAATCCCCAACAGCCTCAGCAGAGGTACACGAGACCATTCTCTACACCCAACATGTATATGGGCCTTAAACTTGTTCTCCACGGATATTCTGAAATACCCAAATGGTCACATGTATGAAGGACAAAAATATATTTGCCATGACAACAAAGAACGCCTATAAAATAAAACTAAGTGGCCAAGCAGTCGCAGTTCTTCTTAAAAAAACATTTAGGTTTTATTTTATGATAACAACCCATACACATATACCACTAGGGTTTAGGTTTTCTTTAACCTCTAACCACCATTATTGAAAGCTTGTAAACTTTTAAACCTGAGATAACCCAACTTTGACTTAAGCATCGAAGTGTGGTTGTTGGCCACCATCAGCTCTACCTTTAACCTTCTTTTTATTGTTTTCCAGGTCTAAAGTGACTTGGCATGCTATCTAAGTCTAGATTTGAACCTCTCACCATTGCTATCACCCTCTCACTCTTCTTTCTTCTCTAAAATGATCAATATAGCCGGTATTCCCCAACTAACTACACCTCAATGAAAATAAATTCATTGTTTTTAGCTAAGTTTTATTACTTCCATTCATACCCCAAGATTTGCTAAAAACATTAATTATTCTTGAAAGGCTCTGTAAGAGGAATATAGCTATGAGGTTTCTTAGAAAATAATGAATTTTATCCCTTTTTATTTCTTGTTATTGACTTTTATCGATTATATTACAATGCAATCAATGCCTTTTGACCTTTGATAAGTACTGCTATTAGAGATATTGTCAACGGAATTTCTAATGAGTTGCTTACTTAGTATTGAAATCTCCATATCTCTACTAAACAACAAAGTCCGTTGTTCAAAACTAGTTCATGAAAACTATATGTTATAGTTTTATAATGCAACTTGTTGTTTGGCCAATAGGGACTGCTCTTCAAAAGGGACTATACTTTCTTTTACTTGTTCTTTGGGTGAAACTTATTATGTGACCATACAAAAGAAAAGTATGGTGGAGATTGAGTCTGTTGGAGTTGTGGGCAAATCTGATATTGGCTGTGTCAAGAAGTACTTTAGACTAGATGAAAATAAAATTTCTGTAGCCTTATATTTAATAATATGCTAGCGAGCTCAAGCTTTAAGCCATATATTATTTTGTTTACACTCTCTCTTTCACTTTTGTCTTTTTTGTCGTTAGACATAAACCTTGGAAATTATTTATCTTTCGTATGAATGAAAGTAGCTTTAGCTTTAACTTTATTAGCTATAAACTTGCATTTTAGGCTATATTTAGCACGTCATCTATAATTGGCTTTCTAGTCTTTCAATAAATTTTAAATTTCTCAAAGCTAAATGCAACATGTGATCTTTTGTTTGTTTGAGTTTCTCTAATCAAACTTAGTCCCTTTTTAAAAAATTGCATGTTAGAATGAAATTCAATGAAATATAAATAAATTAATAATATACATGAATTCTTAGCAGGGAAAATTTTTGCTCTAGTCTTTTGTGGGTTTACTGCCCCAGTTGTTACCTAGATCATCTACAAATGCTAAATTGTTGCACATGTTATGTGTCATGCGACCCAAAATGTCCTAGCTGCATTTACTCTGAAGAGGTCACTTGACATGACTATGGCAAATGCATGGGACTTTCATGCCTGCACAATGCATACTATTGTTTTAAGTCCGGGCATAATTGTACAAAGGTGAATCTTTGTTCTAATTTAGCAAAATGTTGCAATAATACTTATGGTTTATAATGACCTAAAACTTATTCTATCTAGCTTTCATCTAGCTCTTATATAAATAGTTATAGTCAGCGTAAGCTTCTCTAGTAGATCCTCTATGGTCAAATTTTAATAAACTGCATCTATCAAGATGATGAAAACTTCTCATTGACTTAGCTTTATTTGTATTATGTTGTTAAACTTGTTCCATTACAACATGAACAACTGGTTGCGATAAAGTTTAATCAATGTTAAACCTTAGTATGGCTTAGAGCAGCATGAGATTAGGCTTCTATAGATTGGATTCATAGAATAATTTGTTCATCTAATCAAAATAGCTTGTGCATCATAATTTCATTCCGATGAAATATCCTTGCACGGTTGCATTAAAGACTATTAATTGTTGTAGTTTGTTGTTTGTGTTATGTTTGTTTTCAAGTACTGTGAATTTGGATTTTGTTGCTGAATGAGTATTTTAACTATGGTTTTGGCAGACTTTGAATTTTGGTACAACATTTTTGCTATTGGTGATAATGTAGTTTATTTTGGGATTGATGTAATTTGAACATATTTTAATGCTATAGTTTGTATATGATATTGTAGTTTTAATATATATTAAGTTTCATGTATTTTGTTATTTATTTTTAAATATTATCATTAGATTTTCTGAAAACAAATGTGTAGAATTTGGGAATTTGAAATAATAATAATCATAACAATAATAGTATTAGTAGTAGTAATAATAATGCAATTTAGAAATAATAATCTTCATTCAAAATTATAAAATTATTAATATTTTTTGAAGGGATATAATAATTTTTAAATATTATTAATTGAAATAATGACCATTTTCCCGCTAAAAAATTTCAAAAATGCCAAAAATTCAAATAATTGTGAAATTTCTATCGAAAGGTGGTGTTGTTGATTTTGAGTTTCTATTCTTGATACTTTTTTTAAGTTGTTCGATCAACTACAGAGCATATTGCTCTGGTTTCATAACAAAATGGTATCAAAGCCAAATGCTCTATGTTCTTGATCTCCCAAAATGGCAAGCACCAGATTTGATCTTGAGAAATTTTGTTGGAGAAAATGATTTCTATCTCTGGAGCCTTAAGATGCGAGTGATTCTAATCCAACAAGGCCTGGACAGTGCTCTTAATGATGATGAAATTCCTAAGGCCAAGAAAAAAAGGGAGAAAGTTCTTCAAGTTCTAGTGGAGACTCGAGAGCCATTAACAACAAAGCTCACAACACAATTATCTTTCATTTTTCAGATCAAGTACTGAAAAAGGTGGCTAAAGAAAAGACTGCATCTGGTCTGCGGGCTAGACTTTATGAATTGTTTTTTGAGAGATCTTTAGTAAAAAGGTTGTATATGAAGAGGAGACTATATGCATTCTCAATGAAGGATAGAGTAATCATGAAAGACTATTTGGATGAGTTTAATAAAGTCATTCTTGATCTTGAGAATGTTAACATAGTTTTGGACGATGAAGATGAGCACTCGTGTTATTTAACTCTCTTCTAGACTTTTATGAACATTTTGTAGATACACTTCTATATAGTAGAAAAAATTTTACATTGAATGATGTTAAGAATGCTTTGCAATTCAAAGATTTAAAGAAAAAATAGAAGGAGAGATTAGAACAATGCAGAAGGCTTAATTGTTAAAGTAAAGTCAGATAAGAAAAGCAACAAATAGAAGAAAAACAATAATTAGAAAGATAAAGCAAAGAAAAAAAGAAAAAAAGAAAATGTTATTTCTGCTTAAAGGACGGGCATTACATTAAAGATTGTTCTGAGAAGAAAAAGCTTAAGAAGCTTCTAAGTAAATCAAATGGGAAGGCTCCTATTGCCTCAAAGGATGAAGGAGATTTTGATGGTGTTGATGCTTTGGTGGTTGCAGATAAACATCCTAATGGTGAGTGGATACTTGACTCTGGTTAGTTTTTTCCATATATGCCCTAATAAAGATTACTTTAAGACCTTTGAAAGCATTGATGGTGGAAAAGTCTTATAGGGGAATAATCTTGATTGTAAAGTTGTTGGAATAGGAACCATTAGCTTAAAAATGTTTAATGGTGTTATTAGAGATTTAAATCAAGTGAGATATGTTCCAGAACTTAAAAGAAATCTAATATCCCTAGGAATGATTGATTAGTTAGGCTCTTTTGTTAAGGCAGAAAATTGAGAGATATAGGTTATTGATAAGGGTGTTGTCATCATAAAAGGTTGGAAGGAATGGGTTTTATGTCTTGTTGGGTCATTACCTTCATTAGGAATCAAAGCAAGTAACCTGTGACAAAACTAAGCTTTAGCACATAAAGCCGGCCTATATGAGTGAAAGGGGGCTGAAAAATCATATAAACAAGGTCTATTTGGTAATGATCAAATTTCTTCATTGAAATTCTGTGACAAATGTGCTTTTGGGAAAGCAACAAGGTAGAAATTTAAAACAGGAAGACTAGAAACCAAACATACTTTAGATTATGTTCATTTAGACTTTTGGAGACCATCACAGGTTCCATCTCATGGTGGAGCTAGGTATTTCATAACCTTCATAGATGACTTTTTAAGAAAGGTTTAGGTTTATGTGTTGAGACACAAAAATGAAGCCTTAGAGAAGTTTGAAGAATGGATCTCACTAATAGAAAATCAAGTTGATAAGAAGATTAAAAGGTTAAGGACATTTAATGGTTTGGAGTACTATAGTAATGAGTTTGAAGAATTTTGGAAAATGGAGGGTATAACGAGGCATTGGATAGTAAGGCATACTCCACAGCAAAATGGACTTGCTGAAAGGATGAATAGGACTTTAATTGAGAAAGTCAGGTGTATGTTGTTCAATGTAAGTCTATCCAAGCATTTCTAGGCTGAAGTAATTGTAACAACAACTTATTTAATGAATATAAGCCTTTTTTCAACTTTTGATTTCAAAATTCCTCAAAAAGCCTGGTCTGGTAAACCACCAGATCTTAGTAACCTCAAAATTTTTAGCTGCACAGATTATGCACATGTGAGTCAGGGAAAGCCAGAACTTAGAATATTAAAAGGGTACTTCATAAGGTATTTAGAGGGTATAAAGAGGTACAAGATATGGTGTATTGATGGCAAGCTCTCTAGAACAATTGTCAGTATAGATGTCTGTTATTGTTTGGATTCAATCTCCTAAAATATGAGTGTTAGTACACAAGTATACATAACAATTAATAAAGTGATAAGTATTCAAGTATTGTCTCCATAAGAATTGATGTTGTCAGAGTTGCTACAACAATTCTTATAGTGCAAATGAAATTAAAATCAAATTAACTCCTTTTATCAACCAAATTAAACTAAATAATTTAAATAACAGAAAATTAAAATGCAATAGACTAAATCAGCATGTTATACACAAGAATGTAATTACTAAGAATGATGTAGTTAAGTGAATTAACTCACTTAATACTATTGACTATTTTTCTGTTATAGTACTATTGCTGTAGCAATTACTACAACACTGGGCAGAACACTAATGTATCTTCAGTTGTCGCATGTTGGAATTCTTATATCTATATGCAACCTAACAATGACCAGTTGTTGTGCCACACAAGATATAGCATTATAAGATCAAGGTTCCTAATACCCTACAAATTAATTCTTATGTCTAGTTCATCACTAGTTTTAAATTCGGCATGGTATTATTCAAATTGAGTTAACCCAACATGGGAAACCTAATTTAAAACTAAGTATTGTTCTGATTTGTTCCACTAAAACAGGCTTTTTTGTAGCTCTCTTTTAGCTAGTATCACTAAATGGGTGGTTAGCCAAAATAGTGAATTAGATTAAGCATTATCAAAACAAAATGCTACAGCAATCATATAGTAACACATAAATTCAGTCAATAACGATCAAGCTTGTTTATCACTCAACCACAAGTAAAATTTAGTTCATGATTTGTAACAAAATAAAAACAAAAACCGGTTCAGTCATCAAATACATCATCATGAATCAAAGAAACAAAGAGAATAGAGATAGAAGCGTAAGCCCCTTTGAGATGCTTGATTTCTTCTTCCTCACACCTGCAATCTCTCTTATTTAGCCTCTAATTTTCTATTTCATTGCTGTTTTCTTTTTCTTTTCTTGTTATTTATTGTGAATGACGACTCTCTCTCTTTTCTAGGGTACGTGCTTATTTTATAATGGAAAACTAGGGTAGCTGGACTTCTAGGGCATATATGTTCCAGATTTGAAAGCTGCAGATTGCATTTTTTTTCTGAGGTTCATGCGAAATTTTTTCCTTTGATGCTCTAGAATTGCTACAGCAATGATTTCAACAGCATCTACATTGGTTTAAACTTATGTTCGCTTTTCTATAGCCACATTCTTTCCTCATTCTTACAAGCCCATTGCACATCATTCCTTCCTTGAAAATTGCCCTTTCAATTGCCTACAATCAAGCACATAATCTAAGCACACAATTTATTCTAAAATAACTTACTTTATTGAGAATAAGATATAAATAAATAAATATGCAAAATGTAACTAAAATGCAATTAAAACATGCCATTTACTCTCTAAATAATCTTGATTTAAGTCCAAAAGTATTATCGATAACTCCCATTTCATAGAGTTATCACACTCCCAAACTTAAACCATCATTTGTCCTCAAGTAATAACAATAACACTAGAATTTGAAACACACAATCATGCAATACACTTAGCTTTGTCATCACATTTGCAAGGATTTTCTAACCCTCAGATCACTCTTTAAATCATGCAAGATTACCACAGCAGTTCAGTTCTAGACTTAGGCCTCATTCTATCCAAAGTGTGCATGTGCTGTCTCAACTAAGTCCAGAGGTATTGCAGCATTGCAAACTTACTACATTCTCAAGGGTAGAATTTTATACATTAATGTACAGGGGCAAAAATCACAATAATGTTCAACTGTGTACAACAACAAATTTTTTTTTTCCAATCAATACTATTCTCTTCTATTTATCATTACTTTTTCATGTGAATATCAACCACTTGTGGTGATGACACTCAATTACTCAACCCATGTACAAATCAGAGTTGCTACAACAATGCTCATAACATGATCTTATCTAAAAACACCTTTGACTCAAGGCTGAACATAGGGCTTATAAATAGGCCTTGTGTTGAGTACTAGAAAGTGTGTATTTATAATTGAGAAAATCATCACTTTACACTCCAAGTCTCACTAACATCCCTACTTTTATGTCGTTAAGTCCCTTGTGATTTAATTATGTATGTTTTATTTTAATTAAGTATTTTATGTATTTTAGGGGATGTCATAGTCATTTCATAATAAACGAGAGATCAAATGGAAAAACGGACAGTAATTTTTAACTCAGCACAGTCGAAAACCTTAGAAGGAGCATAAAATGAAAAATGGTACTGTTCACATATACGTTATTGTACATGACACTGTTCACGGCACTGTTCACCTGTACTGTACGCTGATGTGGCATTATACGATGATGTGGCGGCATTGCCCACTTATGTAGCATTGACTGATGATGTGGTGTTGACTGATGACGTGTCACGATCTTATTGGACCAAAATGCTTATCGGTGATGTGGCAGAATGTTAGTGGACCGAACAAATGTATGTACGGTACATGCATATACACGGAATGACAGCTTTGATGATGTGTTCTATCCAATAAGAGCTTGACACGTGGCGCAAACCTAAGCGTCCAAATTGTTTTAATCCGATTGCCATGATTTACTCAGTGTATCTATAAAAAGGGGGCTATCCCCCCTAATTTGACACCCCTGAATCCACTTTTGAGCTCAATTTTCTGTAATTCCATCTCCATCTTGTATTTTCTATGTATTTTGATAAAATTTCCATTTTACCCTTAGTTCAATTATGAGTGGCTAATTTCCTTTCAAGCTTGGGTTGAAAGTGAAGTCTCAACATGCTCCATGGGCTTAATTTGGTAAATTTACTTTTCCTTTCCCTTTAATTTATGTGAATGTTTTGACTTTTCGTAGACAGATAGTAATAATCTTGTTTGGATATTGGCTGGAATAACCGCCTCCCTAGGCAAGGTTATTACTATTTGGTATGGGAAGCCCTTAGCACCATATCTATTAGAGTGTGGTTCTTGAGGAGTGAAAAATCCACCTTCATGATTTAATTGGTAATAATAATGAATGTTAAGCCGATGGTGCATGTTGAGTACAGATCCGGAGATCAAAGCACTTCATTTTAATAGTTTATTCCCACATCTTTAATTTAAATTAATACATTGCCTACATCATTGTCATTATAAATCCAATCACCCACTTAGAAAATTAATTCTACAAGTAATTAAAATCCACCTCCTCGTGGGATAGACACTCGTCACCGTTGATATATTCTACAATAGATTCGTGTGCTTGCGAGTTCAATAAAATTTGCACCTTGTTACTTAATATCCAAGACAAATGACCTTTTCTCTCTTTCTAATTTTTTTTATCACTTAATGCTCTAGCAATGCTTATAGCATTTGTTGCCTTTGAACTCAAGTCTGTATATTGGGTACATACTCAACCCTGGCTACTTAGTAACTTTAGCCATTGGAGCAGAATTATTCATAACAAGTATAGTTTCCAAAAATTTTCCCTCAAACTTAAGATGTTTCCTACCCTCTTAACAAACAAGGCTTGGCTACAACATCCTCACTCAGTTAAAACCTAAGTGTTGAGACAAAAATTCAGCCATCACCTTTGAACTATCCCTACTTGGCAATCACAAAACTTGACACTAAATTTATTCTCATTAGGTATTTCAATCCATCCATAAACTTAGATAACAGAGTTTCACGCACATTCACAAACATAAACAAAACAAACATCACAAACTTATTCTTATTCTAACACAATCCCCCTAAACTTAAGAGGTGTTGTGTCCTTACACGCACAGAAACATTTAGAATGCAAACAAACTAAACAAACCAAGCATTCAAGTAAGTAAATAAGAAGTCATAAGCCAATAAAACAACAAAATAAAAAAATAACAGAACAAGTTTTTGAAAAAGACTGAAAAATTAAAGCTGACAGTGTCACTCCCCTATTGTTGCAGAATTGTTACAGTAGATGTTGGAAAAGCTTACTTCTTTTTAGAACTGCTTCCAAACAGTCCTTGGGTGAACTTATTGGAGCAGCAACTGATTTCTTCTTCTTTTTGTTAGATGTTGGGCTGATGGGAGCGGTTCCAGTGGACTCGGGTGTCTTGGGCTGATATGATCGTGTACGCTTCGGGTCTGACTCTTCTGGTGTTGCAGCACCTCTAAACTACTATACCCCTTTAACTTGCTGGACCCTTTGGAAGTTGGTGTTTTTACAAGAGTGGGCTGAGGAACAGGTAGTACAAATCCTACAATAGGTTCCTCAATAATGATATTGGCTATAATTTCACCTAGACTCCTGCGAGCTTCCTATGTTGTAGCCATTCTGTTGATGGCTTCCTCAATAGCCTCATCCACATGTTTGTCCCATTCAGTTTCTAATTCCTTTTCCACGACCTCCTTTCCTTAGCTTTTGCTGACTAGTGGCGCTTGTAGTGGTGTTTCCTCATTCTTCTCTTCCTCTTCTTCTTCCTCCTTATCTTCCTCTTGTGTTTCTTGTTCCTCTTCGTCTGAGCCTTAGTCCTATTCCTCCTCTGCTTTATTCTTCTTTTGTTGTTCTTCTTCCAATTCTTTTCAATCTCAGCTTCAACTTCTACATCTCTTTTTTATTTATCTTCAGCAGTGGTCTCAGTCATGTTGAAATTGAACTATTGCAACAATGATCCTGGGCTTATGCTTTTGTGCTTCTAAATAATACAAATAGGCCCAGAACCTCCCATTCTCATTTGTTTATGCTTGGACACACTTCTTTATCATCAAATTGAGTTCATGGAACTTGGTGCCAAGGCCTGGAGCCTAGTCTGTCTCGGCTGCAACATGTTGTTCAGCAGGTGCTACAACAGTTGCTTCTTCAGCAACTCTTTCAACTATCTTCACTGTCATTGCCCCTTATTCTTGATTCTCTTATCACGTTGTTCTAATTGTACTCTCGAAACCCCACTTATCCTAGTAATTAAGGAAGGAAATAACACAGCTATTGATTTTGTTTGTGGGTGGCATATTCTCAAATTTCTTTCTCAATTATTTTTCCTATGTCTATGTTCAATCCCTTGAGAATGGCGTAAAGAAGGAATAACCTATCCTATGATACTGTGGTAGTGTGTGTTGTGAGGATGAGTCTGGATTTTAAAAACTTTACCCATACCTTTGCTATGGGGTTTAAATCAATTTTGTTAATCACTCTGTCTTCTTCATTAGACCACGTACTGCCCTGTTTAGTTACTGTCCTAGAAACCTCCCCTCACTTCTTATTGGTCATGTTCTCAGTAAATGTAGTATATTCACACTCGATAGAAGTAAGTAAACTATAAAACACATTGATAACATGAGAATTTAAAGGTACCTGGATGTTCTTAACAAAGATGTTCCGTTGTTCTTACTGCAACGTATTAATATAGAATTCCTTTACAACAGAGAAGAGTTATAACACAAATAAAATTTTGAGGAAGCAAAATCCCTAATTAATAGTGAGTCAATTGAATCATGACACATATAAAAACACATACGTGTCGTAATTCTATTGGTTGATTGTGTGTAAGGCAACGAAAAATTTATGGCAATTTGATAGATCAAGCATAAGATGAAAGTAACAATGTGATCTTAATATCATCATATTTCAATGCAAGGATCAATACAAAAGATTGGCTGTTATGTCAGCCAGATGATTCTAACTCTTAATCCTCTCCTACTCACCCTTTTGGAAAATAGGAAAAGCGCCAAATAATTTCCATAATAGAAATTTTTAAAAAACTTGTTTTTGAATAATCTTTCATAGATGATTGTTGCAGTAATTTAAAATTGAAAATCAAATCCCAATTAAAAAAGGAAAAGACATATGTCACGATTTTATAGGGATTTCAAATTTCTCGTATCCCAATTTATCTTTTACTGACATCAGCAAGTCAGTGAAATTTTAAAATATTTCTTGGCTGCAAAATCGAGGGAAGACTAATTACAATGGTAAACTTATGTAAGCTACTTTGTTAGCTTCAATGTTGCAGCAATACAGCATAACTCCTTATGAGGTGAATATTTACTTGCTCTGCTCCATTAGTTAGTCTCTGTTGTAACAATTCCTTATCTTTTGTACTGCCCCATTTTTTTTTATGTATGGAATTAATGCAAATAAAAAAATTAAAGAAATCAAATGCATAAAAACAAAGTCATTGAAAATGAAATACATAAAATTATGCAACTAATTAAAGATAAAATAACAAAAAGCAATACTTTAAATCTAAAATACTTCCCTCATTAGGTTACCTCCTAATTAGCGTTTGATTTAAGGTCTTTCAACCTGACCTTCCCTAATTTGTTCAAACTGAATTTTTGAGGAATAAATCCTCTCTTGAGTTATGCATGGCATCATCAAGATAATGTTTAACTCGTTGTGCAATTACCATAAACTCTTGACCAGTTCTTTCATCCTTAAGATCCATGGCACCATAAGAATAGAATTTAATAAGTCTAAAAGGACCTGACCATCTTGATTTTATCTTCCTTACAAAAAGCTTTAATCTCGAGTTGTACAGCAAAACTTGTTGGCCTAGAATTAAATTCCTTTACTGAATGTGTTTGTCATGCCATTGGTTTGTTTTCTCCTTGTAAATATTTGCATTTTCATAGGAAAATAACCTTAACTCTTCTAATTCACATAGTTGAAGCTTCTTAAGCTCTACTGCAGCATGTATATCCATATTAAGTTGTTTTAATGCCCAATATGCCTTATGCTCCAATTCTAATGGCAAATAACAAGCTTTGCCATAGACAATTCTATATGGAGACATGCCAAGTGGTGTCTTGTAAGCTGTTCGGTAAGCCTATAAAGCATCATGTAGTCTAAGAGGCTAATCCTTTCTATTAGGGTTTACCACTTTTTCCAAAATCTTATTGATTTCTCGATTGGAAACGTTTACCTGACCATTTAACTGAGGGTGATATGCTGTGACAATCTTATGCTTGATCCCATATTTGATCAATACTGCAACAAATACCCTGTTACAAAAATGAGTGCCTTTATCACTAATGATTGCCCTAGGAGTCCCCAACCTTGAGAAAATATTCCTCTGAAGGAATTTCACCACTGTCTTGGCATCATTTGTAGGTAAAGTTGCAGCCTCTACCCATTTGGACACATAATCCACAGCCACCAAAATGTATAAGTTGCCAAAGAAAGGTGGGAATCGTCCCATTAAATCTATACCCCATACATCAAACAGTTCTACTTCTAGAATGTTGGTAAGTGGCATCTCATTTTTTTAGAGATGTTTCTCGTTCTTTGACACTTGTCACAATATTTAACAAACTCATAAGCATATTTAAATATAGATGGCCAGTAATAACCTGCTTGTATAAGTAAAATGGCATCTTTCTAAATACAAAGGTGCCATAAAGACACGCGAATGTTGTCTTCTTCTGGTCCTTTGGTGCTATAGTAATCTGGTTGTACCCTGAATACTTATTTAAAAAGCAATAATACTCATTTCTAACAAGTCTGTCCAACATATGGTCTTTGGAGAGTAGAAAAAAGTGATCATTTCTTGTAGCCTTATTTAACTTTCTGTAATCTATGAAAACTCTCCACCTTGTGACTTTCCTTGTGGGTATGAGTTCATTCTTCTCATTTGCTACAACAGTCACTCTTTCCTTCTTAGGTACACATTGTACTGGGCTCATCCATGAACTATCGCTATGGGGTATATAATTTCAGCATCCAATCATTTAATAATCTCTTTCTTCACAACTTCCTTCATGATTAGATTTAATCTTCTCAGTTGTTCTACTGAATTGTTGTAACTCTCCTCTAGCAAAATCTTGTGCGTGCAAATAGATGGGTTGATTCCTTTAATGTCTGCCATAGTCCAGCCAATGGCCTTTTTATGCTTTCCCAGCACGTCCACTAAGCTTTTCTACTGACCTACATCCAAAGAAGATGAAATAATTATTGGTAACGTGTCATTATCACCAAGATATAGATATTTTAAATATGAAGGCAAGAGTTTTAATTCTAAAACTGGTGGGGACTCGACAGAAGGTGCAGGAGGTTGTACTTCCTTGTATAATAGATTTAAAGATTTAAAATGTGTATCTTCTCTGAATGGTTGCTTCTCTTCTAGCCATGCTAATATCAACTATGTCAGCATCTTCATCTTTAAATGCCACAGTATCAAATTGCATAATATTACATCAATTGTCTACCCGCTCAGCTACAACAAGATCTATAACACTGATGAAATTGCGATCCTCAATCTCATTGGGACTTTTTATGGCATCCAACACATTGAATATAACTTGCTGATCATTAACCTTCATTGTTAACTCTCCTTTTTGCACATCAATTGAAGTATTTCTTGTGGCCAAGAAACTTATTCCTAAGACGATTGGTATCTCTTTATCTACCTCAAAATCCAGCACAATGAAATCTACTAGAAAAATGAATTTATCCATCTTCACTAATACATCTTCAATCTTCCCCTCTGCATAAGCATGAGATCTATCTGCCAGTTGTAAAGTCACAGTTGTTGGTCTGTATTCACCAATTCTTAATTGCTTGTAAACTAAAAAAGGCATAAGATTGATGCTAGCCCCCAGATCACAAAATGTCTTTCCATTATACTTGGTTCCTATGTAACAAGAAATTGTGAAACTTCCTGGATCTTTCAGCTTTTGAGGTATTTTGCTCTGAAGCATATGACTGCACTCCTGTGTTAGAACAAAAATTTCAAATTCTCCTAACCTCCTTTTTTTTACCAAAATATCTTTCAAGAACTTCACATAATTAGGCATTTGTTCTAGAGCTTCCATAAATAGAATATTGATGTGAAGTTGTTTTAACATCTCTAAAAATTTACTAAATTTTTTATCTTGCTTTTACTTCTAAAATCTTTTCAGAAATGATGGTGAATGTCTAAACTACTGTGCTCCAATTGGCTGCACATGTTATTTTTCACTGGCTCTGCTTTTTTCTGCTACAGTTGATAGTTCTGCAACATCCCTTCTAACAGGTGGTGACTCATTTATTTTTGCATGTGCTGCAGATCTGCTGCTCTCACCAATATATTGATTAGTGGAAGGAATAAGCTCTTCTTCTTGAGTTTGAAGAGACTCAATTCTCTTCTTTGGTATGCCTACTAGAATATGCACATCTTTTCCAAATCTCAGATTAATAACTTTGCATTGCTCTTTTCCTTCTTTTCTTGGATCCTCCTGTTGCCGAGTAAACTCTCCTAAGATCTGTTGCTAAGTGTTGTGGCAAGCTGTCCAACTTCATTTTTTAAGTTTCTTAATGACACAGCTTGGCTTTGGACAACTGCTTTATTCTTTACAATACACTCCTTAATTAAGGCTTTAAGAGAGCTAATCTAATCATTATTGACGTTTTTTTGACCTTGATTCTACTGATGAAATCCAAGTGGTTGTACTTGTTTGTTTTGTCCATTGGTTGCTGCAGCATGTTAATTCTGATTGCCCTATAAGAAATTTGGGTATTGTCTCCATCCTGGGTTGTAAGTGTTTAAATATGGATTATTATGACCCTGTTTATTGAAGTTACCCATATAATTTACTGAAGCTGGATTTCCGAGACAATTATTAAATAAATGCTCCTCTCTACAATAGACATATGACACTTCTGGAACTTGGTTAACTATTGTTGGAACACTGGTTAGAGTCTTCACCATATTTGTCAATGAAGTTACTTGTGCTGATAAAGCTATTAGGGCTTCCCCATTATGCACTCCAGCTGCACCTCTCGCTACAGCTTGCCTAGTTGATGGGCACTGATAATTGTTGTTAGCTATCATTTCCAAAATCTCATAAGTTTCATTGTAAGATTTGGATAACAAAGCTCCATTTGTTAAAGCATCCACCATCAGTCTTGTACTTGGGTTAAAATAATTATAGAAGGTTTCCAACTGTATACAGCAAGAAATACCATAAGGAGGTCATCTTTTCATCAACTCTTTAAATATTTCTCATGCATCATATAAGCTTTCATCTTCCAATTGATGGAAAGATGTGATCTCATTTCTCAACTTTGCTTTTTTAGTGGGTAGAAAATACTTGATCAAAAACTTGTCAGCCAAGTCATTTTATGTTGTGATGGAGTCTGGTGGTAAGGAATTAAACCAAGCTTGTGCTCTGTCCTTCAAAGAAAATGGGAAAAGTCTATGCCTTAATGCTTCCTATGATACTCCAGCAATCTTAAAAGTATCACTCACCTCTAAAATCAACTTAAGATGAAGGTGAGGATCATTTTATGCCAGTCCATTGAATTGATCCACAATTTGTAACACCTGAAACATCATTTGTTTTAACTCAAAATTATCCGCATGAACTTCAGGTTTAACTATGTCCGGATGTATGGCTTGAGGAGTGAACAGAGCATAGTCTCGAATGGCTCTATTTCTATTGTCTGCCATATGAATGATATTGTTTCCTAGTTGCCCAAAAACATGTGTCCATTCTGACCTCCTTCTCCATTTAATGGTTGCAATTCTTCTCAGTTGTTCAAATCTCCCATGTCTTGTAAGTCATCTATTACTACAACAGCTTTTGAATTTCTTTACTCCCTTCTTAATCTCCTTACAGTCCTCTCAATTTTAAGATCAAAGTGCAACTCAACCTATTTATCTTTGTGCATGCAATGGTTGCTAGAACAATCTGTCAATCACAGAAAAAAAAATGATTAAGCAATAACTTAAATAAACACCAGAAAAATTGATTTCACAAATCACAATAAAACATTCAATCCCCAGCAATGGCGCCAAAAACTTGTTGTTGTTTGGATTCAATCTTCTAAAATATGACTGTTAATGCGCAAGTGTACATAACGATTAATAAAGTGATAAGTATTCAAGTATCATCTCCATAGGAATTGTTGTTATCAGAGTTGCAACAACAATTCTTATAGTGCAACTACAATTATATCAAATTAATTCCTTTTATCAACGAAATTAAACTAAATAATTTAAATAATAGAAAATTAAAATGCAATATACTAAATTGGCATGTCCTACACAAGAATGTAATCACTAGGTATGAGGTAGTTAAGTGAATCAACTCACTTAATGGTATTGACTTTTTTTGTTACAATATTGTTACTGCAGCAATTGCTACAGCACTAGGCAGAACACTGATGTATCCTCAGCTGTCGCATGTTGGAATTTTATATTTATATAAAACCTAACAATGACCAGTTGTTGTGCCATACAAGATATAGCATTATATGATCAATGTTCATAATACCCTACAAGGTGAATCCCTATGTCTAATTCATCACTAGTTTTGAATTAGGCATGACCCTATTCAAATTAAGTTAATCCAACAAGGGAAACCTAATTTAAAACCAAGTATTATTTTGATATGTTCCACTAAAACAGGCCTTTTTGTGGCTCTCTCTTGCTAGTATCACTAAATGGGTGGTTAGCCGAAATAGTGAATTAAATTAAGCATTATCAAAACAAAATGCTACAGCAATCATGCTGCAAGTAAACAAAAACAAAAACAAAAACTAGTTCAGCCATCAAATACATTATCATGAATAAAAAAAACAAAGAGAATAGAGATAGAAGCGTAAGCCCTTTTAGGATGCTTGATTTCTTCTTCCTGACGCTTGCAATCTCCCTTGTTTAACCTGAAATTTTTTTTTTTGTTGTTTTCTTTTTCTTTTCTTGTTATTTCTTGTGAATGATGGCTCTCTCCCTTATCTAAGGTGTGTGCTTCTTATATAATGGAAAACTAGGGCAACTGGGCTTCTAGGCCATGTATCTTTCAGATTTGGAAACTGTAAATCGCATATTTTTTCTAAGATTCGCACGAAATTTTCTCCTTTTGTGCTCCAGAATTGCTATAGCAATGATTGCTACAGCACTAGGTACAATATTTGCATTGCTTCATACTTATGTTCATTTTTCTGTAGCCAAATTTTTTTCTGATTCTTGCAAGGCCATTGCACAACATTCCTTCCTTGGAAATTGCCCTTTCAATTGCCTACAATCAAGAACATAATCTAAGCACACAATTTATTCTAAAACAACTTAATTTATTAAGAATAAGCTAAAACTGAATATGCAAAATGTAACTAAAATGCAATTAAAACATGTCATTTACTCTCTAAATAATCTTGATTTAAGTCCAAAAGTACTATAGATAACTCTCATTTTATAGAGTTATCAATGTCATATTTGATCAGAAGTCAGTATTGCAGTCAAAGGTGGAAACTAAAGTTATGGCTACTGAATCCAATACAAAACAAGGTGCGGAATTGAAGATGGAGTATATTGATAGTTATAAAGCTTCTGAACAGACCGCTGAATAATCTTAGAAAGAAAACAAGTCATCAGAGTTAGATAATTACCAGTTTGCAAGAGATAAGAGAGAAAGGTTGTCAAATGGTATTGCTGACCTTATTTCCTATGCTCTAACTATTACTAATGAAGTGAATGGTGAAGAGCCTATGAGCTATAAGGAAGCAATGAGTAGTGATGCCAAATCAAAATGGCTTGTGCATTGTAGGATGAAATAACCACACTTAAGAAAACTTAACATTTGGATCTTGGTTCAAAGACCTTCAAATAAGGTACGTGTTGGCTGTAAATAGATTTATAAATTCAAGGTAGGTGCTTCTGATAGTGAACTTGATACGAACCTTATCAAGAATTGGCGGGACCTGAATTAATTTAGTCTCTATGATCGAAGCTAAACTTGTAATTGAATGGAACCTCAACCCAATGCTTAACAAAAGCACGAACCTTGGTATAAAAAGATGCCACAATCAGTTATGGATGATCTAATTTATAAGTCAAGAGTTTGAACACTATGAAAATCTGATAAGTTCAAAAAGTTAGTTTAAGAACAAAAGAGAATTAACTCTCTCACCAATTGCATCAAAATCGTTCTCCCTCTGTTATTGGATGTAAGTATATTGTATAGGGTTGGTTACAAGATTTTTTAGAAATAAATCCTAAAACAAAATCAAATCAGAATATTAATCTAAGCAAAGAATGAAAGAATTTAAATTAAATCAGAATCTTAATATTACCAAATAGGAAAGAATTTAAATCAAATAAGACTAAAAGAGAACTAACTGATTTCTTTCTCCACTAGCCTCCTCATGAAACCGGAAAATATCTAAAAAAAGAAAAATAATATATCTTCCCGCCATAATGTGCAAGCCACTTGCCGATCTCATGGAAGTGATTATTTGGAAACTTTAAGAGATTGAATCATGTATTTAGTAGTTTAAATATCATGTGTGATTCCTTCAATGAGCTTCTACGAATTTGATTGAGCCCAAGTTGCTTGAATCAACCCATTAAGCGCTTCTTCGAATTTCTTTGCTCGAGCTCTTATGACGGGTCTGACGGGAGCTTGAATATGATTTGAATATGTCTCATACCATGTGCTTGTGATAGTGTTGTCCTCAATCTCATCGAAATCACCTAGACATAAGGCTAGGCTAGTAACAAAAGGATTAACACAAAGGGAAAGAGTGGACTTTAATGAAGTATTTTCACCAATGGTTAACCACAGCTCTATAAGGTTTTTGTTGGCCTTTACTGTGTTCTATGACTTGGAGTTAGAGCAAATGGATTTTAAAATTTCCTTTTTACATGGTAGCCTTAATGAAGAGATTTTTATAGTTCAACTAAAGGGTTTAATTGAGAAAGGTTCAGAAGATAAGGTTTGTTTACTTAAAAAGAGCTTGTATAGTTTGAAGCAGTCTCCAAGACAAAGGTATTTGAAATTTAATTAGTTCATGATTAGTAATGGATTTTGCAGAAACTAATATAACAGCTGTGTGTATTACAAAACCTTAGCTACTGATGCTGGTATCTATTTACTTCTCTATGTTGATGACATGCTTATAGAAAGTAAGGAAAAGGAAAAAATAGAGAAAATCAAAAGGAAACTCAGCATTAAGTTTGAAATGAAGGATTTAGGCGTAGTTACTAGAATTCTAGGTATGTAGATTATATAGGATAGGCATGCAAAAATATTCTCGCTTAAGATAATTATGTGGAGAAAGTTTTAAATAGGCTCATCATGGACAAATCAAAACCTGTTTTAATACTATTGTCAGCACATTTCAGGCTATCTAAGTCACATAAACCCATAATTGAAGCTAAAATCAATTATATAAAGAAAATCCCTTATTCTAGTGTTGTACGCAGCATTATGTATGTCATGTTTGTGGGGAAATATGTCTTATTTTTCAATAAGGATTTCTTAAGATTTTTTTTTATTCTTATTTAAGGAATAAGTAATTTCTCCTTTGAGACTTAACTTATTCAAGGAGGAATACTACTAGTATAAGAAAAAGAATACTTCTTCTACAAGAAACAAACACTATATATAGGGAGGTTGGGTTCATTTATTTATATAACACAACAATCAGTTCTTTGTAAGTAAATAGTTTCTAGTGTGAGAGAAACATTAGGTCTATGGAGAGATTAGGTGTTATTGGGGTTTTGGATATGAGGAAAAATTACTAGAATGATTGTAATAATTTTTCACATAGTGGAGTTTTTTCTCGTCATCCTTAGTGGCCGTGGTTTTTCTCCATTATAGGAGTTTTCTACGTAAATTCTTTGTTGTGTGATTGGTTTTATTCTTTATCTATTTTTTTCTTTGTTATTTATTTGATATATTTTTTCTTCCAAGATCTTAGAGGGATTAAAATCCCCTAACAAGTGGTATTAAAGATAAAGGTTGTTCTGCAAAGCAATTATGTATACAAATAAATTTTCAAATCCTATGAGGATTGAGGTTGAACACTTTGATGGAAGAATCAATTTTGGCTTGTGGCAAATTCAAGTGAAGGATGTATTGATTTAATCTAGGCTACACAAGGCTTTGAAGGGCAAACCATCCCATGCTTCTAGCAATGACTCTAGGAAATCTATTATGAATGATTAAGATTGGGAAGAATTAGATAAAAGAGCTGCAAGTACTATACAATTATGTTTAGCAAAGAATGTTCTTTCGAATGTAGGAAAAATTCTTTCAACAAAACAACTTTGGGAGAGGCTAGAAAATTTATATAAAATAAAGAGCATCTCTAATTGTTTGTACCTTAAAGAGTAGTTCACACGTTGAGAATGATTGAAAGTACAAAAATTTCTAATCATCTTAGTGTTCTCAATGGCATTATGGTAGACCTAGAAGCAATTGGATTTAGAATTGAAGATGAGGACAAGGCGCTTAGGTTATTGTGGTCTCTTCCAACTTCCTACAAGTATTTGTTGCCTACTTTAATATATAAGAAGGAGATTGTGGATCTTGAAAAAGTTACTAGTACTTTACTTTTAGAAGAAAGAAAGTTGAGTGGTGGAAGTAATGAGGCTTTGGATGATTCGGCATTGACAATTGGTAATTGGAAGAAAAATAACTCCACAAAGAAAAGAGTTTGCTAGGTATGTCGACAATTAGGACACGTTAACAAGGATTGTCAGAAAATAAATGGAGCAAGTTCGGTAAGTGACTCCAAGTTAGTATATAAAGATACTGATTGTATCACTAGCAAAAAGTCTCTCATCATTATGGGAGACGATGATCCCTTATAACAAATGATGAAGACATCTTCGTGGCAAGACGGTAATGCCATGGAAAAAGATGTATTAATGCTAGCGTGTCCACAATATTTACACACAAAGCATGGTTTAGCATTTATGTAAGGTGTGTGGTAGAATTTTGGTGTTAATGGCTGAGGATTCTTAAGGAAGCCAAATTATTTAAATAATTTAATATGACTAATAATAAAAATTTAAATATAAATAAATTTGAATAATATTAATAAAAATTAATGGTAATATAAATAATGATATAAAATATCATTACATATAGTAGAGCCCATATTGCACCAAATATAGTATTGCTTTAAAGCTTAATACACGTAATACAATATATCATAATGTAATATAGTTAATGCAATACCATGCAGTCTATCAAAGACACTATGGGTATGTTTGGCACACTATATTGTATTATGCTGTGTTGTATTATTTTAGTGCAGGTGTATTGTATTATGGGTGCGTTTGGATGCTATATTGTATTATATTGTATTGTATTATTTTAATGCTGTTATATTATATTATAATGTATTGCATTAGCACTGTATTATAATAATGTTGTACAATATTTGGTGCTACACTGTATTGTATTAATTTTTTTGTGATTAATTTAAATTATGTATTTTATTCTATTAATATTTTATATTATATTAATATATTTAAATTGTATTAATATTTTATGTTATTATTTATATTATTATTAATTTTAAATTAATATTATTCACATTTAAATATTTATTATTAGCTATATTAAATTATTTAAAAATAACTAATTTAAATATTGTAATATAATAAAATAATGTAATGTAATATTATATTATTTAAGTATTTATTATTAGTTATATTAACTTATTAAAGATTAATCAAAATTAAAATATTATTAAATAATAAATTTATTTATTTATATTAAAATTATAATCTAAAAATAAAAAATATAATATAATATAAAATTAAAAACTTATATTAATTTATTATTATTACAAAATAAAAAAAAATACTAAACTAATGTGCCCATTTGCTGTATTATAATGCAGCAATTTGGTGCCCCAAACAAGCCCATGTAATGTAGGTTCCAAACACCCACTATGTGTGTTACGTTAGTACTATATTATAATAATATTGTACAATGTTTAGTACTACACTAAACTATATTAATTTTAGTTAAACGATTTTGGTGCTGCATTGTACCATTTTCATTTTCTTGGTTAGTAATTTAAATTTTATATTTATAAAATAACATTTATAAGTTCTTAGAAAAATATTAAATATAGAATTCTTAAATTTTAAAAAAACTTAACAATAATTTTAGTGCAAATGTTAAAAAAATCATAATTCTTCATTAAGATTGAAGCTTATGGCCTTAAATTTTTGGCACCATAACATTTACTTTTTTAACATTTTCTAAATATATAACCTATGAAATAAAGATTGAATGATGTGCTTAAAACACTACATCACACAACATAAGAGCCTTGCATAGCATTGGGCTAATACAACACTACGTTTGGCTTAAAAATTATCTTGTATTTCACCATACAATTTTACTATTGTAATGCTCTAGAGCATTCACCAAATAAACCCGAGTAAGACCTGGGTATACATGTGATTGCAGAAATAAACTAATTAAATATCTCTCTCTTTAAAATACAATCCTTTCCTTTCTCTTTAAAGCACAAAATTTTTCTTCTCCACTAAATCCATCACATACCAGCTCGATGCTTTGCTAGGACACCACAACCATTGCTCCACCATCGCCATACTATTGTTGCTCAAACACCTTATTGCTCATACATCGCATTTGAAATTCTAGTGAAACAACCCAAGAGGGGGGGTAATTGGGTTTTTAAAACTTAAGCAAATAAAAACACACAATAACTTCAAACTAATGCCTTAATAAAATCAAAAGCAATAAATTTAATAATGCTCAAAATTAAAAGGATAAGAAAAAAGATATCAAACACATGAGTTTTTATGTGGTTCGGCAAAACCGACCTACGTCCATGCCTCCAAGCAAACCAAGCTTGAGGATTTTACTATCCAAGCCTCCAAGGCTTCATTCAAGTTCTTATAATTGACTTCCAAGGTGTCAATAAACCTTAACAAATAGTGTTTCACTCACACACACCTTTCCCTAAGTGTTTCCCACTTTTATGCCCACACAAATTTGATAATGAATTTAAAGATTACAACAAAACTCTCTTTTAGAGTGTATGTACAAATGATAGCTCAATGATAATTCAATGTATGAAGATTTGCAAAATGAAAGCTCAAGAGATGTTGTATGAAATGATTTCTGCTTGAAAAACTTGTTAGATTTGATTTTGATTTGAGTTTATATAGATTTGATGAGTAACATAGCCGTTATTGACCTTCAGAGAATAGCTGGATCGCCGCTTGATTTTGCAGTTAGCCGCTTAGATTTTTATGGCAAGTTACTATTACGAATTTGGCTTTAAAATTTGAAAAATTTATCTCAGGTGGTTAGCCACTTATTTTCAAGTGGCTAGCTGCTACCTTTCTGTCTTCCAATCATATTTAATATTTTCAATTTGACCTTAAAACTTTTGAAAATTAAAATATGGTCTAATACTTTTAAAAATTACATTATGGCCTAAAATATTTTATATTTTTACAAACAGGTCTATATTCAGAATTTAAAATAATACTTGTTGAAATCAAAGTTTGTAAAACTTTTTCATTTTAATCCATATCTTGAAAAATAACCAATTTCATAAAATACTTAGTTTATGATTATAAAACCTTTGGTTTATGAAAAATAATTATTTATTAAACAAAATCTTGAGATATTCCAAATGTTAAATCATGCATATATTAAATCATACAGGCTTTACAAGATTTGTAGAAATGACGTTCTTGGTTGTGCCATTGCCTATTGATCAAAGAGGTGTTGCTGTTTAAAAGTGTAATGAATTTAGAATACCTCAAACTGTGACTGGAGTTGGCTTTATTGCTCGGAAATAGAGTGCACCTCACTCAAAAGATGCTGCATTAGATCCTCAGGGACTGATGAAGTAGAATGAAAAGGATCCTTCGATGTGGAATGCGGAGGTTGTGAGCATTGTGGAACACTAAGGTCGGGAAGCTAGTTTGAAGAAAAGATGTCTTTGAAGAGTTGATGATCGAAAGAGGCAAGTTCTATAAATTTGTTCTTAACTTTTCGATCTTTAACCCACTGATCTTCCACCCTTACAAACCCAAAATTGACTATAGAGTCATTGCCTAAACAGGTAACTTCGTCCCCATGTCCAGATCGAGGATTAATGACATGTTGAAGGATACTATGCGGAATTCTAAGCTGAAAAGGTAAGGCTTGAGATTTCAATATGGAGTTACAAAATCCAGAGGATAAATCAGAATGCCTACAAATATTCTGAACAACATCCTCAACAAAATACCACGAAAAATCTATTTTACCTCTAGTGGTATAGAGTTCTAACCCTTCATTTGGAGTTCTAAGAATTTGATTTAAATCCTCAACATCGAACTCAATAGGAGTTCCCCCAATACTTGTAACAACCCTATTTGTATTTTGCAAAGAAATAAGCATATTTGAATAAAACACTTTGACTAAGTTTGGATAATATCGTTCCTTAAGAACTAAAGCATTTGCCTAGTACATGTCAATAAGCAAATCACTAAGAGATTTATCACAAATAGCTAGATTCTCTAAACTATGAAGATTGACAAAATAGGGCGTGAGAATTGACTTCAACATAAATTTATCATAAAACTGTTTCCGAAGAGGTAGATCTGAAAAATGGGTTAATATGAACTCCGAATTGTCTCCATGTTGTTCTTTGCGTCTTGGATAATTTTTTACCCTTGGATTTTTCACCACTAACCATGATTAAGAACACAAAAATACCAAGTACACAAATTCAGATTTTCAACATATTGAGTGAAAGGGATAGGTTTGAACTAATTAATTTGATCCTAGAGATGATTTAAGACAGTGTGTGATGTTAATTGGATAAAAAATGAGCTAAAAAGAACTTAAATATAAAGAGAGAGAAATAGGTAAGCTTAGGTTTTGATTTTGGGATTTTAAGAAATGTGTGATGAAATGGTGTTTTGAAGATGATTGATAAAGATTTAATGGGTGAGTAATGATTTGAGTGATTGATTTTGGCAAGAAAATGAGTGAAAAATGAAGAAATTTGAAAGAGAAAATGAAGATGGTTGTTAACGGTTTAGAGAGAGAGAAGAACAAGTGAAAAAGATGAGAGGAAGAAGAAGATAAAGGCCTAAATCTATGGGTAGCTGGCTAGCCAGGTAAATGGGGTGGCTAGCCACTTGCTCTCGGGTTGGATGGTGGCTAGCCAGGTGCTCTCTATTCTTTTGCACCTTTTTCTTTGTTTTCGCTGTTGTTGTGCAAATTTTATTGAACTCCCAAGCGCACGAATATATTGTAGAATAGATCAACGGTGACGAGTATCGATCCCACGAGGAGGTGAATTTTAATTGTATGTAGAATTAATTTTCTAAGTGGGTGATTGGATTTATAATGACAATTATGTAGGTAATGTATTAATTTAAATTAAAGTTGTTGGAATAAACTATTAAAATGAAATGCTTGGATCTCCGGATCTGTACTCAACATGCACTATCGGCTTAACATTCATTATTAGTACCAATTAAATCATGAAGGGGGATTTTCCACTCCTAGTGAACCACACTCTAATAGATATAGTGCTAAGGGTTTCCCATGCCAAATAATAATAACCTTGCCTAGGGAGGCGGTTATTTAAGCCGATATTCAGACAAGATTATTACTATCTGTCTATGAAAAGTCAAAACAACCACATAAACTAAAGGGGAAGGAAAAGTAAATTTACCAAATTAAATCCATGGAGCATGTTGAGACTTCACCTTCAACCCAAGCTTGAAAGGAAATTAGCCACTCATATTTGAACTAGGGGTAAAATGAAAATTTTATTAAAATACGTAGAAAATACAAGATGGAGATGGAATTATAGAAAATGGAGCTCAAAAATGGATTCAGGGGTGTCAAATTAGGTGGAGAGCCCCGTTTTTATAGATACACTGAGTAAATCATGGCCGTCGGATTAAAACAATTTGGACGCTCAGGATTGCTCCACATGGCAAGTTCCTATTAGATGGAACACATCATCAGGGCTGTTATTCTGTGTATATACATGTACCGTACACACGTTTTTTTGGTCCACTAACATTCTGCCACGTCACCGGTCAATATTTTTGGTCCAATAGGATCGTGACACGTCATCAGTCAATGCCACATAAGCGGTCAATGCCACATCATTCGTCCAATCAAATACCGCCACGTCATCGTACAGTGCCACGTCAGCATACAGTACAGGTGAACAATGTCGTGTACAATAACGTATATATCAACCATACCGTATGTGTGAACAGTCTCATATATGCGAACAGTACCATTTTTCTTTTTGTGCTCCTCCTAAGGTTTTCGACTGTCCTGAGTTCGAAAGTGCTGTCCGTTTTTCTATTTGATCTCTCGTTCATTGTGAAATGACCATGATATCTCCTAAAATACATAAAATACTTAATTAAAATAAAACATACATAATTAAATTACAAGGGACTTAAAGACATAAAAATAGGGATATTAGTGAGACTTGGAGTGTAGAATGATGATTTTCTCTATTATAAATAAACACTTTCTAGTACTCAATAGCTGTCTTGCCAAACTTTGATCAGTTTCGAGATAATTTTGTGATTCCAAAAATATAAAAAGGCCATTTTTAATGCATGAAACATGATAATAGACATTTAAAAGTCATAAATTCAAACATATAACACATTTATCATGCATATGCATTACAAAATTACTAAACATGATAAATATTCAAAGAATGAAAATTTACATATTTAACTTATTTATCATGCTTATACAACACATAATCATCAAGAATAAAAATTCAATCAATTTTGATAGTCTCAATATTATGAATAGAGATATTAATGTTAAAATCTCATCATCCCAAGTTCATGTGGAATTTTCGAAAATTATTCTTCGCAAAGAGGTTTTGTAAAAATATTAACAAGTTGTTTTTCCGTTGCGACAAATTCTAATGCATTATCTCCCTTTTGAACATGATCTTTTAAAAAATGATATCTAATCTCTATATGATTGGTTCGAGAATGTTGAATGGGATTCTTTGATAGATTTATAGCACTAGTATTATCACACATAATAGGAATTAAATCAAGGTTAATGCCATAATCTCTAAAGATTTGTTTCATTTAAAGGGCTTGCGCACATCAACTACCGGCGGCAATATATTCAGCCTCGGTAGTTGAAAGTGCAACTGAGGTTTGCTTTTTACTAAACCAAGGGACAAGTGAGTGACCTAAAAAGTGACAAGTTTCATTAGTACTCTTCCTATCAACCTTATAACTAGCAAAGTCGGCATCCAAATAACAAGTTAAATCTATATGAGTTCCTCTAGGATACCAAAAGCCAAGATCTATGGTTCCACTCAAATAATGAAAAATTATTTTAACAGCAATCAAATGAGATTCCTTTGGACATGATTGAAATCTTGCACACAAGCATACACTGAACATGATAGTGGGTCTATTAGTAGTTAAGTAAAGTAAAGATCTGATCATACCTCGATATGTTTTGACATCAACTTCTTTACTTTTTTCATCTTTGTCAAGCTTGATTGTTGAGCTTATTGGAGTATTTTTAACCTTTCTATCTTCAAGTTTGAATCTTTTGAGTAAATCTCTCAAATATTTGGCATGATTGATGAAGATTCTTTCTTCATTTTATTTTATTTGTAATCCAAGAAAGTACTTCAATTCTTCCATCATGCTCATCTCAAATTCTTTGCACAAGATGAAAATTCTTCACATAAAGACTCATTAATAGAACAAAAAATCATATCATCAACATAAATCTGAACAATAAGTATATCTTGATTCTTATGCTTAATAAATATTGTAGTATCATTTCTTCTTAATAAAAACCCATTTTTCAAAGGAAATTTACTAAGCCTATCATATCAAGCTCTAGGTGCTTGTTTTAATCCATACAATGCTTTTGACAACTTATAAACATGATTTGAAAAGTTTTCATTTTCAAAACCAGGGGGTTATTTCACATAAACTTCTTCCATAATATAACCATTTCGAAATGTACTTTTGACATCCATTTGAGATAAAATAAAATTCTTATGACATGTAAATGCTAGGAGTATCCTAATGAATTCTAATCTAGCTACAGGTGTAAAATTTTTATCAAAATCAATTCCTTCTTTTGCGTTGTAACTTTTAGCCACTAATCTAGCTTTATTCCTTACAACCACACCAAATTCATCTATCGTATTCCTAAAAGCCCATTTAGTACTTATGAAGGATTGATATTCTGGTTTAGGAACTAATTTCCACACATTATTTTTCTCAAATTGATTTAACTCTTCTTGCATTGACATAATCCAAGATTCATCGTTTTCCGCATACGTAAAGAATTTTGGTTTAATTTGATGTATGAATGCAATATTTGCACATGTGTTCCTGAGTGATGATCTAGTGGTTACATCTCGTGAGGGATCACCAAAAATTAAGTCTTTAAGGTGAGAAGAAACATACTTCCACTCCTTGGGAAGTGTTTGAGAAATACCTTCATTTTGCTCCATGTTAGTTTATTCTTCTCGTTGTTCCTCTTGATTCTCACATGGTCAAGCATGTTTGGGAACCAATTTCCACTCATTGTTTTTCTCAAATTAATTTAACTCTTCTTGCATTGACATAATCTAAGATTCATCATTTTCTGCATCCGCAAAGGATTTTGGTTCAATTTAAGATATGAATGTATATGTGTTCTTAAATGATGATATAGTTGTTACACCTTGTGAAGGATCATCTAAAATTAAGTCTTTAGGGTGAGAAGAAACATACTTCCACTCCTTTGGAAGTGTTTGAGAAATACCTTTATTTTGCTCTATATTAGTTTGTTCTTCTCGTTGCTCTTCTTGATTCTAACATGGTGAAGCATCTCTTTTGGCATTTGAAGATTTTTCTTGTTGTACTTCTTCATCTGCATCCTTATCAACAACAACTTTCTCCATAGAAGAAGGATTAAATTCATTAAACGTAACATGCATGATTTTTTAACAACAAAGGTTTTTTTATAAGCTTTGCTAGTGTTTGAATATCCAAGAAAGATACCAACATCAGATTTTAGATCAAATTTACCAAGATTGTCTTTAGTATTTAATATAAAGGATTTGCATCTAAAAACTTTGAAATAACCAATGTTGGGTTTTCTATCTTTCCAAAGCTCATAGAGAGTTTTATGAGAGTTTTATTAAGAAATGGTCTAATCAAAACACGATTCAAGACATAGCATGTGGTATTAATAGCTTCAGCCTAAAAGTATTCTGGTAATGCATTATCATTCAACATGGTCCTACCCATCTCTTGAGTAGACCTATTTTTTCTTTTAGCAACACCATTTTGTTGTGGAGTCCTAGGTGATGAAAATTGATGTTTGATACCAAAATCATTATAAAAACTTTCAAATGCATGATTTTCAAATTCTCCGCCATGATCACTTCTAATGCATGTAATAAAATAACCTTTTTCATTTTGAACCATTTTACAGAAAACTTTAAAAGAATCAAAGGCATTGTTCTTATTAACTAAGAACAATAGCCATGTATATCTAGAATAATCACCATAATTACAAATGCATAAAATTTACCACTTAGACTAGAATATCTAGAAGGTCCAAACAAATCTAAGTGAAGAAACTGAAGTGGTTTTGAAGTAGAAATATGATTTTTATTTTTGAAAGAAATTTTGATTTTTTTCCAAGTTGACACACTTCTCAAATTTTATCTTTCTCAAAACCAATTTTTGGAAAACCGTTAACTAAATCATTTTTGGAAATCTTTGAAATCAAATCCATGCTTGCATGTCCTAGTCTTCTATGCTATAACCAACTATCATCATTTAATGAGTAAAAACATTTATCATGAGTAGATGCACAATCTATATCAATCGTATAAATATTAGCACATCGTTTTCCAACAAAGAAGACTTTACCACCGCATACATTTTCAATAACACATTTTGTTTTATAAAAAATAACTCTATATCCTTTATCACACAATTAACTAATACTAAACAAGTTGTGTTTTAGATTTTCAACTAAGCATACATTTTCAATAAAAGTAGAAGATTCTTTATCGACATTATTAATACCAATGATTTTTCTTTTTGAATTATCTCCAAAGGATACATCTCCACCATTTTTTATCTTGTTAAAACTTGAGAACCATGAATAATCTCTGGTCATGTGTGTTGAACAACTACTATCTAAATACCATTTATTTCTTTTTTCCTTCTTTGATTCTTGCAGAAAAAGATCTTAAGTTTTAGGAACCCAAAACGTTTTGGGTCCTTAAGTGTTAGTAAAGGTTCCTTTTAGAATTCAAACACATTTGATTCCATAATACACATTTCTCTTAATAAGGCATCTATAATTCATGTGACCATTTCCATTGCAATAATGACAAACAATTTTATAATTATTAGTGGAGGCAGCCTTAACAAAATAATTTTTATATAATTTTGTTTCAAGTTAGGCTTATACCCAAGTCCTCCTTTATGAAACACATATTTTTAAGAGCTGAGTAATTTTTCTAAGTTCTTTCGATCATGTGTGAATTTTAACACAATCTCATTGAGCTCATTGCTCTTCTTTTTAAGCTCTTCATTTTCTTTGATCAAGTTATTAACATGTAATTTTTCATATTCACATGAAGTACTTTGTTTATCTTTTAAGGATGCAATCCCATCATGCAATATTTTATTATCTAATTCTAGTCCTTTGATCTTTTTATTTAGTAAATCATTGCATTTTTGCAAAGCATCCTTTTCATTTGAAAGTTCTAGCATTTTCTTCTTAAAACATGCATTTTTCTTACCAATTTTCATCATATCACTATGCAACTCTTTAAAAACATCATACAAATCATTATAAGTTGGAAGATCATATACCTCATCAAGTTCATCTTCTCTTATTGCCATAAATGCCAGGTTTGACACTTCTTGCGACTGCTCTTTATCACTTGATTCTTTATCACTATCATTCCATGTTGCCACCATGGCTTTCTTCTTGAGTTTGTTAAGAAGAGGGCACTTTGATTTTATATGGGCATGCTTCTCACATTCATAACATATGATTGCTTCATTCTTCTCTTTTTTATTTTTGAAGTTTCTAAACTTTCTTCGCTCACTAGATTTCTTGAAAAACTTCCTAAATTTTTTGGCTATCATAACCATCTCTTCATCTTTAAATTTACTTTCTTCATTACTTTCAGGTTTTCATGCTTTCAAGGTAATGCTTTTCTTCTTCTTATTTTCATCTCCTCTTTCGGCTGCCAAATCCTTTTCATAAGAAATAAGTGAGCCAATTAAATCATCAATAGACAAAGTATTTAAATCTTTGGCTTTCTCAATGGCAGTTCTCGTAGGTCTCCATTCTTTCGGTAAAAATCTAATGATTTTCTTTATCTTCTCGCTATTAGAAAATGTTTTTCCTAGAGCTCCTAAAGTATTCACCATGTCCGTAAATCTAGTATACATAGAATGCACACTCTCATTTTGTTCCATTTAGAATAACTCATATTGCCTAGTGTATTTACTAATTTTAAATTCTTTAACATAGTTTGTTCCTTCATAAACTACTTTAAGTTTCTTCCAAATTTTATAGGCATTAGAATAACTTGAAACTTTATGAAAATCTTTCTTATCTAAAGTATAAAACAGGGCATTCATAGCTTTGGAGTTTAGAGAAGCTTTTCTCTTTTCCAGCTTATTCCTTTCATGTGCATGTTTCAAAATATCTTCTCATTCTTCATTTTTAGTGGTAGGCATAAATGGACTATCACAAACAACCTCATATATTTCATAATCTAATGCTTGCAAATAAATTCTCATCCTAGTTTCCCAATATGAGTAGTCATTTCCATCAAATAATGGTGGCCTAGTTGTGGATTGACCTTCCCTAAATGTGGAATCATTTTGGGTTGCCATGGATCTTTTATTCTAGATGATTAAGTCCTAACAAAAGTACCTTGCTCTGATACCAAATGAAATTCTAGCTAAACAACCAAAGAGAGGGGGTGAATTATGTTTTTAAAACTTAAACAAATAAAACAACACAACAACTTAAACTAATGCCTTAATAAAATCAAAAGCAATAAATTTAATGATGCTCGAAATTAAAAAGATAAGGAAAGAGAGATCAAACATGAGAGTTTTTACGTGGGTCGATAAAACCAGCTCACGTCCATGCCTTCAAGCAAACCAAGCTTGAGGATTTCACTATCTAACCTCCAAGGCTTCAAGTTCTTACAATTGATTTTCAAGGTGTCAATAAACTTTTATGAATGGTGTTTCACTCACATACACCTTTCTCCAAGTGTTTCCCACTCTTATGCTCATACAAATTTGATAATGGATTCAAAAATTATAACAAAACTCTCTTTCAGATTGAATGTACAAATTAGAGCTCAATGATAACTTAATGTATGAATATTTACAAAATGGAAGCTCAAGAGATGTTGTATGAAATGATTTTTACTTCAAAAACTTGTTAGATTTAATTTTAATTTGAGTTTATATAGATTTGATAAGTAAATTTGCTATTATTGACTTTCAGAGAATAGTCGGATCACCGCTTGATTTGACGTTTAGCCGCTTAGACTTTTATAGTAAGTTACTGTTACAAATTTGGCTTTAAAATTTAAAAAATTTACCTCAAGTGGTTAGTCGCTTATTTTCAGAGGGCTAGCCACTACCTTTCTGTCTTCCAAGCATATTTTAAAAATTGCATTATGGCCTAAAATATTTATATTTTTACAAACAAGTCCATATCCAGAATTTAAAATAATACTTATTGAAATGATAGTTTGAAAAAATTTTTCATTGTAATCCATATCTTGAAAAATAAATAATTTCATAAAATACTTAGCTTATAATTATAAAACCCATGGTTTATAAAAAATAATTATTTATTAAACAAAATCTTGAGCTATTCCAAATATTAAATCATACATGCTTTACAAGATTTATAGCAATGAAGGTTTTAATTGTGCCATTGTCCGTTGACTGTCTTGAGTTTGATTTCACTTGAATAAATTTTGCCCTTCAAAACTAGTGAAATTTTGAAATATAATAACAAATGTTTGTTATCATTAAGCAAAAAGTTAGGCAAATTCATTACCAGAATCATTAGCCTTTGTTTGAATTCATGTTAATAGACACTTTTACTAGGAATAACAATAGAGCTTTAGGTGTCACTAATCAGAAATATGTAGGACCAAAAGAGGCTTGTCTAGTAATTCATTATGCTTTTTTTATACGTAATTTATTAATTATGAGAAATTTGTGTGATTTCTTATTACCTTGTTTTCTAGGAGGTAATTTTGGTTGCCTTTTTTTTGTACAAAAAACATACAGCCTATAAAAAGAATGAACTTGATCCAATGGATCAACCCATTACAAGGTTTGATTTTAACCAATTTTCTCTCTGTCCCGTTTTTGGTTGAAGAAATTTGAATTTTGAAACTTGGATTTGCTTTCTTAAGAACAAGAAATGAAATGAAATCCTCCATTAAGGTGTCATTTTTTCAACTTTTATAAAATAAAAAAATGCTCATATATAATAAAACTCGATAGTTTGCACTTCACTAGCAAGTTTGCTGCCCAAATTGCATGCAACCAACAACAATGTCATGAACCTAAAAGCCTAAGAACATCAATTTCATACACAAATGAATTTGGAGATTGTATAATCATTGATGTGGAGGAATTTACCAAGTCTCCCATAAACCAAGCACAGCAAATATTTTTGGAGGAATCAGAAGCAAGCCTAAATGAATTTTGATTAATGACACCTAAAGCTCTTTTGTTATTCTTATTCTCATAGTAAATTGAGATGTCTATTGTGGATTATTATATAAAATTACTATATATTTTTCTCATAATAAATCTAGAACAGATAGAAGACTTATCAACCAAGCCTTCCATTACTCTCCCTTGGTGGGTGATGCTAACACTCTTCATGTTTTTTTCCAATCTTCTCTTTCAATACTTGATCTTGTTTTAACATTAATAATTGACAATAGAAATTACAAAATTCTAACTTTTAGTATATGATTTGTTGGATTATTGAGCACTAATTTTTTTTCCTTCTTTTTTCCAACATGTAACTCAGTTTGCTTCAATCATTGACTTCCACAATATTATGTTCATGCTTTCTCTATATAACATCTAACTCGATTTAGAGCATTCAAGTTCTATAACTATCAAGCTTTCATTGGTTTTCTTTGATTTAAGGAATAAAAAATGACAAAAGATATTGGCAGGCAGAGGATGAGGGAGCTGGAAAAAAGGCTTGGCAAAGGTGAATTTTTCGAAATGGACATTTTTATATATGAAGCCTATTGCTACTTGTGGCAAGCATGAATTGGCAATGAAGCACAGTTATTACAACAAGATGATAATTTGGGAGATTTGTGAAGAGTTTAGCAAGTAATTATGGTAGTTGGGATTAGGGTATTTAAATTTAAGTTTTTTATGTTATGTTAATTGGATTTGGTTCATATGGACTACATATGTGGATTTAATTAGTTGTCTCTAATATTAATTGGTTGAATTGTTTTGGTTATGTAATATTTTGGAAATAGATGGCTAGTGCATGATATGCCAAGTTATGAAATGATGAAAGTTTTGTCATTTTAGTTGATGCCAATGGGTGACACTTGTAGTTCTTGTTTAATTGTTTGCCATGGTATAGTTTAATTTATTTATAATGTTGATTTATGCCTTTCCCTTCTTCAGCCTATGTTTCAGTTCCTGTCAATAGATACTTTTTATTTTATACTTTGTTTGATGGATAATTTGAATTGTCATTATTGTTAGGGTCGACTCTAAAGTTTTTGGGGCTTGAGGCAAATTTTTTTATGAGGCGTCCTTTTACTCTGCAACTTCAATGCTAAAAAAAATATAAAATATCTCAAAATTCGTTACATATTTAGTTATTTAATTTCAAAAATAATTAAGAATATCTTAAAAAAATTAAAAACAAAGCCTAAAAGAAATAGTGAAGAAATATATTATGTACTTCTATTAAGACCATTACAAAAATAAACAAATAAATAAATAAGAAAAATATTATTTTAAAATAGAATATTTGGAATTGTACTACGTAGAAAGTTGAGAAGATAAATTGATGATTAGGTAATGGATATGAAATTTATATTTCATGAAATTAATTTTTTTTAAATTAACCAATGAATGTAATAATTTTCTTTATAGATAAGACATCAAAAAATTGTTTCATTTATTATTTTTGAGATTATAATGTTTTTAATAAAAATTTAAAAGGAATACTAAAAGTCAAAGATTCCAGTGTTAAATAGTTAAGTTTTCTTAGAAAACTAAAAAGGTAAAGAATTTAACTTTTTTTTTTCTTGTAAAGACTAATAATGAATAAATTAATGGTTAGATAATATTATATTTCTTTAACAATAAAATTAAAAAATATAGATAGGCGTTCCTACAATATGCAATTTTTAAAAAAAGTCATTAATTATAGAATTATTAAGGAAAAACTCAAAAAATTAGGCCTTCTCAAAATACGGAGACTAAGGCGATTGCCTTGTTCTCCTGTACTTAAAACCACCATTGATTCTTGCATTCCAATTTTCAAGTTGTAACAAATATGATTGAATAGTAATGATCATGGTAGCATGGATTAGTTACCAAGTAAAGTAATTACCAATTCTTTGGTTTTTATAATGGACATGGAGGGTATCAGGTATTTTTCATCTCATCTGAATTAATTAATGACCAGTTCTATTTTGTCCTACACAATCTCAAAGATTTTTGTGTTTTGATACAAGTTGATACACACATATAGGTTTCAAATTATTGTCATCAACCAATGGGCTTTGCTTTATAGAGTAGTTAGAAACTGCAACAACAAGATTGCAAGATGGTGGTAATTGGCAAGAGCAATGGAAGGAAGACTTCATCGATAGTTATCTAAAAATAAGTGAAATTTAGTTGGAAAAATTTATTATTGTAATCTTATGTCTTAAAGATGACTTTTAAATGAAACTAAGGGTTAGTTTGAGATTGTAGTTGAAATGTAATAAGCTGCTTATTTAATAATTTTTAATAAAAATAGTGTTTGGTAAACTTTGTAAAAGTAGCTTATTTAATAATTTTCTCCATTTTTGTCAGTAGTTTTTAAAAGCAAATAAGGGGATCCTTTTGATAAGCAGCTTATTCAATAAGTTACCACATATTTTAAAATTTCTATTATAACCCTAGATTTTAATAAAAAAATAATTATATCTTACTTATCCATAAACTCTAATATATAAATCATTAGACCTTTATTTTTATCATATTTTATGTAACAAATTATGAAGTTCTTTAGTTTTTTTTAAATTGAGTTTTTTAATTTTACATATTTAAGAAAAAAAAAAGATATGTCTAAACGATTTATTAAATATACTCTAAAAATAAAAATCAATTAAAACTTACGTCTATTTTGTTCATTATATAATAAAACAATACTTTCGTAATTAAATTTACCAAATATATGTACTCTACTTTTTAAACTTATAGCAACTGCAACTACACAATTTACCGAACACCAAGCTACTTTTTTAATCAGCAACTTATTTCATCAGCCTCCTTAATCCCAAACTAACCCTAAATGTTTTAACACTTTGCTTATGCAATTGTATATTTTAATAATAAAGCATAGTTTGGTTATTTGCATAGACCTCTATTTTACAAGAATGTTAAACTGTTTAAAATTATATAATTTATTAGTTTTATTATCAAGATGAAGAAAATCATTGTAAAAATTTCTAAAATGTAATTAACCTTTCCATATATTTTATTTTTCTTTGTTGTTTAAGACATTCATAATGGTAATTTTTTTCAAATAATTTAAATCAATCACCAAAAAATTAATATAGTGAAGTGCAATACAACGTAACACCTAACAAATTATAATTAAAAATTAATTTAGTACAGTGTAGCACTAAACATTGTATAGCACTAGTATAATATAATGCTAATGCATGCAACATAATAAAATACAATATATCAAACACAACTTGGAGGACATGTTTGTTACATTGTTTTATATAGTAGAAGAACCCTGTATGTCAATAATTTTATACATCATATTTGGCTTTAAGGGTGCATTTGGCACCCTATATTATATTATGTTGTATTTCATTATTTTAATACAAGTATGTTATATTATTTTGTATTGCATTACAATGTATTATAATAATGTTGTACAATATTTGGTGCTACACTTAATTTTTAGTTATACTATGTTTAGTGTTGTACTGTACTGTATTATTTTTTTTGTGGGTAATTTAAATTATATATTCTTAAATTTTATAAATTTAACAATGTTTTTTTAGTATAAATGTTAAAAAAATCATAATTCTTCATTAAGATCGAAGCTTATGGCGTTAAATTTTCAGTAGTATAACATTTATTTTTTTAATGCTTTCCACATATATAAACTATGAAATAAAGATTGAAGCAAATAATTTAATCAAATAACTTTGAAATATTGCCACAACATAAATAAATAGTTAAACATACAAGATTAGGTCAAAAGTTATTTTCAAATGGTATATTAAAAGTTTATACATACTATACGATAATCACAAGATAACGAAGTAATACAATAGCAGTAACAAAGTGAATTGTGATAAACAATTCAAATACAAACATCCACATGCCAAAATATTATTGCATAATATCATTGTTAAGTATTGTTAAGTTAGAAATACATATTCCCTTATCAAACTCCACCTCTCCTCTCATGCTCACACAAAAGCGTACTAATATATGCCAATTTATGGTCACGATCAATTTGTAATGCCTTGAAAGCATTTTTTTTTAAGGTTTCACTACAATTAAATTTAACGCCATAAGTTCATCATCTACAAAAAGTCCCATCCAAATAAGTTGTTGTAACATATGCACCGAAATTTATTTAATTGAGTGTGATGTTATTTTTAATTTTCGTCGTAAATTTTTAAAATCGACTGATTGTTACAAATCTTTATGGGTAATTGGACGTAAATATTAAAATTGATCGTGCTTGAATAATTTAAATTTTTTCATGACATTAAATCAAGATAATTTGGACTTGATTCAACGGTCGTGTAATCAAATTTTATTTCGGTACTCAGGTCCGGTATTAGCTTAATTTGTATTAAGCTTACCCAAAAAAAAAAGAAAAAAGAAAAATGCCGATTACTATAAATGGAAAGTGATGAGAGAGAGAGGCATTTTGATTCTTACCAAAAAGAGAGAGAGAGAGAGAGAGAGAGAGAGAGAGAAAGAAGCAAGCCCGTTGACCCCGTTTGACCAACACGGATCCATGCGCCCGACCCAGATCAGCCTGATCTCATGATTCTGGCCACCCCACCGACCGAGATTGTTACCGATCTAAAGTTGAAGAGCCGACCAATGCATCACTGCCATTATTGCCACCAAAAACCAACCAAAACGCTAGTGATTGCAGCTTGAAAAGCCGTGGCTCCACCCGTTATCACCGTCGTATATCTAGCTAGAATTAAGCTGAGCCACCACTTGGATCTTCTTCCTCAACTCCCCCTCACCATTTTTCGACCAACATCATCACCTGAAACGGTTGGATTGCCATTGATCCACTACCGAAAAGTTCACAGTTTTGGAAAGCTCGATCCGTCGTCTCCGCCGCGCGTGGGAGGTCACCACCGGCACCATTGGACTCACCAAGGCCAGAATTATCAGACCTGAGCTTCCCATTACCGTTGACTGTTAAGGGTAATTTGATAATTTTACAAACTTTAGGGGTAATTTTGTAACTTTAGAATTGATGGACATTTTGCTAATTTCATATTAGGATAGTTAAGTAATTTGAGATTTCAGGGGTAGTTCGGTAATTTACGTCGTTAGGGGCATTTTGATAATTTCATATTTTTTGGGGGTAATTTCATAAATTCAGAACTTATGGATATTTTTGTAATCATAATTGAGGGTAGTTTGATAATATTTGATTCTAAGGATAATTTGGTAAATTTTGATGTCGAGAGCATTTTGGTAATTTTGTGAACTTGAGAATAATTTATTGCGGATAAATGTCGTTTCGAGCATATTAGTTATAATTCGCAATTATGGTTAGTAATTATGTTATTTCCTTAAATTAGGAGGATCCGCAAACGAGAATCAACCCGCGGACGTTGTTGATACCAAGTTCGGACACCGTCACCGTGAGTGGAATACACAATACCTATTTTCATTGTAGTTTATTATGATTTTAAAATATGGTAAAGTATGTTTATGAGATTGATTTTAAAGGCTTCGATTTAGTGATTTTATAGAAATAGATTTTTATCTGTGTTTTAGTATTTATTACGAGAAATGTGTTTGATTAATGATTTTGGTTACCGATTTTGAATATGCATGATAATATTTTAAAGAAAAGAAAAGAAAAGCATATTTAAGACATGTTAAATGAAAAAGGAAATGAGATATCGAATGAGATTTCGGATAAGATTATATGTTTATGTATATGTGTACAAAGGTATATGTATATGAGTATAATGATTATTTTTAAAATCATTAGATAATACCCTTACTCTCCAGATAGAGTGACACAGATGAGATGACATATGCATGTGGTATGATGAATATAGAGATACTGATATTGAGATATAAATGATACAGATGAGATACATGCTTTTGGGGCCCATCTAAGTACACACGAAGGCTTTGGGCCGTGTACTCGGGCAAGTTTGTCTTTTGGGGACAAGATTATGCATGCACAGATATGATGAGATATGAGATGATATTTTTCGATCTATTCGTGTAGCTCCGGGGCATAACGATACTCAAATAGTACGTCATTGCCCGTCCGTCAAGGTCCGAATATGATGAGATTATTTCCCCTGGGTACTTGTTTGGTGATAATTTTCATTATTCAGTATTGATGATATAAGTATTATGATTTCATTGATTTTATACAATCTGTTGTGATACTGTTATTTGAATACATTATTTGAATTTAATAAGTTATTTAAGTTCTTTTGATATTTTGATAAAATTGTGTTTCAATATGATATAATTATTTTAAAGTAAAGTTATGTTCAAAAACTACTATTCACTCACTGAGCTCACTGAGTTTTATACTCATCCCATTTTATTATATTTTTCCACCCACAGGAGATTCGCAGGTACAACAGTCGACCCAGCAATAATAATTATTTTGGAGTTATGGCCACGTGATAAAGTTAGAAGTCATAGATGTTTTATTGAGATATTTTTGGATTGTATAATTTGATACATTTAGGTGATTGTGGACAAATTTATGTATTTTATTTGATATTAGATATCTGAGTGATTTGGTATTTTGTTGATGAGATTGGTTGTTCAAAGATGTATTTGAAATTATTTTGGGAGTGCTTGATTTATAATTTTACAAATTTGGTTATGTGATAATTATAGGGGAGACTCAGCCGAATTTTCAGTAGAATCCTTATTAGTTAAATTATTTCTGATCGATTAAATAGAATTAGGCAGACTCGCTTTGTGGATTCAAGGCGAGTCATGTCAGTTGTTCAATATTATAATCACAATCTTCACCACTTCCACACGTATTTTGAGACATTTTAAAGTTGGATTGGTGAAATGTTGAAACCAATTTCTCAACAGCATTAACAATATATTCATATGATTTAGACCTCTTCCTGTGTGATGATTGTGAATGTGATTGAGTAATGTCTTGAGAATTTGTAGAAAGGGTAGCTAACATCGGAGAACCTTCATCATCAATCTCTTTGTCATCATCATGAATTTCTTCTTGAAGTGTTGCATTAGCCATATTAATGGGAGTCTCTGCTGACTTTCTAGTTGGATGGTCCTTTTCAAATATATTTATTAGCCTCTCATAATATGGAAATGACTTGTTCCTCTAATTACTTGCTTCTTTATATGACTACAAAATCAAAACAAGATAGTTAAATCAACTTTATTATTTTCATAAGAAAAAAAATTATATAAGCCATCTAACCATGCAAATATAAGTAATGACATAGAAAGAAAATTATTTTTCTTATTTTAAATTCAAAATAATAACCTCTACATATGATTTTGATACTTCTTCACTATCAACCTCCACATATTTTCTTACATCATTCCATCTAGAACCGTTAGTGTTCAACATATCAGTCACCACCTTATAATTAACTTTTCTTCTATATCCTTATCTCAGAGTCAATATTTTGGTAAGCTTTCCAACCACACCTTGGTAGCAATTTTTCTAATTTATTTTCAATATATTTGTAACTTCCAAATTTGAAGGTACCATTGTTAGCTCAACTATTGTTTGCAACTATTGCATTTAAAATGCTCAACATTGCTTCTTTTTCATTTTTTTGTCCATGCTCGTCACGAGCCTATATTATTTCCAAAAGTATGACTAGAAACTCCAATCTCTATGCCTACAAAATAAATATCATAATAATTTTTTAAACGAGTAATTCAAATATAAAACCAAGTTAAGTTCACATAAGTAACACTTGATAAATTCCTTAGGACATTAATATATTAGTAAAAGTATAGTCTTAGATACCTTCCTAAAGAGATTGATATATCAGTAAAAGTACAACCTTATATCCCATTCTAAGAACATCGATATATTAACAAAATTACAGCCTTAGGTACCTTCCTAAAGACATCAATATAAGGACTTTGATATATTAGTAAACATACGGCCTTAAATACTTTCCTAATGACATCTATATATTATAAAAAGTATAGCCTTAAATACTTTTTTAATGACATGCATATATTAACAAAGCTACAACCTTAGATAAATCCTAATTTCCATCGCAATTATTATACGTAGCAATGGCTAAATCACTCCTTCAACTAGACCATTGGTCTGAAGCTTTAAGGCTACTTATGTTATCATTATCTTGTACTTCATTATTAGATATGTCAAGTAACTCAAGCTCCATTGAAGCTATAGACATTTCTCTCTTAATCAGATTATACAACAAACAACATGCAGTAATAATGCGAGGTTGGGTTTTAATTGGATAAAATGAAGGACTTTAAAGAATGGCCCATTGTATTTTGAGCAATCCAAAACATCACTCAATTACATTTCTTGCTAGGGAATGCTTCATGTTAAATAACACTTCTTTATTTTGAGGAGCACACCCATCTCTCCATTTTGATAAGTGATATCTTGTTCCCTTATGTGGTGTAAGGAATCCTTCAGCATTTGTGTATTCAACATCGATAATGTAGTAGCAACCTACTTATTGCACAAAAGCATTAGTATACTTTTCAGTTTGAATAATTTATTTGCTTAAATTAAATTTTTTGAATAAGTAATAGCTGTAAGAAATTTTAAACTAGTTGACTTATTTAATGTATTGCAAAGTATTCTTGAGTTAGATGTAGAGCTTTCCCATCTAGGCATCATGAAGATGAATTTCATATCCCATCAACATACCCCAAAAACATTTTGTAGCAATCTTACCTTTTATTGCTTGATGTCTTGACTTATCATTTTTTAGCCGACGAACTTTAGTATAAGTTCCATCCAATGCCCTAAGTAATTTTGCATACATAAAACAAATGAAAAATTTATTACCATTAACTTATCATCAGCTATAATCAAATAAAAGTAATTTATAATATACTTTAAACCATTTCCATCTCTTATCAATGTAATTCTCTAGTATAGGTCTTCATGCCCTTAGTAAAGCATCATGTGGTTGTAACACTCCATTTAACACTGAATTAAGGTATCTACTACCAATCTTACCAAATCTGGCAAACCTACTCATAATTCTGTAATTTTTGACATAAAGAGACAAAGTGTGAAGGAACATGCAAACTTGTTCTTTAGTCATCATTGAACCATTAGCCCTTTAATCCCCTATTCTATTTAAGTAGCTCACATAATAGGTCATATGTTGCTCTATCCATTCTTAGTTGATTTATATATTATATGTCACTATTGCCTATAATGCTATCTAAGTATTGAAATCGAGTGCCATGGTTTTAGAATGTACGATTATGAATCATTTTTCTTTGATTATGCCTTTGGATCAACATCATTAACAAAAGAAAAAATTTCTTTTCATGTCCATATCTAAACAACAAGTAAAATAAATTAAAAAAATCAGTTCGTAGGCTATTGCTAAATTTTCATAGAGTTAAATGCTAGCACACTTCTTTTTGCTTTGTTAAATATGTTATTTTTCACTATTATTTTGTTGTCTTGTTGGATTTTTTGGATATGGAGAACAAAATAATCAAGATTTAAGTTGCCGAAACTACTAGAGAAATATAAACCTAAAAAAGGAAATATTAATAAATTAGGAAAAGGAGAACTAATTAAAAAAAAATAAAAGCATTGGTAATGAGATGACCTTAGTACCAAGAAAGTGAAGAAACGTCCAAGTGGTTCTTACGAGCTCATTTTTGTTAGAGGTGCAGAAGTTCTCTGAAAATAGCAATAAAAGTTTACTTAAGCATGTAAAAAGTTATCAAAAGTATTTGCAATTTAATACAAGCTGAGATTAACAAATACACCATATTTTATTTCTAAAATGAATGTCATTACGTCATCATCACAATAAAATGACAAGCAAATTAGCCTTCTACTCAACCACTAGGCCCATTAACAATAAATTGTAAACAAATCATTAAAACTATAATTAAAAGTGCTTAGAGTTGACCTAAGGCAAATATAGACAAGCAAAACCACTCTAAGCAAACTAATAAGATCATCCAACATTATTATCTAACAAAAGCAATTACCAATTACATAGAATTAATAAGTACCATCATCGAAGGCCAAATTAAAAAAAGAAAATGATAATAAAAAGAAATGAAAATGTTTGCCCTCCCAAATATTCACATTGAAAGTGGACCAGTGGTCAACTCATTTACATTTTTGTTGAAGTCTAGTACAATTTATTAAAGCACCCTAATTGATTAAAGGAAAGTGTTGTCAATTTTGAAACTACACAGGATTTATTGTTGCTTGTATTATAGTTTCCCTTATCTTCAAAAGTGTTTCATTTGTTGGCATAAACAACCCAGACAAAGGAGTGCAAGTTCTTTAAACACTGCTTGGCATCTTAGTGAGATTTGATGAAACAAATGAGTACTCATAAAAGCATTGAAGATAACTAAAGAAAGCCAAAATCCTTTGTACGAAGTACCAAAAAATTAAAACCTTTCAAAGAAAGAATTTTAGAAACTGTAAGATTATTAAATTCCAGTTCAAAAATAAAATTTCATTATCTTTCATCAAGAAATAAACAAAGTTAAACAACAAGTTAGCCTTGAGAAGCAAAGCCCCTTTATCACAAAATTAACATCATTATAAGTTAGCATGAAAATATCCATGTTCATTTAGGAATCTGGAACATCTATATAAATGCAATGACATTGGTTATTGTATTATCTTGATAATTAGAGCTGAAGCCATTTTCTAAGAATTAAGATGTACATTCCATTCCGTTCCTATTTTAATAATTTAAATATTGTCTTGTTTTTATATTTATTGCTACCAACATTAATAAGGAATATTGATTTGGCAATGCACTGAGTTAGATCGATAGAATTTTGGAAAATTAGTTTTAGATGCAGCAATTGATATAAGGTGTTTAGGTTATTGGCCTTGTCTCTTTTTGCATTTTAAATGTGTATAGAACAAAGATAAGAAGAACGTGTGTTTAGTCACTAGCTCAGTTGTTTTTCACACCTAATTTACTTGCTTCATATGCTATAATAAAAAAAAAAAGAAAAAAAGCTACCATGAAAATTCAAGAAACTAACTCATAATTATAGAATAAAAGCAACACATGTTGCTAATTTCTAGAAAATCATATGTATTGGTAATTGATTGATTAACACAGCACCAAAAAATAATTACTAGACAATTTCATAATAAAATCTCACCAATAAACCAAATGAAACTTGATTCTAACTTGCAGCTTAGTTATTCAAGCAGTGAAGAGCAAATGTGGCTAGGCAGTGGTCGAGCAATAGTTGGTATCTAGTAATAAAAGTACAGTCACAACAATGGTGGGGCAGTAGTAAAGGTGTTGAGCAATTGGGTGATGACGTCGGTGGTGGCTGAGTGATGAAGAACAACATCGGTGGTGAAGCAACAATAACAATGTTGAGCAATTAAGATGATGACGTTGGTGTTGGCTAAGTGATGAAGAACGGCATCGGTGGTGCAACAGCAGTAACGACATTGAGCGATTGGGGTGGTCACGTTCGTGGTGGCTAAGCGACGAGGAACAGCGTCGGTGGTGGCTAAGTGATGAGGAATGGCATCAGTGGTGGTCGGTGGTGGAGCACTAGTAATGACATAGAGTAATTGGGGTGATTAAGTCAGTGGTGGCTAAACGATTGGGGTGATGACATCGATGGTTGAGTGATAAAGAACGAAATGTTAGGGATTTGGATGAAATGATGTGAGAAAATATATGGAGGTCGATAGTGAATAAGTGTATAAATCATATGTAGAGGTTATTAATTTGAACTTAAAATAAGGAAAATAATTTTCTTTTTATTTCATTACTTATATTTGCATAGCCTATATAATTTTTTTCCTATGAAAATAACGAAGTTCATTTAATTATCTTGTTTTAATATTGTGGTTGCATAAAGAAGCAATCAATTAAAGGAACAATCTATTTCCATATTATGAGAGGCTAGCAAAGATATTGGAAAACATTGTGCAACTGGAACATCAGTAGATACTCCAATTAATACGGCCAATGCAGCACTTCAAGAAGAAATTCTTTATGATAACAATGAGATTGATGATGCATGTTCTTCAATGTTTACTACCCTCTTACAAATTCTGAAGATACTACTCGATCGTGTTCACAATAATTGCACAAGAAGAGGTCTAAATTAACTGGCATCGAGATATTAGTTTCAGCATTTTACTAAGCTAACATTGACATGTCTCAAAGAATGTATGGAAACAACGAAAATCAAGAACATTGCTAAGTAGCTTGCTTTGGTGGGACATTTAGAATGATGAGCATATGACCTTAAATTTAATGGTAGAGAAACCTTCAAATCAAAAGGGCTTTCAAGGTATTACAAAATGATCATGATCATATGTTGGCATACTTTAGGATGTTCTTGTGTGAGCATGATAGGAGAGGTGGAATTTGATAAGGGATTATGCATTTCTAGCTTAACAATGGTATTATGCAATGGTATTTTGGCATGTGGATGTCTATACTTGGATTATTTAACACAATCCACTTTTTTAAAACCATTGTATCACTTTATTATTTTGTAGTATGTACAAACTTTTATTCTATCATCCACAAATGACTTTTGAGGACTAATCGTGTATGTTTTAACTATTTATTTATATTGTGACATTATATAAAGGTTATTTGATTGAATTATTTGTTTCGATCTTTGTTTCACAGGTTATATATTTGAAAAATGCTAAAAAATTAAATGTTATGCTGTCAAAAAATTATGGTCATGAGCTTTGATCTTTTTAAAGAATTATGATAGTTTTAACATTTATACTAAAAAAATGTCATTAAATTCCTAAAATCTAAGAATTCTAAATCTAGTACTTTTACAAGTACTAATAAATGTTATTTTCTAAATAAATAATTTAAATTACACTCCAAAAAGTTGATCAGTATAGTGCAAAATCAAATATCATATAATTAAAAATTAATATAGTATAGTGTAGCACCAAATGTTGTACAATAATATTATAATACTGTGTTAATACAATATAACATAATATAATAAACCTACATTAAAATAATGCAATGTAACATAATATAAATACAATGGGCTAGATGCACTTTAGAGCCAACCATGATATTATTTAAAATTAGTGCAGGATAGGGTTTTAATACTATTAAAACAATGCACCAAACATGTCCTATAGGGTATGTTTAGTACACTGTATTGTGTTATACTGTATTGTATTATTTTAATGCAAGTGTATTGTATTATGTTGTATTTTATTAACACTGTATTACACTAATCCTATCGAACGTTTGGTGTTGTATTGTACTGCATTAATTTTTAATTATATTTTGTTTGGGGTTATACTGTATTGGACTACATTGTATTAATTTTGTAATGATTAATTTAAATTATTTTAAAAAAAATTTCCATTATGGCTGTATTAAATAACAGAGAAAAATAAAATATATGGAAAGGATAATTTTATTTTAGAAATTATTATAATAATTTCATATTGATAATAAAACTAATAAATTTTATAATTTTTGACAACTAATGGTCCTGTAAAATAGAGATCCAAGCAAATAAATAAACTATGCTTTATTATTAAGATATATAATTGCATAAATAAATAGTTATAACATATAGTTTCATCTAAAAGTCATCTTGAAGGCATAAGATTACAATAATAAATTTTTTCAACTAAATTTCACGTATTTTTACATAACTATTGGTGAAGTCTTTCCTCCACTACTCTTGCAGTTACCACCATCTTGCAATCTTGTTGTTGCAATTTCTAACTACTCTCCAAAGCAAAATACATGTGTTGGTGACAATTATTTGAAACATGTATGTATGTATCAACTTGTATCAAAGCACAAAAATCTTCTTCTACTTTTATGTTCAGTAACGACTTGAACGCCCGCTAGAAGTTGAGGATAGACTTCCCATCCAATTTTTCTATAAACTGTCCAAAAGGGTTTTTTTAAGTCAAATTCCCAAGACAAAATTGTGTACTCTTTTTTGGAATAGTTTCTATAGATTATGAATCTCATATTGCATATATTCAGTTACATATGTCTTAAGAGATCATAAGATATCATTGAACAATTCTTTACTGAGGCCATCCTTAACAAATTTAATTTTGTCTTCACAATTTTCAGAAATCATTGCTAAAGCTTTATAATGCAGTTGATTGCAAAAAAAATTGATACAATTGAGACATTTCGAGCTAAGCTGCTTGGCTCTTTTTTTTTTTTTAGCAAATGCGTTTTTATCAAAATCAGGCATATAAGAAACAAATGGATTAAAAAATGCACCTGCTAATCGAACCTTTGCTTCAATTAACCAACGAATGTCAGTAAGAATCCTATTGATTATCAACAAAAGCAATTGTTCACAAAAAGCTTTTTCAATTTTCTCAAGAGTATTTTGAGACAAAAAAGGAAAGCACTTATGCAATTTACGTTGTATTTCTTCCATTTTTAATTTTTGGATTTCAATTATTGTGGGAAACAAAAGATGCCAACTTAAGAAGTCACATGGTACTGTTATCTGCCATTTATACGAGAAAGTGAATCAAAACATATGAGGTCTGTAAAATTAGGTTAAAAGTAAAGGCGAACAAAACAACAAAATGAAGACACATAATGTTTTAAAAAATAGATATAACAAAACATGGAAACACATAATGTTTATCTCAAGTTCCAATTGTAATTCATAGATACCACCCTCTTTTTCTCTAAGTTGTCTTTCTCGATATTCAATGTGAGATACTAACATTGTTGGTCTTAGATCCCAAATAGTATGTGATTTACATACTTGTAGCAAGCCTTTTAGGTGAAATTTTATATGTGAAAGTTCTCCAAGATGTTTGAAAATGATCTTTCTTACAAAAGAACTCATAACATATATAAAAATGGTGAAATGAAAAACAATTGTTAAACAAACATATTTAAACAATAAACAACGTAATGTGCATTATTCAAGCATAGAAAAAAAATCAAATAATTCAAATGGTGAAGTAACAATAAAACAAAATGACAAAGAGCTAAAACAAAAGACTTAATCAATATTTGGCAGGTCACTTAAATTGATTTTAGTGTCTGCTTCACATGATTGGTATTCTAGATATGGTTTTAATTGTTATCCATTAACTTTAAATGTAACAATATTCTTTAGATTTTTAATTTCTACATCCCTATATAGATATACATTTTTTACAACAAATGGGCTACTTGACGTTGACTTTAACTTCCCTGTAAACAAATGAAGACAAGAATTATAAAGAAGTACTTTTTGCCAGTCTCAAATGTTTTCATGTAAAACTTTGATTCTTACCTTAACAACTTTGAAATTCTCATGTGTCATTCCTTAATTGCTCAAGTTCATTTAATTTTAATTCACGCACATTACTAGTATCATTGAGATTTGAATTAAAAGCTTTAATAGCCCAAAATGATTTATGTTCAAGTTCAACCGGTAAATAGTTAGGTTTACCATAAACTAGGAAAGATGGTGACATTCCTAAGGATGTTTTAAATGTAGTATGGTAAGCCCAAAGCTCATATGTTAGTCGAAGAGACCAATCTTTGTAGTTTAGATTAACTGTCTTTTCCAAAATTTATTTTATCTCTCTATTTGCTAATTTAACTTGACCACATGTTTGAGTGTGATAAGAGATAGCAACTTTATAAGTAATTCCATATTTCTTCACTAAGGACTCGATTGGATTGTTACAAAAATACTTTACCCCCACCACTTATAATGATTAAAGGGATTTCAAATCTGCTTAAAAGATTTTCATTTAAAAAGTCAATCACTATCTTGCAATAGTTATGCTGACAAAGAATCGCTTCAATCCATTCTAACACATAATCAACAACAACCTAAATATATACAAATCCAAATGATAATGTAAAGGGGCCTATAAAATAAAATCCTCAATGACAAGGATGGGTGTTAAACATCACGTTTCACTTTGAAATATACCCTAACATTTGATAATTTTTACACATTTTGCAAAATGCATGCGATTCTTTAAATAATGTATGCTAATAAAATCCACACTATAATATTTTTATAGCTATCTTATTTTAAGAAAAATAGTCACCACATGCTTTAGAATGAAAAAATTGAATGCCATTACTTATCTTGTCGTTTGGTAGATATCTTCAAAAAATTTAATCTGAACAAGAATTAAACAAGTATGGATCATTCTACAAAAAACCTTTTTACCTCTGTTAAGAATTTCTTGTTATTCTAAGAGTTTCAATCAAATGGAATTTCACATGTATTAAGATAATTAACAATGTTAGCATATGAAGGCATATCGTGTATTGATAACTCTATGAAATTAGAGTTATCATGACACTTTTAGATTTAAACTAATGTTACTTAGAGAGTAAATATTGTGGTTTCATTACTTTTTTAGTGTATTTTGCATGAGCATCTAGTTAAGTCTAATTTTTAATAAATTGACTGAGTTTAAGTCACTTGGTGCTCTGATTATGTGGGATTGTAGGTAACCAAAAAGCTCAAGTTTTATGGATGAAATGCTGCTACAACAGACTTGCAAAGATGACAAATGAACTTGGCTATAGAGGAATTAAAATAAATCTGAAACAGTAAAGATGTTGTAGCTAATGCTGCAGCAACCTTACGACAACCACAAGAGAGATTTTGCACATGTTAACTAAAAGATCACAATCCAAGGTTTCCAAAAATGGAAGACATGCAACCATATGCTTTTGTTTATCCTAATTTTTTGTTATAAAATGAGCATGCATAAAAAGAAGAAGGGAGAGTCGTTATTGAAGAAAAAATAAGAAAGAAAAACAAAATGAAAATAGAGAGTAAGATCAAGAAGAACTCAATTCCTCGTCTTATTTTCTTGCTTTTATTTCTTTATAGGAATGTTTTTTACGGGTAAAATGATTCTTATTACTATTTTATCTTTTATCATGAGCTAAACTTCATTGTGATTGAGTGATAAGCAAAATTAGTAGTTATTTGACTGATATATGTGTGTTGTTCTGAATTTGATGCAGCATTTTGTATTCATTTTATTTATTGCAATTTCCTATTTCGGTTGACCACTCATTTAGTGGATACTAGCTAAGAAGGTACCTTAAAAAGAATTGACTTAGTGGAATGAATTAAGACAATACATGGTTTTAGATTGAGTTTCCCAAGTTGAGTTAATTTTGACTTGAATAGGGTCATGCTTGATTTAAAACTAGTGAAGAAATAGACATAAGAATTCACCTTGTAAGACAATAAGAACTTAGAGTGTATAATGCTATATCATATGCTAGCATAGCAACTGACTATTGTTAAGTAACATATAGATACAATATATCTAAAAGGGAACAACTGAGGATATATAAGAGATTCTGCCCAGTACTGTAGTGGATGTTGTAACAATAGAATTGACACAACTTAAAAGTGATTTCTAACTCCCAAGTATAAGAATGTCATGTTATAGGGTAGTTTGGTGAGTTTGAGGTCGATCCATAAAAAATATATTTAATTTGTTTATTTTATTTTATCTATAAATAAAAATAAAACTTGAATATATGCAACTTAATTTAAGTGAAACTATAAAATTGAATTAGTAAGGGTTATGGATCTACTCTTAATAGTAAATAGAATTTAACAAATTCTTTTTGCTATTTTTATTTAGATTTATTGCCCAAAAGATTAATTATATAAATTAGTATTATTTTCTCATTAATTTTATTATGGATTAAGTATTTATTGTGTCAAAATTTGATTTGTCTACAATAAATCAAAATACCATATCTTATATTAAGATATTAAAAATTTATTTTGCCAAACTCCATTATTTGTCTACGATAAATCAAAATTTCAAAATATAAAATATGTATAAAATAAAATAGAAAATAATGTAATTTATATAATTAAAAATATAATTTGATTAAATCATATTTATTTCTAAAGAATTTCACCTTACCCTAACTATTATTATTTAACTAAGTATAATTAAAATAGAAATAAAAATAATTACTAAAATTAAATTACTCATAATAAAAAGAATAAAAACAACTAAAATTGAAAATAAAACTAAATTTGTTTACAAAAATAATTATGCAAAATATTAAAACACACTTGCAAAATAAGATTACAAGTAGATAGAGAGAAATTGAGAAGAAGAGAGGTGATAAAAAACATAAAAATGAGGTTCTATTTATAGCGAAATAAATTCATAATCCAATGTTTTACGGTCCATTATAAGCTTGATGCATGAGCTCCACACAATCATTAGATCAAGATTCAACGGCTGGTCAAACTTCAAAAGTTAACCTTACATATGACATCATATGAAGCGTCTGACTCGGTCAAAGAATGGTTTAAATTTGGTGGATTAATGGGTGGATTGGGTCGACTCGAATACAAAGATTAGGATCCTCTAACTTGCTTCACCAACCATTACCACGTGGCACGATTGTGGCCATTGAATTATAAATTGCTGAGAGTTAGTCAAAATTGACAACTATCTAGTGTATTCATATATATTGTTAGCCCATTTTATCAACTAATCAATGCTCAGTCAACAGAAAAAGTCAACTTTTCTTGTAAAAGCTCAATTTTAAGACAATCTCGACTCATCTTGAGGTTTTTGGATCTTCAAAATCCAAATTTGAAACTCGTTTATTTGTTTGTAGCCTCGAATTACGTGAAATTAATATTTTACCTAATAAACACATAAAAATACTCAAAATTAAATATAGTTAAAACTTAATTAATAATTCTTAATATATCACATAAACACAAAATATAAATTATAATATATGCACAAAATAACATTTTTACCCCTTAATAAACATACAATTTTTAACATTAATCACATTCCCTAACTAGCTTATTGTTAGTCCCTAGCAATTAAAGCGTTATATTAAATTAAGATTTATAAAATTCAAATGCAAGTTAATAGTTGTTCATCTAACCTCTAAACTACCAAATAAATAAACTCTCCCAAACTTCTTTAACTTTTTGTCATTCACTCATTATCTAGGACATTATCGAACATTCTTTTGTGCTCAAGTAGTTAACACAATACTTAAAGGGCTTCATTAAAAAAAAATAACATTTTCGTTCTAAAATTCATTAGAAACTTTATCTTTAGGCAGTAGATTATTCGCATATATTTTAAAATATTATATTTTTAACCCATGTAACGAGTTTTAGGCCAATGATTCTCAGACCAGTTGGCCTTAGGGCACTAGGTGCTAAAACACCCTTGCAGACTTAATTACTCAGATTTTTATAAATAAGTAAACAATATATCTATAACCTATGTAGCGAGCTCTAGGCTAGTGACTCCTAGACTAGACTAGTTCGCCTTTAGGCACTAGGTGTTGAAACACCCCTACGGACTTAATTACTTAGGTTTTAGATATAGCAATAAATGTTGCAAAAACTTTAGCTTACAACCCATTAGTATGTGTCACAGTGTGTGTGTGTGAAGAATAATTTAATAGTACTTGTTAAATGAGTAAACAAAGTGACTTAATAACTGACTGGAAAGTTCACAAGTTTGAGTAATTCAAAGAAAAAAGAACAAAGAGAACTTACTATGGATTTCAAAATCAAAATATAATACAATAATACTATTAGGATACGTCTCAAAAGTTGTGACTCTTTACACAGCCATCTTAGTAGTAAATCTAATTGTCCTCAATGTCTTAAATGAAAGAAGTAGAGTTTAGAAGATATTATTTTACCACTCCAAGAAAATAATTACAAATGAAAAGTTAAATCTAATTTCACTTCTTATGAGAGTTATGGTCACCATCATTAGTCAACCATTCCAATGCCAAAGTCCTAACATTTGGCTCTGGTTGGTAAACTTGTAAAAAGATCGAGTAACTCATTAGCAGTAGAAACACAAATAAAGAATTTTTTTTACAGAAATTATAATAAAATGATTCTTAATTGCATGGTTAATAAATGTTAGCAAGCCATCATAAACGTTATTAACATTTAACAAATCGATGGGTTTTTATGGATGTTCAAATTGGCCCAAGACGCAAATGTAATTAGTGCCTCTAGAGTTGCAAGATCTCCTAGCAAGAAAATAAAAGCGTCAGCATGATTTAACATTTCAGTTATTCTCTCTTGCATACCTAAGACAACTAAATCCTCTCCAATTGGTGGGCCGGGTATGCATAATAAAGGTTTCAAGGCTTGTGGAATGATGCCTAGCACTAGGTTTCCTCTAGTAAAAACAGCTTTTGAAACAAGTTTTGGTAACCCTTGCTCACCTCTTCGATATACTAGGTGTAGTTTTCTTTCTACTATGACAAATATCTATAGCTGTCAAAACAAACTCAATGTATTTTTCATAATGAAATCTAGTAAGTACATAAATGTTTTTTAACTGTCTTTTCAAAGATGATGCCATTAGAATACTCTTAAAAAACAAGTTGTGAGTATTTGAAAATGGTGCTCATATTTAAAGATCATGGTGACAGGCATAATAATATATAGCTATAAATGGGTTGGTATATTTGTCAAATGACGCGTAAAGCTCGTGGCTCAATAATTCAAAAGCAAACAGTTAAAAAAAAAGCAAAAGATGACTAAAAACAAACGGTAAAAGAAAACATACAATAATTAGATATAAAATCACTCCACTAACTATAATAATGCAAACTATAAAAAAATAGTAAAATAAAAGGATATGTACTAGTAGTTGTGAATGTCGCTCACATCTTCATCTAGTTTTATGTTCAGTAACAACTTAAAAGCCCTCTATGGGTCGAGGATAGGCTTCTCATCCAGTTTTCTTATAAATTGGCAAACATGGTCTTTTTGAGTTAGATTCCTAAGACTAAACTGTGTACTTTCTTTTTGGAATAGTCCCCATAAGTTATGAATCTCACGTTACACATATCTACTTTGATGTGTCTTAAGAGATCATAAGATATCATCCAATGATTCTTTACTCAGGCCATCTTTAACGAATTTAATTTTATCTTCTCGACTATTAGAAACCATTCTTAAAGAATTACAAACTTTTCACTTGCAACGAAATCTTACAACATTATAATAGTTAGAGCTAAGTCTTTTAGCTCTTCCTTTTTTAGCAAATGTGCTTTTACCAAAACCAGGCATGTAAGAAATAAATGGATTAAAATTTTTCTGAACAAAAAATTTATTAAACCATTCCTACAATTAGTCAAAGCATTAGCAGTTGCTAAAAATGATTGACTCAAAATTACAGGAATTGACTTATAATTATTCATAGCAAGTTTAGTTTTTGAGACAAAAAATCCATAGGGTATATAAGTCTATCAACTTGCACTAAAACATCTTGCATTATCCCTTTTGGTACTTTAACTGATCTATAGGCAAGCAAAAGTGTAGTTAAAGTTGATTTTAACTCACCAAGATTAAGTTGAAGATAAACTGAATATGGAAGCAAATTAACACTAACACCCAGGTCTAGTAAAGCATGCTCAATTTTATGATAACCAATAATACAAAAAATAGTAGAACAATCAGGATCTTTATATTTCATCTTAGTATTAGTAGACAAAATTGTACTTATCTATTCGGTCATGAAAGTACCCTTCTTTACCATCAATTTCCTCTTGACAGTGTATCAGTCTTTTAAAAATTTGGCATATAAAGGTACCTGCTTGATTGCATCTAACAAAGGAATGTTAACTTTCATTTGCTTGAAGATTTCATAAATTTCAAAAGAGTGGTTTGATTTTCTTTCTTTATTCAATGCTTGCGGAAAATGGCAGTTCAGATGAAACAATGGTTATTTCTTCACTGGGTGTAAGTTTATTTAGTCCATCTTTACCCCTTGAAGTTTCATCTTCACAAGGTTCAGGAATAGGTCCATCAACAACCTTACCACTATGAAGAGTTATAACTAACTTGACTTGGTCCATAAGTGGATTTTGTTGAATTTTGGGATTTGGTTGTTGATAACTCTATGAAATAAAAGTTATCAATAGTACTTTTCACTTAAATCAAGATTACTTAGAGAGTAATTGACATATTTTTATGGTATTTTAGTTATATTTTGATACTTATCTATTTTTTAATTTATTCTCAATAAATTAGGTTATTTTAGAATAAATTGTGTGCTTAATTGCAGGCAACTAGAAGTGCAATTTTCAAAGAAGGAATATTGCGCAATGGGCTTGCAAAAATGAGGAAAGAAATTGCCTACAGAAAAGTGAAAATGATCTGAAAAACTGTAGGTGCTGTAGCAATCTTGGAATAACCAAAACAAAAATTTCACATGAATCTCAGAAACAATGACCCGACATGTAGTTTCCAAATTTAAAAGATACGTACCCTAGACTTCCTTTTGCCTTAATTTTCAATTATAAAAAAAGTATGCACACAAGGGGAAGGGGAGATCCATCAACCAAAAGAAATAACCAAGAGAGAAAAAGAAAACAGAAAAGAATAGAGAAATTTTGGGGTTGAAAAAGAGAGATTGCATGCATGAGGAAGAAAAAAATTAAGAATCTAGAAAGGCCACTCGCCTCTATCTTCATTATATTTATTTCTTTAGTTTGTGATGATATATAGGATGGCTAAAATTGTTTTTATTTCTATTTTGTGACAAATCATGAACTAATTTTATTTGTGGTTGAGTGATAAATAAGCTTGATGGTTTATTGACTAATTTTATGTGTTATTGCATGATTGCTACAGCATTTTGCTTTGATAATAATACTTCTTTCAATTCACTATTTTAGCTGACCACTCATTTATTGATATTATCTAAGATAAAGCCTCAAAAAGACATGTTTTAACGGAAAATATCAGAATAATACTTGGTTTTAGATCATGTTTCCTAAGTTGGGTTAACCCAATTGCAATAGGGCCGTGCTTAATAAAAAACTAATGATGAACTAGACATAGGAATTCACTTTATAAGGTATTAGGAACTTTGATCACACAGTGCTATATTTTGTGTTGGTATAACAACTGGTCATTGTTAGGCTACATACAAATATAAGAATTCCAACAAGCAACAACTGAGAATGCATTAGAGTTCTGCCTAGTGTTGTAGTAATGCTGTAGCAACGATATTATAAGAGAAAAACAAATCAATGCAATTAAGTGAGTTGATTAACTCAACTACAATATTCCTAATGGTTATATTCTTGACTGAGACATGCTGATTTATTTTATTGCATTTTATTTTCTGTCATTTACCTTAATTAGTTTACTTAGTTGATAAAAGAATTTAATTTATATAAATTGAATTTGCACCATATCAAATACTGTAGCAACTTGATAGCATCAATCCCTATGGAGACGATACTTGAATAATTATCATTATATGACTTGTTGTGTACACTTGCGCACTGACACTCATATCTTAAGAGATTAAACCCATACAACAATAAGTTTTTGGCACTGTTGCCGGGGATTGATTGTTTATTTTAATTTGTAAAATCAATTTTTATGGTGTTTATTCAAGTTATTGGTTAATTATTTTTCTGTGATTGATAGGGTGTTCAAGCAATCATTGCATGCATAAAGATAAATAATTTAAGTTCTACTTTGATTCAGAAATTGAGAAAACTGTAAGGAGATTAAGAACAGAGCAAAGAAATTCAAAAGTTGTTGTAGCAATAGATGACTTACAAGATGTGGGAGATTTGAACAACTGAGGAGAATTTTAACCATTGAATGCGCAAGGAGGTCAAAATGGATAGCATGTTTTTGGGTAACTAGGAAATAATATCATTCATATGGCTGACGACAGAGATAGAGCTATTCAAGATTATATTGTGTTGACTCCTCAAGCTATACATCCGTGGTTAGTTAAACCTGAAGTTCAAGCGGATAACTTTGAGTTAAAGCTAGTGATGTTTCAAATGTTACAAACTATGGATCAGTTTAGTGGATTACCATCAAAAGATCCCTATCTTGATCTCACGTTATTCTTAGAGGTGAGTGATGCTTTTAAGATTGTTAAAGCATCACAGGAAGCATTAAGGCTCAGAATTTTTCCGTTTCTTTAAGGGACCGAGCACAGGCATGGCTAAATTCCTTACCAGTAAATTCCATTACAACATGGAATGACTTGGTTGACAAGTTTTTGATGAAGTATTTTCCACCTACTAAGAATACAAAATTAAGAAATAAGATCACATCTTTACATCAATTAGAAGATAAGAGCTTGTATGATGCATGAGAGATGTTTAAAGAGTTGCTAAGAGATGTCAACATCATAGCATTCCTTGCGGTATACAGTTGGAAACCTTCTACAATGGTGTTAACCCAAGTACAAGATTTATGGTGAATACTTCATCAAATGGAGCTTTATTATCTAAATCCTACAATAAAGCTTATAAAATTTTAGAGAGAGTAAATAACAATAATTATCAATGGCCATTAATTAAGCAAGCTGCAGCAAGAGATGCAGTTGGAGTGTATAATGTGGATGGCCTAACAGCTTTATTAGTGCAAGTGACCTCATTAACAAACATAATGAAAGTTCTAACCACTGCTCGAGTAATAGTTAATCAAGCATCATGTGTCTATTGTAAAGAGGGTCATTTATTTGATAACTGGCCAAGGAATCTAGACTCAGTAAATTATGTGGGCAATGTTGTGCAAATTTTATTGAACTCGCAAGCGCACGAATCTATTGTAGAATAGATCAATGGTGACGAGTGTTGATCCTACGAGGAGGTGAAATTTAATTACTTATAAAATTAATTTTCTGAGTAGGTGGTTGGATTTATTATGACAATGACGTAGGCTATCTATTAATTTAAATTAAAGTGGTGGGAATAAACTATTAAAATGAAGTGCTTGGATCTCCGGATCTATACTCAACATGCACCATCGGCTTAACATTCATTATTAGTACAAATTAAATCATAAAGGGGGGTTTTCCACTCCTCATGAATCTCACTCTAACAGATATGGTGCGAAGTACTTCTCGTGCCAAATAGAAATAACCTTGCCTAGGGAGGCGGTTACACTAGCCGATATCTAGACAAGATTATTATTATCTGTCTACAAAAAGTCAAAACATCCACATAAATTAGAAGGGAAGAAAAAGTAAACTTACCAAATTAAGCCCATGGAGCATGTTGAGACTTCACCTTCAACCCAAGTTTGAAAAGAAATTAACTACTCATAATTGAACTAGGGGAAAAATGAGAATTTTATTAAAATACGTACAAAACACAAGATGGAGATTGAATTACAGAAAATGGAGCTCAAAAATGGATTCAAGGGTGTCAAATTAGGGGGTGAGCCCCCTTTTTATAGATACAATGAGTAAATCATGGCTAACGGATCAAAACAATTTGGAAGCTCAAGATTGCGCCATGTGGCAAGTTCTTATTGGATAGAACACATCATCAGGGCTGTCATTCCGTATATATGCATGTACCGTACGCACATTTTTTCGGTCCACTAATATACTGTCATGTCACCGGTCAACGCTACATCAGCATTTTAGTCCAATATTATTGTGACACGTCATCAGTCAACACCACATCATCAGTCAATGCCACATCATTGTATAGTATGGGTGAATAATGCCGTGAACAGTGTCATGAACAGTGTCATGAACAGTGTCGTATGTGTGAACAGTTCCATTTATTTTTTTATGCTCCTCCTAAGGTTTTCGACTTTCCTGAGTTCAAAATTGCTGTCCGTTTTTCTATCTGATCTCTCGTTCATTGTGAAATGACCATGATATCCCTTAAAATACCTAAAATAATTAATTAAAATAAAACATATATAATTAAATCACAAGGGACTTAAAGACATAAAAGTAGAAATGTTAGTGAGAATTGAAGCGTAAAATGATGATTTTCTCCATTATAAATACACACTTTCTAGCGCTCAACACACTCCCCAACCAGTTTTTTGCTAGTCCCTAACAAATTAAGCAAAAAAAAAATTCAAATAAAAATAATGATTATTTTTTTTAAAACAGTTGTATTTATTCAATCAGACTAATGATAACAATCAAATAAAAGTATAAGTATTATCTCCGGTCTAAAGAAATATTATCCCCACATCAACTCTCCACATGAATCAGTCTAGAAAACTCATAGCTATAGTAATTGAGTCACTTTCAAGAATGACATGTCAAACCCCAAAATCTCACTGGTAGTAGTAATATGCTCACAAAGAAATTAAACCAAAAAATAATCACTCCAGTGAATAGTAATTTGAGTGAAAATAATAAAAAAGTAATATCACACACTCTCACCAAGATGATAAAAATATGCCCTCAGCTTAGAAAGAGTACAATTTTAATTTAAACAAAATGCTAATCAAACCAATGTATTCATCATTTTTTTTCTCTTTTTTTTTTAATAATATGCACTACCACATCTTTTCAGCCCATATAACCAGTTTCTATTTCAGACTATAGTTCCCTAAAATCAAGAAGAACTTTTATTAGGACGTAACATAGGCTAGGGACATGGCTAACAAAGAAAGGATAATAGGAAAAACAAAATATATGTTTGAAAAATAGAGAACTTTGGAAATTGTTAGGTGTTTTTCACTTGAATTTTTTTTTTATTTTTATTCATATACATATTTTTTTTTATTTTATTCTTTTATAGCACTTTTTTTCGTGAATGCAAAATTATCTATATTTTAAACATAAATGGGTGGTGAGAAATACAAAATACAAGGTGATACTCCACATTAGAGTGTGACAAGATAATAGGTTACCATAGAAAAATGTTTTTTTTTTAAGGCTCAAAGGGGTTAACTATGGATATATATTAATAGGGTTGGCTGGAAAGGCTCAATCGGACCAAAGATGGCCTTTCTGTCATCTTTTAGGGTTCTAAATAATCTTCTATATCTACTAGTCGATGGACTTTCTGATGTGGCAACACATTTTTTTTTTTATAGAATGTTAACTCTAAGAAAATCTAGAGATAATGTATAAAGCAATAAACTACTAAGCTGAATGAAGAATAGGCAAAAAGGGTTACTCTCTAAGAAAAATGACAGGCTCAAAAACTCACTTGGAAATTATTATGACATGTGCATTTTTTCAAGCAACTTATATTTGTTTCCAACATCAACATGTAGAGTAACAAACATGGTATAACATAACTCAAAACTCAAGATAATACAAATACTAAAATTTAAAAGTTATCATGTCATCTATTATGAAAAGATCACACAAAATACTTTTTTTTTTAAATTCTACCCCCAAATTTATTCTTAGTCATGAAAATTATGCATGCAGAATGGTGAAAATGACATAGAAAAACTAACTGGTAAAAGAAGTTAGAAAAATCACACTTAAAATGACTGTTAAAGCAAGAAATGTCTGAATTTTTTTTTTTAATAAGAAGATGTGTTTGTAGAGTCACTACACTCCATATTCAGCCATTTTCGACTCAAAAATTTATCCACAGTTAGTTTCTACAATAAAAATTAATAAAAACTACACCAAGATTGAGATATTCCACAATTGTCAACTATTCCCTCCCCCCAACCAGAACGAAACATTGTCCTCAATGTTGGAAATGAAATAGGGTTTAGAAGACATCACCTGGGTACTGCATCACAGAATAAAATATTTACAAGCGAGGAGTTAAATCTAATTTGCACTTCTTACTACGGCTACTGTTACCATCATTAGTTGGCCATTCCAATATGATGGTATTGTCAATGAGGTAGCATGTCTGTGTCAATTAACGCGTAAAGCACATGGCTTGAAAGTCAAAAAGAAAATAGTAAAAAGAAAAAGCAAACAATTATTAAAGAAAAGAATGTAATTAATGAAGCAACAGTGAAATAAAACAACAATAAAATAACAGTAAAAGGATATTTAAAGGTAATTGTGATTATGACTCACATCTTCCTCTGGTTTTACGTCCAGAAACGGCTTGAACGCCCTCTATAGGTCTAGGAGAGGCTTCCCATCCAATTTTCTTATAAACTGGCAAACAGGGTTGTTTATAGTCAGATTCTCGAGACTATATCGGACATGTTCTTTCTGAAATAATGGTCATAACTGGAGAATTGCTCTTTGTACGTATCCACTGGGATGCGTTTCAAGAGACAAAAGGATATCATCTAATGACTCTTTATCCAAGCCATTCCTAATGAATTGAATCTCATCTTTCCTATTATGAGACATCATTCCGAAAGAACAAGGATTTTTATCGCATTTCATCCTGGCACACTTATGACAATCAACATGAAATTTTTCACTTTTTCGTTTTCTTTAGTAATTTCCTTTACCACAACCAGGCATGTATGCAATAAATTTAGGAGGCAACTCACCTGCCAAACGTACTTTAGCCTTGATTAACCAACGGATGTCAACAGGGATGTTATTTCTCAAAAGCAATCGCATATGTTCGGACCAAGCTTTATAGATTGTAAGGAGGGCATTCTGAGGAAGTGAAGGAAATCGCTTGTGAAGCTTTGCTAGAATCACGTTTCTATCAATACCTTCTTCTCGGAATATCAATTATTATGGGAAACTGAAGTAACTGATGTTGTGCAAATTTTATTGAACTCGCAAGTGCACGAATCTATTGTAGAATAGATTAATGGTGACGAGTGTCGATCCCACGAGGAGGTGGATTTTAATTGCTTGTAGAATTAATTTTCTAAGTGGATGATTGGATTTATAATGACAATGAAGTAGGCAATATATTAATTTAAATTAAAGCTGTAGGAATAAACTATTTGGATGAAATGCTTGGATCTCCGGATCTGTCTCAACATGCACTATCGGCTTAACATTCATTATTAGTACCAATTAAATCATGAAGGGGGAACTTCCACTCATCATGAACCACACTCTAATAGATATGGTGCTAAGGGCTTCCCGTGCCAAATAGTAATAACATTGCCTAGGGAGGCGGTTATTCCAGCCGATATCTAAACAAGATTATTACTATCTGTCTACGAAAAGTCAAAACAACCACATAAATTAAATGGGAAGAAAAAGTAAATTTACCAAATTAAGCCCACGGAGCATGTTGAGACTTCACCTTCAACCCAAGCTTGAAAGGAAATTAGCCACTCATATTTGAACTAGGGGTAAAATGGGAATTTTATTAAAATACGTAGAAAATACAAGATGGAGATGGAATTACAGAAAACGGAGTCCAAAAATGGATTCAGGGGTGTCAAATTAGGGGGGAGCCCCCTTTTTATAGATACACTGAGTAAATCATGGCCATCGGATCAAAACAATTTGGACGCTCAGGATTGCGCCACGTGGCAAGCTCCTATTGGATGGAACACATCATCAGGGCTATTATTCTGTGTATATGCATGTACCGTACACACGTTTTTTCGATCCACAAACATTCTGCCATGTCACCGGTCAGCATTTTTGGTCCAATAGTATCGTGACACGTCATCAGTCAACGCCACATCATCAGTCAATGCCACATAAGCGGTCAATGCCACATCATTCGTCCAATCAAATGCTGCCACGTCATCGCATGTGACACGCCAACAGTCTGATACATGTGAAAAAGTGCCATGAATAAAGGTGTACGAAGAACGTATATATCAACCGTACCGTATGTGTGAACAGTACCGTATATGTGAACAGTATCGTTTTTCTTTTTATGCTCCTCCTAAGGTTTTCGACTGTCCTGAGTTCAAAAGTGCTGTCCGTTTTTTCATCTGATATCTCGTTTATTGTGAGATGACCATGATATCACCTAAAATACATAAAATACTTAATTAAAAATAAAACATACATAATTAAATTACAAGGGACTTAAAGACATAAAAATAGAGATGTTATTGAGACTTGGAGTGTAAAATAATGATTTTCTCCACTATAAATACACACTTTCTAGTACTCAACACACCCCCCAACCAGCTTGTTGCTAGTCCCTAGCAAATTAAGCGAAAACAAAAGTCATTTTTTTTTTAAACTGTGGTATTTATTCAATCAGAATAATGTTAACAATCAAATAAAAGTATAAGTATTTTCTACATTCTAAAGAAATATCATTCCCACATCAACTCTCCACATGAATCAGTTTAGAAAACTTTGTCACAACTTTAGTAATCGAGTCACTTTCAATAATGACATATCAAACCCCAAAATCTCACCGGTAGTAATGATATTCTCACAAAGAAATTAAACCCAAAAATAATCACTCCAGTGATTGGTAAATTGAGTGAAAATAATAAAGAAATAATATCACACACTCTCACCAAGGTGACAAAAATATGCCCTCAGCTTAGAAATAGTACGATTTTAATGCTAATCAAACCAATACATTCATCATCCTTTTTTTTTTTTTTTTAGTATGCATTGCCACATCTTTTCAACCCATATAACTAGTTTCTATTTCAGACTATAGTTCCCTAAAATCAAGAAGGACTTTTATTAGGACGTAACGTAGGTTAGGGACGTGGCTAACAAATAAAGGATAATAGGAAAAACAAAATATATGTTTGAAAAATAGAGAACTTTGGAGATTGTAAGGTGCTTTTCACTTACTTTTTTTTAATTAATTAATTTATTTATTTGTATACATATTTTTTTTTCTTTTGTTTCTTTTTCTCTCTTTTTTTTTTAGCACCCTTTTTTTTTTGTGAATGCAAAATTATCTCTATTTTCAAACATAAATGGGTGGTGGGAAATACAAAATATAAGGTGATACTCCACACTGGAGTGGGACAAGATAATAGGTTGCCAAAGAAAAAGTCTTTATTTTTTAAGGCTCAAAGGGGTTAACTGTGGATACATATTAATACGGTTGGCTAGAAAGGCTCAAACTGACCAAAGATGGCCTTTCTGTCATCTTTTAGGGTTCTAAATAATCTTCCATATCTACTAGTTAGATGGACCTTCAGATGTGGCAACACACTTTTTTTTTTTTTTTTATACGAAAATTTGGAGATAATGTATAAAGCAATAAACTGCTAAGCTGAATGAAGAATGGGCAAAAAGGGGTTATTCTCCAAGAAAAATAACAGGCTCAAAAACTCACTTGGAAATTATTATGACATGTGCATTCTTTCAAGCAGCTTATAGTTGTCTTCAACATCAACATGTAGAGTAATAAACATGGTGTAACATAACTAAAGACCAAAGATAATACAAATACTAAATTTTGAAAGTTATCATGTCATCTAATTATGAAAAGATCACACAAAATATCTTTTTTTTTTAAAAAAAAAAAAATTCTACCCTCAAACCTAGTCTTAGTCATGAAAATTATGCATGCAGAATGGTGAAAATGACATAGAAAAGCTAATTGGTAAAAGAAATTAGAAAGATCACACTTAAAATGACTGTCAAAGCAAGAAATGTCTGAAATTTTTTTTTTTATAATAAGATGATGCGTTTCTAGAGTCGTTACACTCCATATTCAGCCATCTTCGACTCAAAAATTTAGCCACAGTTAGTTTCTAAAAAAAAAAACAACTACACCAAGATTGAGATATTCCACAATTGTCAACTATTCCCTCCCCCCAACCAGAACGAAACATTGTCCTCAATGTTGAAAGAAAATAGGGTTTAGGAGACATCACCTGAGTGCCGCATCACAGAAGGAAATATTTACAAGCGGAGAGTTAAATCTAATTTGCACTTCTTACTACGGCTATTGTTACCATCATTAGTTGGCCATTCCAACATAAGGGTCTTGGGATCTGGCTCTGGTCTATAAGCTTGTAACAGATCAAGTAACTCGTTAGCAGTATGAGCACAAATAAAGATTTTTTTCGCTGTGAAAGGGATGAAATGGTTTTTTATTGCATGGTTAAGAAATGCGATGAAGCCATCATAAAAGTTATTGACATTTAACAAACCGATGGATTTCTGATGAATGTTCATATGGGCCCAAGATGCTAATGTGATTAGTGCTTCTAGAGTTGTAAGATCTCCTGGTAAGAAAATAAAAGCATCAGCATGATTCAACATTTCAGTTATTCTTTCTTGCATACCTGAGACGACTAACTCTTCTCCAGTTGGTGAGTCAGACATACAGCCCAACGGTTTGAAGCTTCTTGGGATGATGCCTAACACTTGGCTCCCTCTGAGATAAACAGCTTCTGAGACTACTTTTGATAACCCTCGGTCACCTCCTCCATAAACTAGATGCAAATTTCTTTCTGCTATTCGTTGACCAAGATCGATGGCTGCCTCAACGAACTCTTTATGTTTGCCATAGTTAAATCCAGAGAGCACACAAATGTTCTTGAATTGTTTATTGAGAGTAGCTGCCATTGGGATTCTTCTCAAAAATAATTTGTGAGTCTAAAAAGAAAAGATCATATATCAAGGATCTTGGTGACAATTGTTTACAGCTGTATAGGAGGTAGCACGTCTATGTCAATTAACGCGTAAAGCACATGGCTCGAGATTCAAAAAGGAAATAGTAAAAGAAAGAGCACTCAATTATTAAAGATAATAATGCAATTGATAAAACAACAGTGAAATAAAACAACAGTAAAATAAAAGAACAGTAAAAGGATATCTATAGGTAATTATGATTGTGGCTCACATCTTCCTCTGGTTTTACGTCCGTAAAGCTTGACTTGAACGCCTCTACGGGTCGAGGATAGGCTCCATCCAGTTTTCTTATAAATCGGCAAATGTGGTCGTTTATAGTCAGATTCCCAAGACTATATCGTGCATGCTCTTTTTGAAATAATGGCCATAACTGGAGAATTGCTCTTTGTACGTATCCACTGGGATGCGTTTCAAGAGACAAAAGGACATCATCCAATGACTCTTTATTCAAGCCATCCCTAATGAATTGAATCTTATCTTCCCTATTATCAGACATCATTCCTAAAGAACAAGGATTTTTATCGCATTTCATCCTGGCACACTTATGGCAATCAACATGAAGTTGTTCAGCTCTTCGTTTTCTTGAGTAATTTCCTTTACCACAACCAGGCATGTAGGCAATAAATTTAGGAGGCAACTCACCTGCCAAACGTACTTTGGCCTCGATTAACCAACAGATGTCAGCAGGGATGTTATTTCTCATAAGCAATCGCATGCGTTCGGACCGAGCTTTATAGATCGTAAGGAGGGCATTCTGAGGAAGTGAAGGAAATCGCTTGTGAAGTTTTGCTAGCATTGCGTTTCTGTCCATACCTTCTTCTTAGAATTTCAGTTATTATGGGAAACTGAAGTAATCGACTTTGATTATCACGGAATACCATTATCCGCCACTTATACGGGAAAATAAATCAAAACGCACTAAATAAAGAAAATCAAATCTGTAAAATCGAATCAAACATGAAAGTGAACAAAATAAGAAAACACAAAATAAAAGAAAAATGAACTTACATTCGTCCTCTTATTGAGTTAACCTCAAGCTCTAATTGGAAGTTATATATCCCATCTTCTATTCCTCTGAGTTGTCTTTCTAGATCTTCAACGTAGGATACCAACTCTAGAGGTTGTAGTTTCCAAATACGATGTGTTTTACAAAATCGTATCTGGCTTCTCAGATGAGATCGTATACGTTGAAGTTGTCTGAGATGTTTTAAGAGGCTCTGTCTAATTGAGGTATACATGATTAGAAGTGATAAAAGAAAATTGAATGATTAAATAAACACACTTTCACACAAATTTAAATCACCGAAAAGAAGAAATAAATAAGAAAAAAAATCTCAATTCAAGTTTGACGGGTCACTCAAATCGATTTCGGTGTCATTTTTATGTGGTTGGTATTCTAGATATGACTTTAATCTTTGACCATTAACCTTAAAAGTTACACCGTTCTTTGGATCTTTAATTTCAATTGCTCCATGTGGAAAAACAGTATGAACTATAAAGGGACCAGTCCATCGAGAGCGTAACTTGTTAATCTTATAATAATGATTTTGATGATAACAAAAATTATATGTTGATGATTAAAGTGTTGGGGCTATTAAAAAGAATTTTCTAAAAGCAAATACACTTGTTTTAAGTTCAAAAATGATGAAACTGGAAATTAACGGTGAACCGTTTACTGGAAAACGGTGAACCGATAATTTTCTGATGATGAACATTTCACATGTGTTCGAAATTAACGGTGAACCGTTTATTTCAAACGGCTAACCGATACATTCCGGTAAGTAAAAATGTTTTAGCCTTGAACCGATTAGCCCAAACGGTTAGCAAAGTTTTGTGTCACGATTTTACTGAAATTAACGGTGAACCGTTAATTAAAACGGCTAACCGAAAAATTCCAGTGAGTAAAAATGTTTTAGCCTTGAACCGTTTATTTAAAACGGCTGACCGAAAAATTCCAGTGAGTAAAAATGTTTTAGCCTTGAACCGTTTATTTAAAACGGCTGACCGATAACTTCCAGTGAGTAAAAGTTCTCTAGTCTTGAACCGTTTATCAAAAACGGAGAGCCGAGTTCAGTTTTGCAGGTTACTGGAAAGAAACGGTGATCCGATAAAGTTAACGGTAAACTGTTTATTTGAAGTCAAAGGATAACGGCTAGTTGGAAATTCAAAACGGCTAACCGATAGAGACAAACGGCGATCCGATTATTCTCAGAAAGTCAATAATGGCTAGTTTTCAGCTCCAACTATAAAAAGGCTCAATCAAATTCAAACAATAGTGATCCAACATTTGATATTTGAGCTTACTACTGAAAAACAATCTTCTTTGAGCTTCAATTGTGTTTCATTTCATTCCCTCACACATTAAAATTTCAATTGTAATCATTTGGAGTGTGTGAGAGATTATTGGTTATTAAATCTCTTTCATTGAGTGATTGTAAATGTTGGGAAACACTTGGGTTGAGAGATTGGGTTTAATCTCTTATTGTAAAGGTTCATTGACACCTTGGAAGTCAAGTGTAAGTGTTTGAAGCCTTGGAGGCTTGCATAGTGGAATCCTCAAGCCCGGTGTGCTTGGAGGCGTGGACGTAGGCACGGTTGGCCGAACCACGTAAAAATTCAAGTGTTTGATTTCTCTTCCCTTATCCTTTTAATTTGAGCATTGTTGAATTTATTACTTTTGATTTTGATTAAGACATTAGTTTTAATATTGTGCATTTTTATTGGCTTAGTTTTTAAAACCCAATTCACCCCCCCTCTTGGGTAGCCTAAATAGAATTTCATAACTTACCTGGGAATAGGTGCAAGCGAGAATTGAATAAAAGTACTTTCTGACCTGGTGTGAAAGATTTTCTCATAATGTGCTTGTCATGAAAGACTTTCATTCGCTGTTTGTAAATTTTGGCATTTTCGTATGCATCATTACGAATTTCTTCAAGTTCTGCCAGCTGTAATCTTCTTTCTGAGCTAGCTTGTTGCATATCAAAGTTGAATTTCTTAATGGCCCAGTATGCACGATGCTCGAGTTCCACAGGTAGGTGGCAAGCTTTTCCATATACTAGCCTATAGGGTGACATCCCAATCGGGGTCTTGAAAGCTGTTCTATATGCCCATAATGCATCATCCAGTCTTAATGACCAATCTTTTGTTTGGTCTCACCGTTTTTTCTAATATGTGCTTTATCTCTCGATTGGAGATCTCAACTTGGCCACTGGTTTGCAGATGATATGGGGTCGTCACTTTGTGAGTAATGGAATACTTTGTCAAAAGAGCTTTGAATGATTTGTTACAAAAGTGGGCTCCACCATCACTGATTATCGCTCGAGGGAATCCAAAGCGTGAAACAATGTTGCTTTTCAAAAATCTGATCACCACCTTGTGATCATTGGTTCTACACGGAACTGCTTCTACCCATTTCGATACGTAGTCAACAGCGACCAATATATATTGATGGCCAAAAGAAGAGGGACAGGGTCCGTGAAGTCAATACCCCATACATCAAAAATCTCAACCACTAAAATGGGTTTAGTGGCATCATGTTCCTTCGTGTAATGCTACCCATTCGTTGACACCTATCACATGAAGAACAAAAAATATAAGAATCTCGAAATATATTTGGCCAATAGAAACCACATAGTAATAATATAGTAGCATTTTTTCTTAAGATCGAAATGGCCTCCACATGCTTGTTCATGGCGAGAATGAAATGATATTTTGAAATTCATTTTAAGGACACATCGTCGATAAGTTGATCCGCACAATACTTGAGCAGATAGGGTCATCAGGAAGAAATTCTTTATTTCTGTAAAAAATTTGGCCTTGTCTTGCTTAGTCTAATGCTCCGAAAGTTTACCTGTAACAAGATAGTTAACTATATCAGCATACCATGGTAATACTTCCACACTCATTAGTTGTTCATCTGGAAATGATTCATTTAGTGGAAATGATTCTGTAATTGTATCAAAATTGAGACGAGAGAGATGGTCAGCAACAACATTTTCTGTGCCCTTCTTATCCTTGGTTTCAAAGTCAAATTCCTGCAAAAGTAACACCCAACGAATTAGTCTAGCTTTTGTATCTTTCTTTGTGAGAAGATATTTAAGAGCAGCATGATCTGTGAAAATAATTATTTTACAACCAATGAGATAAGATCGAAATTTCTCTAATGCAAACACCACTGCTAGCATAGTAAATGACATGGGGAATTCGATCAACTCTTTGTCCTAATACTTCTCCTACTGCATAATCAGATGCATCACACATAAGTTCAAATGGTAAGTTCTAGTTTGGGGGCTGAATGATGGGTGATGATGTTAACAACTGCTTTAGTTTCTCAAATGCCACAAAACAGGAATCATTAAAGACAAAAGGTACATCCTTAGCAAGTAAATTGCATAAAGGTCTAGAAACTTTGCTAAAATCTTTAATGAAACGTCTGTAAAAACCAGCATGCCCAAGGAAAGATCTTACTTCTCTAACTGTTTTAGGTGGAGGAAGATTGGAAATAAGATCCACCTTGGCCTTATCAACCTCAATACCTTCGCTCGAAATGATGTGACCGAGAACAATACCTTGTTTTACCATAAAATGGCATTTCTCCCAATTTAGAACCAAATTCTTCTCTATGCATCTCTCTTGAGAACTAGTGTTAGATGATGTAAACATTGATCAAATGAATCACCAAAAACAGAAAAATCATCCATAAAGACTTCAAGGAATCGTTCAACCATATTAGAAAAAATGCTTAACATGCATCGTTGAAATGTAGCAGGTGCATTACATAATCCAAATGCCATTCTCCTATATGCAAAAGTGCCAAAAGGGCAAGTGAAAGTGGTTTTCTCTTGATCTTTTGGTGCTATGGAAATCTGATTATATCCTGAGTAGCCATCTAAAAAGTAATAAAATTCATGACCTGCTAATCTATCAAGCATTTGATCAATAAATGGTAGAGGAAAATGATCTTTAGTGTGACAGAATTCAACTTTCTATAATCAATGCATACACGCCATCTTGTAGTTACTTTAGTAGGTATTAATTCATTATCAACATTGGTAACTACTGTGACTCCTGACTTTTTGGGGACAACTTGCACAGGACTGACCCATGAACTATCAGAAATAGGGTAAATGATACCTGCGTCTAATAGTTTAAGGACTTCAGTTCTAACAACTTCTTTCATGTTAGGGTTTAACCAAGCGTTGCATTTCCTGGTAGGTTTAGCATTTTCATCGAGGTGAATGTAATGCATCTGATCCACGGGTTTATACCTTTTATGTCGGCTATGGTCCATCCTAATGCTCCTTTGTGCACATTCAAAACTTCTAACAACTTACCTTTTTGTTCTTCATTCAGGGATGATGAAATGATTACTGGTAGAGTGCTTTCTTCTCCCAAAAATGCATATTCCAAAGTGTCGGGTAATGGTTTGAGCTCGAGTTTTGGTGGTGATTACGATGACGTCATCGAGTTTCTTCTGCGATGGAGCTAGTTGTTCCACTCTTGACTTCCATTTGTTAGTGTCCATGGATGGTCTTTGAATCGAGTAAGGTGTTAACCTCATCTACCGTCTGTCAATATCAAAATCCAAACCAAAGTGAGTTAAACATGTTTGTAAAGAGTCATCACCGAGGTTTGAAAGAAAAGCATTATCAATTAATTCTTCTATCCAATCCACATCAACAATTTCATCATCTGCATTGTGAGGTTGTTTGGCAATGTTGAAGATATTTAGCTCCATCGTCATATTGCCAAAGGACAATTGCATATTTCCAGTTCTGCATTGAATGTGAGCATCGGCGATTTGCAAGAAAGGTCGTCTAAGATAATGGGGATCCGCTTCCTTTGAATCTCGGACTGGTTGAATGTCAATTACAATGAAATCAACAGGAAAATAAAACTTATCTACCTGTATAAGACGTCTTCCACAATACCACGAGGTTTTTCATGGACCGTCTGCAGTCGTAACTTTTGTAGTTGGGTGTAATTCTCCCGACCCAAGTTTTACAAATCGAGTAAGGTAATGATTTACACTAGCTCTCCAAGTCAACAAAGCATTCTCGATTGTGTGGTTCCCTATACTACATGAGATAGTGGGGGAGCACAGGGGTCTTTGTATTTTAGAGGAAGTTTATGTTGGAGTATAGAGCTCACGTTTTACATTAAAAATGCCTTTTTGAACATGAATGTTTCTCTTTTTAGTACAAAGGTCTTTAAGAAACTTGGCATAAGATGGCACTTGTTTTATAGCATCAAGCAAAGGGATGTTAACACTTACCTGTTTAAAGATTTCAAAAATCTCACTTGTAGATTTTCCTTTCTTTGCTTTAGCTAACCTCTGGGGAAATGGAGCTTTTGGAACGTATTCTCGTTGGTTGGTTTCTTCGTTCTCCTCTGATGATGAGTCTTCTTTATTTACCGGTACAATTTGAGTTGTTTTTGGTACCGGCATCTCCACTTTGTTGTCCACTTCTTTTCCTTTTCGCAAGGTCATGACGGCTTTGACCTCTCCATACTGCTTAGGTGAACTGGTACTTACTTCATGCACTCCTGTAGGATTAGGCACTGGTTGACTTAGGAATTTTCCATTCTCAACAGTCATTGCCAAGATTTGAACTGAAGAAGCAAGTTGTCCCACCATTTTTTCAAGGTTTGAAACTGATTGAGTTTGTGAGTTGAAACCCGCTCTCATCTCATTTCGCAGTTCATCAATGGTGCGGTTTTGTTGCTCGATTTTGGAGTAAGTAAGATTCTTGAAATTCTGAAATGCATCATCCCATGGTCTAGGTTGAGAATAGTTTGGGTTCTGATTGTATGGTCTAAATGGTGGTTGAGAGGCTTGAGCATTTTGAGGAATTGGTTGCATTGGTGGGGTGGATTTGAGGCGATTTGGTCCATTCTGTTGAAATCCTTGAGACCATGAAAAATTGGGGTGGTCTCTCCATCCAGGATTATATGTGTTGGAGTAAGGGTTGTAGTTTGATGGCTTTCTCATTACACCTATGACATTGGCTTGATCTGAGTATGAGCCCTGGTCATATGGTTTTGTTAATTTAGCAGCGGTTAACGATGCTATTTGTCGGGAAAGACCTTCAACTATGTCTTTGACTTCTTTAATTTCTGAACTTGACTAGCCAATGTGAACCTCATTCACTCCCTTAACTCTTCTAGTACTCCTGAGTGAACGACTCCGTTGTTGGAAATTATCCATTGGTCGCTGGAAGAAATCCCAAATCTCTGATGCACTTTTTGACACTAGCTCTCCTTCACTTGTTGCCATTAGCCATTCTTGCACATTCGGCAATAATCCCTCTAAAAAGTATTGGCATTGGTGCCATTTTTCGTATCCATGATGTGGACACTTTAGGAGTAGCCCATTGAATCGCTCCCATGCTTTGAAAAATTGCTCGTCTTCTCTTTGGGTAAACTCTGAAATTTCCCTGCGAATAGCATTGGTTTTATGTACTGGGAAATATTTATTCAAAAATTTTGTTACCATTTGTTCCCATGATGTAATGCTATTAGCAGGCAATGCATTGAACCATGAACGAGCTCTATCCTTTAAAGAAAATGGGAATAATCTAAGCTTAACATCATCATCTGAAAAATTCTCATATTTAAAAGTTTGACAAATAGCATGGAAATCATTCAGATGATTATATGGATCTTCATTTTCTAGGCCATAGAATGTTGGGAGACAATTTAGCACACTAGGTTTTAATTCAAAACTTCTAAAGCAGCCTACGTTTGGGTATCTTATGCATGATGTGCTCAAGTTAGCTAAGGGACTGAAGTAGTCCTTAAATGGCCTCTCTTGTGGTGCTGGTTGCAAATCCATTTCAAATTTATTTTTAATTGTAACGTGCTTGTGTGTGCGAAGTGTTTTTTCTAATTCAAAGTCTATAGGCTCAATATTCGGTAATTGTGACCTTCGACCATGCAAGCAAATAATAAAAATAAAAAAAAATAATAACAAAATTAATAAAGATAAAGGAAAGGGAGAAATTACGGTACTAACCTTATCACGCTGTTACAATTTGCTATAAAAACAACTCAAGTGCTATATATAGAAAACAAAATACGTGAAACAAATTAAAATAAATTATTAGGCGGTTGAACCTGCCGATTTAACAAAATAAAAAAAAATAAAAATAGCATGAAAATTAAATTACAGAAATTTAAAGAAGAGAAGAAAAGAAAAGAAAATAATATTTACTTAAAAATGTAAATTCACTTTTTTTTTCTTTTCTTTTTTTTTATAATAATAATAAAAATATTACAAGGAAACAACTAAAAATTAATAAATAAAGAAATTAAAAAAAAGATTCTATGAATTAAAATACTTACCTCTCCGGCAACGGCGCCAAAAACTTGTTGTGCAAATTTTATTGAACTCGCAAGTGCACGAATCTATTGTAGAATAGATTAATGGTGACGAGTGTCGATCCCACGAGGAGTGGATTTTAATTGCTTGTAGAATTAATTTTCTAAGTAGATGATTGGATTTATAATGACAATGAAGTAGGTAATATATTAATTTAAATTAAAGCTGTAGGAATAAACTATTTGGATGAAATGCTTGGATCTACGGATCTGTCTCAACATGCACTATCGGCTTAACATTCATTATTAGTACCAATTAACCACACTCTAATAGATATGGTGCTAAGGGCTTCCCGTGCCAAATAGTAATAACATTGCCTAGGGAGGCGGTTATTCCAGCCGATATCCAGACAAGATTATTACTATCTGTCTACGAAAAGTCAAAACAACCACATAAATTAAAGGGGAAGAAAAAGTAAATTTACCAAATTAAGCCTATGGAGCATGTTGAGACTTCACCTTCAACCCATGCTTGAAAGGAAATTAGCCACTCATATTTGAACTAGGGGTAAAATGGGAATTTTATTAAAATACGTAGAAAATACAAGATGGAGATGGAATTACAGAAAATGGAGTCCAAAAATGGATTCAGGGGTGTCAAATTGGGGGAGCCCCTTTTTATAGATACACCGAGTAAATCATGGCCATCGGATCAAAACAATTTGAGATTTCGAGGATTGCGCCACGTGGCAAGCTCCTATTGGATGGAACACATCATCAGGGCTATTATTCTGTGTATATGCATGTACCGTACACACGTTTTTTCGATCCACTAACATTCTGCCATGTCACCGGTCAGTATTTTTGGTCCAATAGTATCGTGACACGTCATCAGTCAACGCCACATCATCAGTCAATGCCACATAAGCGGTCAATGCCACATCATTCGTCCAATCAAATGCTGCCACGTCATCGTATAGTGCCACATCATCGTACAGTGACACGCCAACAGACAAAGATATGTGTGAAGCGAGTGCCATGAAAGGTCGCAGGTATGCGAACGTATATATCAACCGTCATCAGTATGTGTGAAGCGATCAGTATATGTGAACGATCACAGATTTTTCTTTGTATGCTCCTCCTAAGGTTTTCGATTGTCCTGAGTTTCAAAAGTGCTGTCCGTTTTTTTATCTGATATCTCGTTTATTGTGAAATGACCATGATATCACCTAAAATACATAAAATACTTAATTAAAAATAAAACATACATAATTAAATTACAAGGGACTTAAAGACATAAAAATAGGGATGTTAGTGAGACTTGGAGTGTAAAATGATGATTTTCTCCACTATAAATACACACTTTCTAGTACTCAACAACTGACTTTGATTGTCACGAAGTACCGTTATCCGTCATTTAACCGTGGTAACAAACTAAAGAACGCAAAGAAGAAAAGAAAAGAAAAATAATAATTTCACAATCGTCTTCTTATTGAGTTTACCTCAAGTTCTATTTGGGTGTCGTAGATTCTTCCCTTAATTTCTTTTAGTTGTCTTTCTAGATCTTCAACGTGGGATACCAACTCTGGAGGTTGTAGCTTCCAAATATGATGTGTTTTAAAAAATCGTATCTGGCTTCTCAGATGAGATTGTACACATTGAAGTTGTCTGAGAATGTTCAAGAGGATCTGTCTAGTTGAGGCACACATGATTAGAAATGATAAAAGAAAATTGAATGATTAAATAAAAAAGAAAATTGAATGATTAAATAAACACACTTTCACAAAAATTTATATCACCAAAAAGAAGAAAAAAATAAGAAAAAAAAATCTCAGTTCAAGTTTGGTGGGTTACTCAAATCGATTTTGGTGTCCTTTTTCATGTGGTTGGTACTCTAGATATAGCTTTAATCTTTGACCATTAACTTTAAAAGTTACACCGTTCTTTGGATCCTTAATTTTAATTGCTCCATGTGGAAAAACAGTGTGGACTATAAAGGGACAAGTCTATCGAGAGCGTAACTTACCTGGAAATAAGTGTAAGCGAGAATTGAATAAAAGCACTTTCTGACCTGGTATGAAAGATTTTCTCATAATTTGCTTGTCATGAAAGACTTTCATTCGATGTTTGTAAATCTTGGCATTTTCGTATGCATCATTACGAATTTCTTCAAGTTCTACCAGCTGTAATCTTTTTTCTGAGCTAGCTTGCTGCATGTCAAAGTTGAATTTCTTGATGCTCCAGTATGCACAATGCTCGAGTTCTGGTGGTGATTCTGATGATGGACTCAGTTTCTTCTCTGATGGTGCTATTTTTTCCACTCTTGACTTCCATTTGTTAATGTCCATGGATGGTGTTGAATCAAGTAGGGCGTTAACCTTATCTATTGATCTATCAATATCAAAATTCAAACCAAAGTTAGTTAAACATGTTTGTAAAAGGTCATCACTAAGGTTTGAAAGAAAAGCATTATCAACTAATTCTTCTATTAAATCCACATCAACAATTTCATCATCTGTATTGTGAGGTTGTTTGGCAATGTTGAAGATATTTAGCTCTATCGTCATATTGCAAAGGACAACTGCATATTTTCAGTCTTGCATTGAATGTGAGTATCGGCAGTTGCCAAGAAATGTCGTCCTAAGATAATGGGGATGTGCTTCCTCGAATCCTGGACTGGTTAAGTGTCAATTACAATAAAATCAACAGGAAAATAAAACTTATCTACCTGTATAAGCACGTTCTCCACAATACCACGAGGTTTTTTCATGGACCGATTTGTAAGCTGTAACACCACTGGACTTGGGTGTAATTCTCCCAATCCAAGTTTCACAACTACTAAGTAAGGCAATAGATTTACACTAGCTCCTAAGGCCAACAAAGCATTCTCAATTGTGTGGTTCCCTATACTACATAAGATAGTGGGGGAGACTGAGTCTTTGTATTTTAAAGGAATTTTATGTTGGAGTATAGAGCTAACATTTTCTGTTAAAAAAGCCTTCTTTTGAACATGAATGTTTCTCTTTTTAGTACAAAGGTCTTTAAGAAACTTGGCATAAAATGGCACTTATTTTATAGCGTCAAGCAAAAGGATGTTAAGACTTACCTGTTTAAAGATTTCAAAAATCTCACTTGTGGATTTTCCTTTCTTTGCTTTAGCTAACCTTTGGGGAAATAGAGCTTTAGGAACGTATTCTCGTTGGTTGGTTTCTTTTTTCCCCTCTGATGATATGTCTTCTGTATTTACCGATATAATTTGAGTTGTTTTTGTCACTGGCATCTCCATTTTGTTGTCGACTTCTTTTCCTTTTCACCAGGTCATGACGACTTTGACCTCCCCATGTTGCTGAGGTGAAATGGTACTTGCTTCATAGTCTCCTTTAGGATTAGGCACTGGTTGACTAGGGAATTTTCCTTTCTCAACAATCATTGCCAAGGTTTGAACTGAAGAAGTAAGTTGTCCCACCTTTTTTTCGAGGTTTGAAACTGATTGGGTTTGTGAATTGATACCTGCTCTCATCTCATTTCACAGTTCATCAATGGTGCGGTTTTGTTGCTCGATTGTGGAGTAAATAAGATTCTTGAAATTCTGGAATGCATTTTCCCATAGTCTAGGTTGAGAATAGTTGGGTTCTAATTGTATGGTCTAAATGGTGGTTGAGAGGCTTGAGGATTTTGAGGAATTAGTTGTATTGGTGGAGCTGGAGCTGGAGCTAGAGCTGCTGGTCCATTCTGTTGGAATCTTGAGACCATGAAAAATTGGGATGGTCTTTCCATCCAGGATTGTATTTGTTGGAGTAAGGATTGTAGTTTGATGGCTTTCTCATTACATCTATGGCATTACCTTGATCTGAGTATGAGTCCTCGTCATGTGGCTCCGTTAATTTAGCAGCTGTTAACGATGCTATTTGTTGGGAAAGAACTTCAACTATCTCTTTGACTTCTTTCATTTTTGAACTTGACTCGCCAATGTGAACCTCATTCACTCCCTTAACTCTTCTAGTATTCCTGAGTGAACGACTCCGTTGTTGGAAATTATCCATTGGTCGCTGGAAAAAATCCTAAATCTCTGATACACTTTTTGACATTAGCTCTCCTCCACTTGTTGCCATTAGCCATTCTTGCACATTCGTCAATAATCCCTCCAAAAAGTATTGGTATTAGTGCCATTTTTCATACCCATGATGTGGACAATTTAGAAGTAGACCATTGAATCGCTCCCATGCTTCAAAAAATTGCTCGTCTTCTCTTTGGGTAAACTCTGAAATTTCCCTGCAAATAGCATTGGTTTTATACACTGGGAAATATTTATTCAAAAATTTTGTTACCATTTGTTCCCATGATGTAATGCTATTAGCAGTCAATGTATTGAACCATGAATGAGCTCTATCCTTTAAAGAAAATGGAAATAATCTAAGTTTAACATCATCATCTGAAAATTTTTCATATTTAAAAGTTTGACATATAGCATGGAAACCATTCAGATGATTATATGGATCTTCATTTTCTAGGCCATAGAATGTTTGAAGACAATTTAGCACACTAGGTTTTAATTCAAAACTCCTAGCAGCTACATTTGGGTATCGTATGCATGATGTGCTCAAGTTAGCTAAGGGACTGAAGTAGTCCTTAAATGGCCTCTCTTGCGGTGCTGGTTGCAAATCCATTTCAATTTTATTTTTAATTGCAACTTGTTTGTGTGTGCAAAGTATTTTTTCCAGTTCAAAATCCATAGGCTCAAGATTATGTAATTGTGACCTACGACCATGCATGCAAAGAAAAAAAAAATAGTAATAAAATTAATAAAAATAAAGAAGAAGGAAAAATTATGATACTAACCTTATCACGCTTTTACAATCTTGCTATGAAAACAACTCAAGTGCTATATAAAAAAAAATAATAATAAATGCGTGAAAAATTTAAAATAAATTAATAGGCAGTTGAACCTGTCAATTTAACAAAATACAAAAAAAATAACATGAAAATTAAATTACAAAAATTTAAAGAAGAAAAGAAAAAAAAAATACATACTTCAAAATGCATATTCACTTCTTTTTTTTTTCTTTTTTTTAATAATAAAAAAATTACAAGGAAAAAAAAAATAAAGAAATTGAAAATTTATTCTACAAATTAAAATAACTTACCTCCCCAGCAACGGTGCCAAAACTTGTTGTGCAAATTTTACTGAAATCGCAAGCGCACGAATCTATTGTATGATAAATCAACAGTGATGAGTGTCGATCCCACGAAAGGTGAATTTTAATTGCTTGTAGAATTAATTTTCTAAGTAGGTGGTTGGATTTATAATGACAATGATGTAGGCAATCTATTAATTTAAATTAAAGTGGTGGGAATAAACTATTAAAATGAAGTGCTTGGATCTCCGGATCTGTACTCAACATAAACCATCGGCTTAACATTCATTATTAGTACCAATTAAATCATGAAGCGGGGTTTTTCACTCCTCATGAACCTCACTTTAATAGATATGGTGCTAAGTGCTTCCTATGCCAAATAGTAATAACCTTGCTTAGGGAGGCGGTTACACAAGCCGATATCTAGACAAGATTATTATTATCTGTCTACGAAAAGTTAAAACATCCACATAAATTAAAAGGGAAGAAAAAGTAAATTTACCAAATTAAGTCCATGGAGCATGTTGAGACTTCACCTTCAACCCAAGCTTGAAAAGAAATTAGCTACTCATAATTGAACTAGGGAAAAAATGAGAATTTTATTAAAATACGTACAAAATACAAGATGGAGATTGAATTACAGAAAATGGAGCTCAAAAATGGATTCAGGGGTGTCAAATTAGGGAGGGAAGCCCCCTTTTTATAGATATAATGAGTAAATCATGGCCATTGGATCAAAACAATTTGGACGCTCCGGATTGCACAACGTGGCAAGTTCTTATTGGATGGAACACATCATCAGGGTTGTCATTCCGTGTATATGCATGTACTGTACGCACGGGTTTTCGGTCCACTAAATATACTGTCATGTTGCCGGTTAATGCCACATCAGCATTTTAGTCCAATAGTATTGTGACACATCATCAATCAACACCACATTATTAGTCAATGCCACATAAGCGGTCAATGCCATATCATCGTCCAATCAAATGCTGCCACGTCATCATACAGTGTCACATCATCGTATAGTATGGGTGAATAGTACTGTGAACAGTATCGTATATGTGAACACTACCGTATACGTGAACATTATCATTTATCTTTTTTTTATGCTCCTAAGAGTTTTGACTTTCCTGAGTTCAAAATTGCTATCCGTTTTTCTATCTGATCTCTTATTCTTTGTGAAATGACCATGATGTCCCCTAAAATACATAAAATAATTAATTAAAATAAAACATATATAATTATGATGATTTTCTCCATTATAAATACACATTTTCTAGCACTCAACAGACAACTTCAACAAACTGAGCCATAACAATCCACATTTAAACATTTACAACTTAGGATGGAGGCAACACCTAAATTTTTCATGGGGCAATTAGAACCAGCATGCAGCAGCAATTAGTAGACAAAATAGACTTGCACAACCACTTTGATTTCACAAGCAAAATCAAGGTTAAAGAAACACTAGTAATAACCATATCAGTTCTCTTGAAGCTCTAATAAAAGAATATATTGTGAAGAATGAAACATTTGTCCAATGTCAAGTTTTTTTATTAAGAAACTTTGAGAAAAAGAACAATGTAATCAGATTAATTTCAGGTTTCGAAAAGATATGCATATTCTAATAAGCATGCCAAGAAGAGAGGTGAGCCTCTTCAAGTTCAAGAAGAAGTTCAGAATGAAGAAGAGCTTATTCCTCCACTAATCAACACATTAGTGAGAGTAGTAAAGTTGTAGCACCTGTAGAAACAGATTATTCACCACCTATTAAGATGATGCTACACAATCAATAACAATAGAATAAAACAGAGCTAGAGAAAAAAAAATTGTACAACCTACTATGACACAACAGTTTAGACATCCACCACCATTCTCATAGGGATTTTAGAAGCAAAAGCAAGATAAACAATTCAGCAAATTCTTAAAGGTGTTGAAGAACCTTCATATCAATATTCCATTTGTAAAAGCTCTGGAACAAATGCCAAATTATGTGAAATTCTTTAAAGACATTTTGCCAAGAAAAAGAAGGTTAGGAGATTTCAAAAATATTGCTCTAACACAAGAGTGCAACCATATACTTCAAAGAAAAATACCTCAAAAACTAAAAGATCTAAGAAGTTTCACAATTCCTTATTCCATGGGAACTAAATATAGTGGAAAGGAATTTTGTAACTTGGGGGCTAGCATCAACTTTATGACTTTTTTAGTTTTCAAACAATTGGGAGTTGGTGAATGTAGACTGACAACAGTGACTCTGTAACTTACAGATATATTCATGCTTATTTAGAAGGGAAGATTGAAGATGTATTAGTGAAGGTAAATAAATTCATTTTTCTAGTGGATTTCATTGTTCTAGACTTTAAGGCAGATAAAGAGGTACCAATCATCTTAGGAAAACCTTTCTTAGCCACAAGAAAAACTCTCATTGATGTACAAAAAGGAGAATTGACAATAAGGGTTAATGACCAGTAAGTTACATTCAATGTGTTAAATATAATGAAGAGTCTTAATGAGATTGAGGATTGTAATTTTATTAGTGTTGTGGATCTTGCTGTAGCTGAACAGGTACATAATTACTGCAATAATATGCACTTTAACACTGTGGCATTTGATGATGAAGATGCTGACACAGTTGACATAGCATTGCTAGAAAAGAAGCAACCATTCAGAACATATAAACATTTTGAATCTTTGGATTTATTAAACAGGAAAGTAAAACTCCATGTACCTTTTGTGGAGTCTCCATCAGTTTTATACCTTTTGTGGAGTCTCCACCAGTTTTATACCTTATGTGGAGTCTCCACTAGTTTTATACTTTCTTTGAAGTCTCCACCAGTTTTGAAATTAAAACTCTTGCCTTTACATTTAAAATATACGTATCTTGTTGACAATAACACATTGCTAGTAATTATTTCATCTTTTTTAGATGCAAATCAGAAGAAAAGTTTAGTGAATGTATTGAGGAAACATAAGAAGGCAATTGGCTGGACTATGGTAGTTATTAAAGGAATCAGCATATTTATTTACATGCACAAGATTCTGTTGGAAGAAAGTTATAGCAACTCAGTAGAGCAACAGAGAAGCTTAAATCTAATTATGAAAGAGGTTGTGAAGAAGGAGATTATTAAACTGCTAGATATTGAAATCATATACCCCATATTAAATAGCTCACTAGTAAGCTCAGTACAATGTGTACCAAAAAAAGGAGGAGTGACTGTTGTAACAAATGAGAAAAATGAACTCATACCCACAAGAACAATCACTAGTTGGAGAGTTTGTATGGATTATAGGAAGCTAAACAAGACTACAAGAAAGGATCATTTTCGACTACCTTTTATAAATCAGATATTGGATAGACTTCCACCACCTATCTCAATTAAGGGCATAAGAAGTTTTTTAGCAATGCTGAATTCTATAGGAAATTCATTAAGAATTTCGTAAAAATAGCCAAGCCTTTATGCATGTTACTTAAGCAAGACAAACAATTCAAATTTGATGACAATTGTTTAAAGGCCTTTAAGGAATTTAAAAGAGCCCTTGTTTCAGCTCCTGTTGCTGTGGCACTAGTTTAGAGCATCATTTTAAGTTAATGTGTGATGCTAGTGACCACTTTGTTAGTGTAATGATAGGGCAAAGAAAGAACAAGATCTTTCACTCTATTTATTATGCCAGCAAGACATTAGTCGATACTCAGCTTAACTACACAACCATGGAGAAAGAGCTGCTAGCTATTGTGTTTACATTTGATAAATTCATAACGTATCTAGTTGGCACCAAGGTCACTGTCTATACAGACCACTCAGCAATAAAATACTTGATTTCTAAGAAAGATGCCAAACCGAGGTTGATTAGATGGATTCGTTTACTATAAGAGTTTGACTTGGAGATTAAAGATAGAAAGGGGACTGAAAATTAGATGGCAAATCATCTATCGAGATTAGAGGCAGATGTAAGCACTTAGACCAAGCAAGCCATCACAACAGCCTTTCCTGATGAGCAGCTATTAATGCTTCAGCCTGCACAAATGTTACAACAGTCAACATTTCCATGGTATGCAGACTTTGCTAACTATATAGTAATTGGACTGTTACAACCTGACTTAACCTACTAGCAAAAAAAGAAGATTCTCCATGATCTCAAAAACTATCAGTGGGATGATTCTTACTTATACAAAGTGTGCTCAGATTAGATAATTCAAAAATGTGTACCTAATAAAGAAATTCCAAACATATTACAGGCATGCCATGCTGCAGTATACAAAGGACATTTTAGAGGTCACAGAATAGCAGCCAAAGTGTTATAAATAGGTTATTACTGGCCTTCCATCTTTAAGGATGCTTATGAATTTGTTAAATGCACTGACAGGCGTCAAAGAATGGGAAACATCTCTAAAAAATACAAATTGATACTCACCAACATTCTAGAAGTGGAGCTATTTGATGTACGGGGGATAGACTTTATAAGACCATTCCTACATTTTCTTGGCAACTTATACATTTTGGTAGTTGCATATTATGTTTCCAAATAAGTGAAGGCTATAGCCTTACCAACAAATGATACCAAAGCAATGATGAAATTCCTTTAAAGAAATATTTTCTCAAGGTTTGGAACAACTAGAGCCATCATTAATTATTAAAGCACTCACTTTTACAACAGGATATTTACTGCATTATTGGTCAAATATGAAATCAAGCATAAAATTGCTGCAACATATCAACCTCAGTCAAATGGTCAGGCAAAAGTATCCGACTAAGAAATCAAAAAATTTTAGAAAAGGAAGTGAACCCTACTAGAATGGATTAGTCTCTTAGACTACATGATACTTTATGGGCCTACCGTACAGCTTACAAGACACCAATTGGCATGTCTGCATATGAAATTATCTATTGCAAAGCTTGCCATTTGCCATTAAAGTTGGAGCATAAAGCATATTAGGCACTAAAACAACTTAACATAGACATGCATGCTGCAACAAAGCACCCAAAGCTTCAACTATGTTAACTAGATGCATTGAGGTTGTTTTCCTATGAAAATGCAAGGATTTACAAAGAGAAAACAAAACAATGGCATGACAAATGCATTCAGCAAAGGAATTTAGTTCCAAGCCAGTAAGTTTTGCTTTACAATTTAAGATTGAAGCTCTTTCTAGGAAAGCTAAAATCAAGATGGTTAGGCCCTTTTAGACTTATCAAAATCTATCTTTATGATGCCGTTGATCTTAAGGATGAGAGAACTGGTCAAACGTTTATGGTAAATGAGCAACAATTTATGGTAAATAGGCAATGAGTTAAACATTGTATTTATGATGTTATGCAGGACTCAAGAGAGGATTTATTCTTCAAGGATCTAGTTTGAGCAATTTAGGAAAGGTAAGGCTGAAAGACCTAAAATTAAGTGCTAATTGGAAGGCAACCCAATGAGGGAAGTGTTTCGAATTTTTACTTTTGTTATTTTATTTTTATTGTTTAATTACTTAAGTTTTGTCCATGTCATATTGAAGCATTTGATTTCTTTGATTTTCATCTTTAAAATAATTCTCAAAAGAAAAAAAAAAGAAAAAGAAAGGGGACTTTATTTCAGATTGCTACAGCATCAGATTACTCGCGGCGCAAGAATTCATTTAGTTAGAAAGGACTAAAAATAGCAATTTTTTACTATTATGAGTAAATGTGACAGCTGGCATAGCAATTCAAAATGAAGATAACAAAGGATTATATAATCCTTAAATTTTTTATTTAATCCTCGTTACTTTTTAAATTAATTTGATTTTAAATTCAAAATATCCATATTTCCAATTTTATCTCATTAATTATTTAATTAATTATTTTTTCTGATTTTTTATTTATTTATTTTATTTCTTTTACCGTCACTATATATTATGGGTTTATTGTGCCCCTTGCCTCCCACTTTCAACCTTTGTTCCCCTTATCAGAAGCTTTCGAAAGACCATTACTCATAAGCCCATCATGTCCCCTTGACACCCTACAGCATAACCTTCAGTGTTTTCATCATGACAAAATACAAGATAACTGCAGCTAGACTAAAAGACTCCTCTCGTTTTCATAGTTACAAAGCCGAGGATAAATTTGAAGAATTTATTGAGCTGAGGAAGATTTTGGAGGAAAAGAGTTTTTAGTTCCCACCATAGCCTTCTGAAACATGCAATACAATTTACGCTGCTGCAGAAAGAAAAGGCTGGTTAGACTTTTGTGCCCACCTAAGGGACTTTGTGTTGTCACTAGTTAAAGAATTTTATGCCAACATGCTATGGTAGGACCACCACACAATTTGGGTAAGAAACACTAAAGTCCCTTTCGAACTAAGAGTAATTAATGCCTTTTACAATTTTCCATCTGATGTTGACTACGAATATTTCAAAATGGCTTGGAGTATGACCAATAAAAAGTAGAATGATTTGCATAAGCCCCTTACAGTGGAAGTCAATACATGGGCAAATAAGGAAGCAAGAGTAATCAATAGGATAGACTTGAAACTGATGGCTAAGGTGTGGATGAAGTTTTTGAAATCAAGACTGATGCCCACTACACACACCACCACAGTGTCTCTAAAAGATTGATTCTATTATATGTTCTTTTCAAGGGTCTGTTGATTGATGTTAGAACAATTCTTGGAAGTGAAATTAGGGAATATGCCATGAAAAAGCACAAAACTACTGCTTTACTATTTCTTTCACTAATCACAAGTACTTGCATTGTGTTTAGAGTGCATATCTCTACTAAAGATGAAAGAATTAAGAATGAAGGAGATTTCACTACTCGAACCATAAAAGAATTACTGGTGAACCTACTGCTGTAAAAACACCAGAACCTACTACTATAACAGGGGCAAGAAAAGTTATTAAGCTTCAAAGGAGGCTATAAGAGTTCAGTGACAACATCACTTAATGTGATAACTCGGTTCACCTTGAAGACTATCTGCATAAATTTGCTACTTACATGACAGGTAAGAGCAAATATTTTCCTGATGACTTGTTGCAACAGTTTAATTTTGATGCAGCAGCAAAATATGAGTAGGATGATGAACTACTAGCCCTCTCCAGCAAAAGCAAAGAAAAAATTCCAAGTGAAGAAGACTCTAAAGATGACCAAGATGAGATTGATGCTGAAATTGTAGCAGTTGTTAGCAGGGCTATAAGAACAACTATAGAAAAACAAAGTCTGGTGGACACAATTGTAAAAATCACTGCTAAGGACGCTGCTCCAGCTGCTTCATAAACCACCAAAATCTTTAGCCTAAACACCAATTAAAAAAGGGTCGAGTAATTGTAAACAGACACAGAAGTCTAGATGTGCTACAACACCAGAAGAGCCAAACCCAAAGTGTATAAGATCCCATCAGCCCATGATGACTGAAGAAATTATAAGCTGTAGCAGTTGCCATTCCACAAGGGTCCCCAAAGAAGTGTCTTCGAAGTGCATCCAAGAAGAAGTGACCCTATACTGAGTAGTTTGAAACAACTTTGCAACAACAGGGGAGTCCCCCTGTCAAACTCCAATCTTTTTCAAACTTTTTCAGAGCTTGTTTTGTTATTTTTTTATTATGTTGTTTATGACTTTTATTTCTCTGATTGCATGTTTGGGTTGTTTATATTTAAATATTTTTATAAATGTGAGGACACAACACCTCTCAAGTTTAGAGGGGTTGTGTTAGACTAGGATGTGTGCTTGTTATGTATGTTTTGTCTATGTGTGTTAATGTGTATATGAAGCTCTGTTATTTAAATTTGTCTATGGATTGAAATACCTAATGAGGATAAATTGAATGTTAAGTTTTGTGATTGCCAAGTAAAGATGGTATAAAAATAAAGGTTGAATTTTTATCTCAACACTTAAGCTTTGATTAATTTATAGGAGATTGTTGTAGCAGAGACTGTGTTAGTTAAGACGATAGAAAACATATCAAGTTTGGGGAAAATTTTTTTGGGAAAATTTTTTTATTAAACTGTGCATGTTTCGAAATGAATTTTTCTCCAATGATTGAAGTTGCTAAGTAACCAGGGTTGAGTATGCACCCCCATATGCAAACTTAAGTCAAAAGGCAACTAAAGCAATGAGCAATTCTGTAGTGTAAATAGTCTAGGATATTGAGTAACCAGGTCTATTCATGAGTCTCATGTTTAGCCTTAAATAAAAGGTATCTATAGATAAGACTATGTTCTGAGCATTACTGCAGCAACTCTGACAAGTGCATTGGTTGCATAATTGGGTGACATCACCACAAGTGATAGACATTCATATGAAAAATCAATGATACGTTGAAGAGAATCGTGATCAAGTGACTAAAAAAAGACTTTGTTGCTGAAGCATAGTTAAAATTTGTTGTGATTTTTGCCTCTATACATGAATGTGTTAAGTTTTACCTACAAAGTATGGTGTGATAGTTATGCAATGCTGCAGTACCTCTATACTTGGTCAAAGTGACACATACTCACTTTGGATATAATGAGGCCTAAGTCTAAACTTGAACTGCGATGGCAATCTTGCATGATTAAAAGTGTGATCTGAGGGTAAGAAATCCTTGTAAATTTGATGATAAAGCTAAGTATGTGTTGCATGATTGTTTGATTCAAATGTTAGTGTTGTTATCATTACTTGAGGACAAGTAATGGTCTAAGTTTGGGGGTGTGATAATTCTATTAAATGAGAGTCATAATAACACTTTTGCACTTAAATCAAGATTACTTAGAGAGTAATTGACATGTTTTTACAGTATTTTAGTTATATTTTGCATACTTATCTATTTTTTAGTTTATTCTCAATAAATTAGGTTGCTTTAGAGTAAATTGTGTGCTTAGATTATGTGCTTAATTGTAGGCAATTGGAAGTGAAAATTTCAAGAAATGAATGCTGTGCAATGGGCTTGCTAAAATGAGAAAAGAAATTGGATGTAAAAAAATGAAATGAGTTTGAACACGTAGGATTTTAGACCACATTTATTCACCTCTATATCCATTCTATTTGTTTTCTTTAATTTTTGATGATATATAAGATGGCTAAAACTATTTTTATTTCTATTTAGTTATCAAATATCTTATAGTAGCGTGATTAGTAAGAACAATAGATTTAGAACCAAGCAAATATGAACGAAATTTGTTTAATGCAAATAACATAGCAAGTAATTCTTTTTCAATTGTCGAATAATTCATTTGAGTATTATTAAAAGTCTTACTCATATAGTAAATCACAAAAGACTTACCATCCTTTATTTGTCCTAAAACAGCAACAATAGCAAAGTCACTTGCATCACACATTAATTCAAAAGGCAAAGACCAACAGAAGATTGCATAATAGTTGCAATGTTAAGACGCAAATTATTTTCTGAAAATATTTTTAACAATCATCAGCCCATTTAAATAATGCATCTTTTAATAAGAGGTTACAGAGTGGTTTAAATATGACAATAAAGTTTTTTATAAACTTTCTATAAAATCTTGCATGTCCTAAAATGGATTTCATATCTCCAATTGTTTTTTGTGGTCGCAATTTGGATATGACTTCAATTTTTGCTTTATCAACTTCAATTCCTTTAATAAATACAACATGACCCAAAACAATTTCAGAAGTAACCATGTAATGACATTTTTCTCAATTCAACACAAGTTCTTTTTCAACACTCCTTTTTTAAACGTTTTCCAAATTATCAAGGAAATCATCAAAAGAATTCTCAAACACAGTCAAATCCTCCATAAAGACCTCTAAATAATGTTTGACCATATCGCTGAAAATATTTAACATGCATCCTTTAAATATTGCAGGAGCATTACAAAGTCCAAAAGACATTCTTTTAAATGCAAATATTCCAAAAGGATAAGTAAATGTGTCTTTTCTTTATCCTCAAGTGCTATACGAATTGGATAATAATCCGAATATCCATCTCAAAAGCAGTAGTAAGGATGTCCAGCTACTGTTTCTAAGATTTGGTCAAGAAATGGTAAGGGAAAATGATCTTTTCTAGTGGCTTCATTTAACTTTCTATGATCAATACACATGCGCCAACTAAATGTAATTCGTGTTGAGAATGACTTACCTTTTTCATTCTTGACAACAATGATTTTAGAATTTTTAGGCACTACTTGTGTTGGGCTTACCCATTTACTATCAGAGATGGAGAAGATAATTCCCACATCACGTAATTTAAGAACTTCTGTTTTTACTACTTCTTTCATGTGTGGATTTAATCTTCTTTGAGGTTGTTGGCATGTTTTACCATTTTTTTCCAAATTGATTTTATACGTGCAAATTAAAGGATTAATACCTTTAATATCATTTAAAGTCCATCCAATTACGCTTTTATACTTTTTAAGAATAGATAACAACTTATCTTCTTGATCGTTTGATAGAGTAGAAGAAATCACAACAGGGTAAGTTTGTTCTTCCCTAAGATAAACATACTTCAATCTCTCTGTCAAAGGTTTCAATTCTAGTTAAAATGCTTCTTGTTGTTCAATGTTTTCAATGATTCCAAGCTCGTCAAATTCTAGTTTCTCATAATTATTTTGTAAACTCTTAGTAAAGTCAAGCAACAAATTTATATTAGAAGGATCATGTTCAAGTTGCTTATTTAATTCAATTGAATTGACCAAACAAACATCACTAAATTTAGAAAAATTCCCCTTTTGAACATTTTCCTCTATGCAAGATTCAAGCAATTCCTTTTGTTCATCAGTATCATCTTCATTCTCATTTTCTTCTTTAGATTGCCTACACATGTTAAAACCATTCAACTCCAAAGTCATATTTCTGAATGACAAATTTATAAAACCATTCTTACAATTAATCAAAGTATTAGCAGTTGCTAAAAATAATTGACCCAAAATTACAGGAATTGATTTATAATTATTCACAGCAGGTTCAGTTTCTGAGACGATAAAATCCACATGGTATATAAATATATCAACTTGCACTAAAACATCTTCCATTATTCCTTTTGATACTTTAACTAATCTGTAGGCAAGCAAAAGTGTACTTGAAGTTGATTTTAACTAACCAAGATTAAGTTAAAGATAAACTGAATATGGAAGCAAATTAATACTAGCACCTAGGCCCAGTAAAGTATGGTCAATTCTGTGATTACAAATAATACAAAAAATAGTAGGACAACTAGGATCTTTATATTTCATCTTAGTATTAGTAGACAAAATTATAATTACCTATTCGGCCATGAAAGCACCCTTTTCTACCTTCAATTTCCTCTTGACAGTGCATAAGTCTTTTAAAAATTTGGCTTATGAAAGTACTTGCTTGATTGCATCTAATAGAGGAATAAACAAGCTTGATGGTTTATTGACTGATTTTATGTGTTGTTGCATAATTTCTATAGCATTTTATTTTGAAAATACTTATTTCAATTTACTATTTCGACTGGTCACCCATTAAGTGATACTAGCTAAGATAGAGTTTAAAAAAGGCATGTTTTAATGGAACATATTAGAACAATACTCGGTTTTAGATTAGGTTTCTCAAGTTGGGTTAACTCAATTTGAATAGAGTTGTGTTTAATTTAAAACTATTGATGAACTAGACATAGGAATTCACCTCGTATGGTATTAGGAACTTTGATCATATAATGCTATATCTTGTGTTAACATAACAACTGATCATTATTAGGTTACATATAGATATAAGAATTCCAATAGGCGACAGCTGTAGTAATTGTTGTAGCAACGGTATTGCAAGAGAAAAAACAGTCAATGCTATTAAGTGAGTTGATTTACTCAACTACATTATTCCTAATGGTTATATTCTTGAGTGAGACGGGCTGATTTATTTTATTGCATTTTATTTTCTGTCATTTACCTTAATTAGTTTAATTAGTTGATAAAAAAAATGTAATTTATTTAAATTAAATTTGCACTACATCAATTGCTTGACTGCCCAGTATACTTAATGTGATGACAGCCTACAAAACCCCATTTCGTATGTCCACATATAGAATTGTCTACAACAAAGCTTGCCATTTTCCATTAGGGCTAGAGCATAAAGTATACTGGGCAGTCAAGCAATTGAACATAGATATGATTACTGTAGTAGAGCAAAGGAAGTTATAACTTTGTAAACTAGAAGAGTTATGGCTATTCTCTTATGAAAATGTAAGAATTTATAAGGAGAAGATCAAGCAATGGCATGACTAAAGAATCCAACGAAGAGAACTCATTCCAAGCAACCAAGTCTTACTTTACAATTTGAAACTAAAGCTCTTTCTTGGAAAATTGAAATGTAGATAGTCAGGACTTTTCAAACTTGTCAAAGTGTATCCTCATGGGCTGTTGAACTTCAAGATGAAAGAACAGGTTAAGAATTCAAGGTAAATGGGCAAAAGGTGAAGCATTACATAGAAGCCACTGTGAATCACCCAAAAGAGGATCGATTCTTAAAAGATGTAGCTTGCTAAATCAGAGAATGTCAGGCTGAAGGACCTAAAATCAAGCACTGATTGGGAGGCAACCCAATGAAGAAAATTGTTGCAAATTTTTCCTTAAACATTAAGTTTAGTTTTACATGCTATTTAACTTACCTTTTTGTCATTTTAATTCGTACATCTAACTTCTTTTATTTTCTTCTTTTTATTTTCAAATTATAGTAAGTTTGTAATATAAAAAAGGGGGGCAAGAAGTATAAAGGACTTCTTACACCAAAAGGATTGGTTGTTACAGCAACAATTTTAATAGTTGCACAGTTAGCCTTTGATTTTTAATCGTTAGAAAGGCCAACATGCTTATGTCAGCAGATCATAAATTAAGGTAAGGGGAGATTACACAATCCCTAAATTACCGTGACACATATCCTTTCCTTTTTTATTTAAAATTTATTTTTAAAATTCAAAATTCTTTCCAAGTTTATCCCATTAATTACTTTCCTCTTTCCACTTTCTCTCTTGCTATAAATTAGGGATTCACTTTAACTATTACAATTTCACCATAATAACTTTCTCTTTGTCTGTAACTCTTGGCATATTTACAATTCCTTTTCATGTCTTATTTGTAACACTAGGTAAAAAAATTGAGGCCTAGAAAAAACCAAACCGAACAGGTGGATACGTTTACGTTCGAATTAGTTTAAATTCTTATAAATATCTGAAAATCTGATTTATAAGAAAAAAAATAAAAAACTAGTTTGGATTTTAGTACACTCAACTAAACTAAATAACCAAACCAAAGAATTGGGATAATTTTGTAATTTTACCAAAACATGAAATATATTTTATATTAATTGGCTATACAAAATGATTACAATCAACCTGCTCACACACAATTGTTATTTTTATTTTGTGTTGTAAGTATTGCTTTTTTTATCTTTTTTTACAACTTTATGTTTATTTAAATGGAGCATTAGAGTCTAGATTTGTATTTTTAAATCTTGATATTTCATATTTTGTTAGTACTAGTTAGTAAGACAATAATGATGAAAGTGTTTTGAATATTTTGGGTTTATTGTTAATGTTTGTAATAAAACTAATGACAATTTGATTGCTGAGAAAAATTATTCCATTAATGAGGCCCAACGGGTTAAAAATTTAAAATTCACAATAAATCTAACAGGCCCAGAACTGAAGAAGTCAAACCGAACCACACCGAATGGATCGATTCATGTTTAGTTCTTTATTGTATTTGGTTCTTATTTGGTTCTTTTTATGAAATAAATAATTTTAATCGGTTATGCTCAATCTCAATTTGAACCAAACCGTGCCTACCCCTACTTGTTTGTCTTCTTTCAAACACAACAATACTTATTAAAAACTGTTATAATAATGGTGAAAATCAAAACATGCATGTTAGATTGAAAGACCCTGTGTGCTTTCATAGCTACAAAATTAAAGAATTCATTGAGCCACTAAAAAATTTGGAAAAAAATAGTTTTATATTTCCAAAGTAGCCAACGAGAGTACTGAATAGTATCTATAATATTGTAGCACGAAATGGATGCGTCAAGTTTTGCTCTCACCTTTAAGACCCAATCATCCCGGTTATTAAGGAGTTCCACTCCAACATGTTACAGCAAGATCAACGCAACATCTTTTTGAGGCACCCTGTTTAGACATTTAATATCCAACAACAATATAATTAGAATAAACAATAGTAAATGAACAAATTTAATACAAACGAAATTTAACCAATGCATATATTACAGCAAATAGTTCTTTTTCGATTGTGGTGTAATTCATTTGGACATTATTCAAAGTTTTACTTGCGTAATAAATGAAGACTTACCTTTCTTTCTTTTTCCCATAACAGCATCAACAACAAAATCACTAGCATCACACATTAACTCAAAAGGCAATCACCAATCAGGGGGCTGCATTATTGGGTTTGATGTTAAAAGACTAATTATCTGTTTAAAAGCATGCCAACAATCCTTAGTCCATTCGAATGGCGTATCTTTTATAAGGAAGTTACAAAGTAGTTTAGATACTGTAATAAAGTCTTTTATTAACCACAAACAAAACCTTGCATGTCCTAAAAATGAATGTACTTCCCAAACTATCTTTGGTGAGGGTAATTTTGATATGACTTCAACTTTGGCTTTGTAAACTTCAATCCTTTGTAAAAAAATGACATGGCCCAAGACAATTATGAAAATGGTCATAAAATGACATTTTTCCCAATTTAAAACAAGTCTTTTTTTATTTACATCTTTTCAAAACCTTTTCTAGATTATCAAAGCATATGTGAAACAAATTTTCAAATAAAATTAAATTATCGATAAAAACCTCCAAACAATTTTCAATCATGTCACTAAAAATACTTAGCATACATATTTGAAATATTGCAGAAGCATTAAAAAGTCTAAAAGGCATTTTCCTAAATGCAAATATTTCAAATGGGAGTGTAATTGTGGTATTTCATTGGTCTTTTAATGCTATAGGAATTTGATAATAGCCCAAATAGTCATCAAGAAAGCAGTAATAGGGGTGTTCTATTACTCTCTCAAGATTTTCATCCAAAAATATAAGGGAAAATAGTATATTCTAGTGGCATCATTTAATTTTCTGTAATCAATACATATGCACCAATTAGATGAGATTTATGTTAGGATTAGTTCACTTTTTTTATTTTTCACAACAATTATTCTAGATTTTTTTTGTACTACTTGTACTTTCTTTATCTATTTACGATGAGAGATAGGATAGAAAATTCCGATGTTGTGTAAATTTTATTGTACTCACAAGTGTATAAATCTATTGTAGCATAGATTTTGTGGTGATGAGTGTCGATCTCACGAGGATGTAGATTTTAATTATAGGTAGGGTTAATTTTCTAACTGAATGTGTGAGTTGGTTAGGAGTGATTTTTTTATTTTAAAATTTAAAATAAAATGGCAGAAATTACATAAAGATGAAAACAATGCAAATGAAACGCTTGAGTCTTTGAATTCACACTCAATATTCACCATGGACTTAATATTTCCTTTTTATTTTTCATTAATTCATGAGGGGGGTATTTCCACTCATCATGATCCTTGCTCTAATAGATATGATATCAAGTGCTCAGTGTGCTAGAGGATAACGATCTTTAACTAAGTGTGGCGTGAAGAACACGTTGTGCTAGATTATAATAATCCTTCCATCGACAATATGACAAGACCATCCACTAAACAGCTTAGATACACTCTTTGTTGATACTGAGTCAAGATGACCCACAAAATACTAGAGGGCAATTTTCTCTCTAATTAATATGGTGGTAAGTGCTCATTATCTCAAACAATAACAATCATTCACTAAAGAGCTGATATACTATGTAAAATTTAGACAGATACACTGTCTGTCAACAGTGATTCAAAATAGCTACGTAAATCAAAGAGAAAACGATAATAAACTTACTTAATTAAGCACGAGGATCATGTTGAAGCTTTACCTTCAACTCAAGCTTGAAACTAAACTAGCCACTCATAATTGAACTAGAGGTAAAATGATAAATTTATTAAAATATATAGAAAATACAATATGAAGAGATAATTATAGAAAATAAAGCTCAAAAATGGATTTGAGGGTGTCAAATTAAAAGGGAGCATTCTATTTATAGATACAATGGATAAATTATGGGCATCTAATGAAAACAATTCGGACTTTCAAGATTGTGCAAGTGGAAAGTTTTAATTAGTTTGAATACATCATTAGTCAATGCCATATAAGCATTTCGGTCCAATAAGATGCTGCCACATCATTATTACAAACTAATAGCATCTTGCCACATAATCAATTAATGTCATATCATTGACCCAATAAGATGCTGCCACGTCATCGTATCGCATAGGTGAATAATGTCGTACTAGTGAATACTACCATATATATGAATAGTGCCAAATACCCATTTATGCACCTCTTCAAGTTTTTGACCGACTTTTCCATTGTTGTGAAATAGGCAAAATATCCCTGCATACATAAAACACTTAAATTATAATAAAATACACATAATAAAAGCTTAGAGTAATTAAACACATAAAAGTAGAAATGTTAATGATACTTAGAACATGAAATTATAATTTTACCATTTATAAATATGCATTCTCCAGTACTCATCATCTAACATCCAAGAGTTTAAAAACCATATTCTTTACTAAAATTCTAGTGATGCAACCCAAAAGAGAGCTGAATTAAAAATTATACAATCAAAAAACACAATCCAATTTAAAGTATTGCTTCAAGGAATACGAATAACAATAAATTTAACAAAGCATAAATTCAAAAGGAGTAAGAAGAAAACAAACACGCAAATTTTTACATGGCTTGGCAAACTCACTTACATCCATGCCTCCAAGCAAATCACACTTGAAGATTTTACTATTCAAGCCTCTCAAGAGTTCAAGATTTTGCAATTGACTTCTAAGTTGTCAATAAACCTTTACAAGTAGTGTTTCACTCACATACACATTTCCCAAATGTTTCCCACACTTATGCTTACAAAAATTTAATAAATTTGATGATTACAACAAATGCTTTCTTTTAGATTAAATATACAAATGATAGCTCAATGATAACTTAATGTATATATATTAGCAAAATGAAAGCTCAAGGTCAGTACTGTGAAGAAGTTTTAGCTCAATTGAAAATAAAAAAATTGTTAGATTTGAGTTTGATTTTGGGTTTTATAGCTTCAAACTAGCCGTTATAAACTTTTTGAAAAACAACCAGCTAGTTGGTTTCCTAAGGTAGTTAGTTGCTTTGGTTATCGTTACAAATCAAAGTTGAAAATTTTGCCCAAACGGATCACTGCTTGATTTAGCCAATTAGCCACTATGTTTCTAAACCTCAGACTTACTACAAATTAAGAGGTGAGTCGCTACCATTCCAAAAATTATAATTTTTTCTAAAAGCTTTTAGAAATTATACTATAGCCCAAAACGTTTTAAGCTTTTGTAAATAGGTCCATTTCCATAATTTAAAATAGAACTTTACCATTATCAAAGTTTTCAAAACCTTTTCAATTTAGTCCATTATTTTGAAAAACAGCCAATTTCGTAAAATTACTTGTCTTATAATTATAAAGCCTTTAGTTTATGAAAATGGATGACTTATTAAACAAAATCTTGAGATTTTAAAATTCAAAATTATGAATAGATTAAATCATACTGGCTTTACAAGAATTATAGCAATGGAGATCACATTGAGCTAGTAGTCTTAATATTCATACTTGATCATGTTGTTGTCCATTTCATGTCTTTAGCTTGATATTACTTTAACGAATTTTGCCTTTCAAGAACTAGTGAGATTGTGAAATACACATTTACCATTTTACCCTTAATATGTGGTTTGTTATCATCAAAATTATGGTTCGCTTAGCTCTTTAGGCTAACAAGCTCCTCATTTTTTATGATGACAAGCACCTTATGTATTTTGACATTTCTTCTCCCTTTAAGTATGTGACATACATGATTCTATAATTGAACAAATATAAACTCCCCCTAGGTACATGATCTATAATATATGTAAACTCCCTTTAAGTATCTTATAAAATGTCCAAAACACTTCAAAATTTCAAAATACATGGTACCTATCTTTTTTCCCTTCATCATCAAAATTACATCCAATCATGCAAAGACCAAAAACAACTCCACAATTTTTAATCAAGAAATTGACATATATAAAACAAATAACCAAATCATCTAAAAATATTATCCAATTAAAACATTTAAACATCAATAAAAAATCTAGAAATCAAAGCTAACATTATTAATGTAGGTGAAAAACAAGACAGGGAACCAAAATATAAACAACGGAAGAATGACATTAGTTAGGTGGTGAGATGATAAGGAGGATGGTGGTGAAAACTCAAGAGCAATGAAAAGTCACTACTAGTCGTCAAGGATTTGCTGTTGTTGTTTAAGAAAGAAATTAAGTTAAAATCCCTTGAACTATGACTAAAGTTGGGTTTGTTGCTTAGATATAGAGTGCTCTTCACTCAACAGCCGTTGCATTAAATCCTCAGGAACTGCTGAAGTAAAATAAGAAAGGCCCTCTGGAGTGAGATATTGAGGATGTCATCGTGCTGGAATACTGAGATCGAGAAGATGGTCTGTGGGAAGGAAATTATTAAAAATAAGATAATCGGATTGAACAAATTTTATAACCTTGTTCTTAAGTCTTCAATCTTTAACCTATATGTTATCCACCTATACAAACTCAAAATTAACTATAGCCTCATCCCCTAATTCTTTTGCATCGTTAAAAGTTAGTTCAGTTATAAAACCCAAAAATGTTTAGGGATTTGGGTAATATGCCACTGAAGGGAAGGGATTTTGTTTATATACCCGGAGTATTAAACATATGCTAAAAAATAATATAAACCACATTTAGCATCCTACCTTCTAAATATATTGTCTAATAAAGGGAATATCTAAGCATGTAACTTCATCATTATGTCTTGATAGAGGGTTAATTACATGCTAAATGACACTGTGAAGGACTCGAAGTTAAAGGGGTAACGCTTGTGATTTCAAAGTAGAATTATAAAATTTTGGGGATAATTCAAATCGCCAACTTTATTCCTAATAACATCGACAATAGAATACCAAGGATAATCAATCTCGTGCCTAGATGTATAGATATCCAATCTTTTATTTCTAGTCTTAAGAATCATATTTAGATCCTCCACATCAAACTTAATAGAAATTCAACCAACATTTGTAACAACTCTATTTACAGTGTGAGTGGAAATGAGCATATTCGAGTAACATACTCGTACTAAGTTTGCATAAGCTGGTTCCCCAAGGCATTTGTCCAACCTATATTAGCAAGTAAACTCCCTAAAAGCTTTGTTACAAATTGACAAATTCTCTAATTGATAACTCTATGAATAAGAGTTATCATAGCACTTTTAAGCTTAAATTAAGATTACTTAGAGAGTAAATGATTTATTTTTTTGTTGTATTTTAGTTACATTTTGCATGAGCATTCATTCTACTTTAATTTTCTATAATTTTGAGTTGTTTGAGAGTACTTATGCTTAGATTTTGTGCTTAATTATAGTTGACCAAAAGTTTAAGTTTTAGGGGAGGAATGCTACTGCAATATAATGGCATAAATAATGGAAGACATTATATATAAGATATCCAACAGGCGATAGCTGAGGATACATTAGTCATTCTACCCAGTATTATAGTGGATGTTGTAGCAACAGTATTAAAATTGAGATATAAGTCAATGCCATTAAGAGAGTTATTTACTCAACTACTCTATTCCTATTGGTTTTATCTTTGTGTTTAATGTGGAAATTTTCCTTATTGCCTTTTAATTATTGTTATTTTAGTTTAGTTAGTTTATTAGTTTTACAAATTGCCTTGTTTCAATTAAAATAAAACTGCATTACTAATGATTGCTATAACAAGTCTTGTAACATTAATCCCTGTGGAAATGATCTGAATAATCATCAGTATATTATTTGTTATGCTCACTTGTGTATTGACATCCATAACGATAGAGTTAATTCACCAATACTAACTTATCGAAGTTAACAAAGTAAAAAGAGAGAACAGTATTTGATATAAATCAGTTATAGAAGCGTTTTCTTAGAAGCAGAGTTAGAAAGTGGGTGGAAATGAAGTCCAGAACATGTTCATAAAGTCTTTTGCGCTTCTTAGCTGTATGCTTTCCTTTAGACTTATCACCACCAACCATTGTGAAATGTCAAGATGCTCAAACACACAATTTGGGTTTACAAAATTACGATTGAAATGGATGATTTTAAACCTATTATATTGATCTTATAGATGATTTAAGACAATATATGAGTTCAATTGGTAAAAAACGGGCTAAAAAGGGCTTAAATTCAAGAGTGTGTAAAACAAGTAAGTTAGGTCCAGAAATTGGGATTTTTGTGAAATAAAGATGAAATGATGATTTGAGGATAAATAATAGAGTTTTAAAGAATGAAAAATGGTTTTGAAGTTTCAATTCGCCAAGAAGAAGTGTTAGAAAAGAAGTAATATAAAGAAAGAGTAAAAAAGAAGACGAAGAAATTAGTTTAAAGAGAAAGAAAGGACAAGTGAGGAAGATCATGAACAACCTATTTAACTCTCGAAACCGACTAGCCACTTAAAGCAAGCAGTTAACTACTTCATGGGTAGAAACATAGCGTTTAGCTACTTGCTTTGAGCTGGCTAGTCGTTAAGTTTCTGTTTTACTAACGGTAAGGGTTCCCTTGTGTTTTGCACCATTTTGCTATTCAACTAAAATTTGTTCAATTCTGAGACCATTTTATGATTCTGAAACATTTCAAAAGCCATTTTTAATGCATGAACATTTCAAAAATACAAATTTAATTAAAAACATATTAAACACAAGTATATATCATGCAATCATCTAAGATAAGAAATTAAACAAGTTTAGTAGTCTCAACGTCATGAAAAGAAATGTTAATATGAAAATGTCATCATTCCAAGGTCAAGTTGAATCTTTAAAAATTATTCTTCACAAAGAGGCTTCGTAAAAATATCAGCAAGTTGTTCTCTGTAAAAATCAATTTTAAAGCAATATCTCCCTTTTGGAGATGATCATGTAAGAAATTATGCCTAATTTTAATATATTCAGTTGTAGAATGCTAGATGGGATTCTTTGCCAAATTGATGCACTTGTGTTATCACACTTGATAGGAACGTGATCAAGATTAAACCAATAATCTCTAAGTGTTTGTTTCATTTAAATAGCTTGTGTACAACAACTACCAGTAATGATATATTTAGCTTTAGTGAAGTGCAACTGAATTTTGTTTTTTACTAAACCATGAAACCAAGTGAGTGTCCTAGAAAATAACTTATGCCATTGTTACTTTTTCTATCGACTTTATAATCGACAAAGTCGGCATCCTAGTAGCATGTTAAATCTAAGTGAGTTCTTCTATGATACCAAAAGGCAAGATTTATGGTTTTACTACTAAGCCTTTCATATCAAGCTCTAAGTGCTTATTTTAAACCATAGAAAGCTTTAGATAACTTGTAAACGTGATTCAAAAGTTTTTTATTTTCAAAACAAGGGGGTCGTTTCTCATAAACTTTCTCCATAATATAACTATTTAGAAAGACACTTTTAATGTCTATTTGATATAAAATGAAATCCTTATGACATGCAAATGCTAAATGCATCCTAACTGATTCTGATATAGTTATAGGTGTAAAAGTTTCATCAAAATAAATTCCTTCTTCTTGGTTGCATCCTTGAGCCATTAATCTAGCTTTATTCCTTACAACCACAAATGATTCATTCATTTTATTTTTAAATTCCAATTTTGTACTTTTAACGAATTGATGTTCTCGTTTAAGAATAAGTTTTCATACATTATTTTTCTCAAATTGATTTATCTACTCTTGCATTTACATAATCCAAGATTTATCATTTTCTACATCCAAAAAGGATTTTAGTTCAATTTGAGATATGAATGCAGAATGTTCACAAGTATTTCTAAATGATGATTGTTGGTGAATTAACTCTACTGCTATAGATGTCAATGCGCAAGTGTACACAACAAATAATATACTGATAAGTATTCATATTATCTCCGCAGGGATTAGTGTTACAAGGATTGCTACAGCAATCTTAACAGTGCAATTTTATTCTAAGTGAAACAAGAAAATTTATAAAACTAATAAACTAATTAAACTAAAATGGCAATAAATAAAAAGCAATAAGGAAAATTTTCACTTCACAAACAAAGTTGAAACCAATGGGAATAGAGTAGTTGAGTAAATAAACTCTCTAAATAGATTGACTAGTATCTTAATTACAATCCTATTGTTACAACATTCACCACAACACTGGGCAGAATCACTCGTGCATCCTCAGCTGTCACCTGTTGGATATCTTATATCAAATACAACCTAACAGTAACCAATTATTATGTCAATATTAAATATAGCATTACCAGATCAAGGTTCCACTTACCCTATAAGGTGACCCCCTATATATAGTTCTTCACTAATTTTATATCAAGTATGGCCCTATTCAAGTTGAGATTTACCCAACTAAGGAAACCTAATATAAAACCAAGTACTGTCGTAACTAGTCCACTAAGTCAGAACTTTTTAAAGTTCTATCGTAGCTAGTATCCACTAAATGGGTGTTCAGCCGAAATAGGGATTTGAAATAAATACAATTAATAAAAAATGCTATAGCAAACACAAAGCAATACACTTATGTCAGTCAAATATCCATTAAGATTGTTTATCACTCATTTAAAATTGAATTTAGTTCATGATTTGTGATAGAACAATAAACAGAATAGGTTCAACCATTAAATACACTCCCATAAATAAATAGAAAAAACGAAAATAGAAGAAAAAGTTTAAGTCCGCTTAATCTTGAGATTTTTCCTCCTTGCTCACTGTAAATCCTGTGTTGCAACCTCTAAATCCTTCTTATTTTCTATTTTTCTTTTGTTTTTGTTTGTGATTCTTCCTTAAGTCATAGCTCTATCTTTTCTTTGTTTGCATGCTCTCTTTTATAAAGTGAAACTAGGAAAACCGGAAGTATGTAGTGCGCGTCCTTTATTTTTGGAAACTCTAAATCACAATTTTTTAATTATTTCGTGTGAAATCTTCTCTATCAATGCTCTAGGATTGCTACAGCGATGGCTACAGCATCTGTACAATTCTAGATTTGTTTCAATTCTTCTATAGTTAAGTTCTTTCATTATTTCTGCCAATCTATTACAGTAGTATTTCTCCCCCAAAGCTTAAGCGTTTGGTCTCCTACAATTAAGTACATAATCTAAGCACAAAGTACTCTCAAACAACTCAAAATTATAGAAAATTAAGCTAGAATGAGTACTCATGCAAAATGTAACTAAAATGCAACAAAACACATCATTTACTTTCTAAGTAGTCCTGATTTAAGCTTAAAAGTGCAATGATAACTCTCATTTGATAGAGTTATCACACCCTCAAACTTAAATCATTACTTGTCCTCAAGTAATATCACAATACAAACATTCAACCATGCATTTATGCAATAGTTAACTCAACATTGGTAGGATTTATCAACCCTCAGATCACACTTATAAACACACTAAATTACCATAGCAGTTCTAGTTTTAAACTTAAGTCTTATTTCAACGAAAAAGTGTGTGTGAACTTTTGATTTAGTCTTAGAGATGATGTAGCATCACTTAAGCATCAAATGTATAGTATCAAGAATACTGCAATCTATTCCATTTTACGGGGGAGACAAAGGTCTTAAATAGATTCAAATTATGCTACAATAATCATCTTCAGTTTTTTTTTTCTATTAGTTACTGCAACGATGCTCATAACTTTTGCTGTCTTTTTACACAAGTTTACATATAAGATACATACTTAGCCCTAGTTACTCAGTAACTAAGTCATCGGAGCATAATTTATAACATTTATGAAAATGTTTCAAGTTCCCCCCCAAACTTGAGTCAATTTCTAACCTCAAAATATTATTATTTCCCTCATTATTCCACCAAGTTTTGTTACAGAAAACTCACGAAACTTAATTAAAACCTATGTGTCAAGACAAAAGTTCAACCCTCATCTATGCACTGGTTTTACTTGGCTTGGCCTTCATCTGTTCTCTATTTCCCCACTAAATTCATCCTCATTAGGTTTTCTAATCCTACTACAATCATTTGATGGACAGAGCTATACATATAACACACACATGCATTCATATATTCACAAACCTATAACATTATACATAACCCCCCCAAACTTGAAAGGTGTTGTGTCTTTACATGTAAATAATGATAATAAATAAAAACAGCATGTAAAATGAACAAAATAATGATAATAAATAAAAGAAAAGTTTCTAGAAACAGATAAATCAAATCGGTTGGCAGGGTTACTCCTTTATTGCTGGTCTAGTTACTGCAACACAAACTGAAAGAGTTCACTTCTTTTTAGAGTCATTTCTTAAACGTTCGTTAAAAGAACCCATTAGGCCAACAACTGTTTGCTTCTTTTTCTTATCTAATGTTAGACTGATGAGAGGGGTTCTAGTAGGTTCAATTGTTTTTAGATGAGTTTTTCTTTGTCTCTTTTGGCCTAACTCTTCTATTACTATAGCATCTCTAGACGATTGTGCCCCTTTGTGTTTACTGAAAACCCTAGCAGCTGAAGTTTTAGTTGGTATTGGCTGTAGAGCAAGCGGTGCAGGTTCTTCTACTGGTTCTTCAATAATGATATTGGCAATAATTTCTCTTAAACTACTCTGTGCTTTCTCTGTTGTAGTCATTCTGTTAATAGCTTCCTCAATTGCTGAATCTACATCCTCTTCGCATTCGGTCTCAAATTCTTCTTCGACTACCATCTTCTTTTTGGCTTTACTTACTAGAGCTACTTTTGGTGGTTCCTCATCCTTGTCCTTCTCCTCTTTTTCATCTTCTTTATCTTCTGTTTCTTACTCTGATCCTTCTAATTCTTCTTTTTGTTCTTTCACTTCTTCCCTCTATTTAAGTTGTTCTTCTTTAAATTCTTCTTCTTTGTTTGTCTCTTCTCTTCCTTCAGCTGGAGCAACTTCCAAGTAGTGTTAAAGTTGAACTAATACAGCAATAACTAAGGGAAATTGGCATCTCAACTTCTCATGTCCAAGAAAAGTTATTGCTATTGTGCTTCCAAATACTGTAAGTAAGCCCAAATTCTTTGATTTTCATCTATTTCTACTCGAACACATTCTTAAATAGTCATGCTAAGTTTTTGCATCATTGTGCTCATAGGCTGTTTTGTTTTAGCTGCAACATAATGCTCTGAGGTTGTTGCAACAGTAGCTTCTCCAGCAATTCTATCCACTGTCCTCACTGTAATGGCCTTCTCATTTTTTATTCTCTTATCATTTTTTACAAACTTCACTATTGAGGCCACACATATGGCAGTGATCAAGGAAATAAATAACAAGGCTAGTGATTTTTATTTTCGAGTTGCACAATCTCTAATTTCTTTTTTCATGATTTTCCTTACATATATTGCTAACCTTTTGACAATAGCATAAAGAAGTATGAATCGGTCTTAGGACACTGTGGTGGTGTGTGGTAAGCATTAGTTTGGATTTTAAAAATTTGACACATACGCTGGCTATGGGTTTCAAGTTAATTCTATTAATTACTCTCCCTTCCTCATTTGCCTACTTACTACCCAGTACAGTTATTATTTTAAAGACCTCTCCCACTTTTTGATGGTTATGTTTTCAGCAAAATTCATATATTCGCACTCAATAGCAGTAGGTAAATCATAAAAAACATTGATAACTCGTGAGTCCAAAGGTACCTGTACCTGCCTTACCAAGATGTTTCGTTGCTCTTGATACAACATATTAAAGTAGAAATCTTTGACAACTTTAACAACTGGGTCCTAAAGGTGTGAGCAGAACCATAACCACATTCATTGCTATAACAGTATGTATGGTTCTCATCATTCCTGTTGGCTACTTTGGGAATATAAATCTCTTTTCTTCCAAGAGCTTGTGTGGCTCAATGAGTTTTTCAATTTCATGGCATGTGACTTGATTTTCACCATTATTACAGCAACGTACAAGAAGTATTATCACTAAAACAAGTTAAACAAATTATGTAAAGTATTAGGAATGATGTCGAGAGTCTTAAGTAAGAGAAAAGAATTGCAGTGAAAGTAAAAATGTAAGAAAGAAAATTCCTAATTTATGATGTGAGGAGAGTAAAAAGAGAAAAGTAATTAAAGAGATAATCTGGAAATTAATTTAAAATTTAAAAGCAAATCTTAATTGAAAAGGAAAGGGTAGGTGTCACAGTAATATAGGGATTACAAATTTCCTTTACAATGATTGATATCTTGCTGACATCAGAATGTCAGCCTACCTAACAGTAAAAATTAAGGTTGAGTTTGCAACAGTAAAGATTTAGGGTTGCATTACTGGATCCGTTGTTATAACAATACAGAATGACAAGTCCCTGGTTAAGAACTGCTTTTGTTTCATCATGCTAAGTCAATGTTGTAACAATTCCTCGTTTATTTGCCTTCCCCTATTTTTTATTTTTTATTTTTTATTTTATTTATTTTTACATCACAATTGCTGTAAATTAAAGAAATAAAAGGAAGAATAAAAGAAGTCAAATGCACGAATTAAACATAATAAAAAAAAGATAAATTAAAAGCATGAAAAATTAAAATGAGCGTTTAAAATAACTTTCCTTATTAGGTTGCCTTCCAATTAGTGCTTATTATTAGGTCTTTCAACCTGACCATCCCTGATTGCTCATGTTGGATCTCTCACAAACAAGTCCTCCTTTGGGTGAGTCACAATAACTCCCATGTAATACTTTACTTTGTGCCCATTAACCTTGAATACTTGACTTGTTCTTTCATCTAAGAGCTCAACAACCCCATGGATATACACTTTGACAAGCTTGACAGGTCTCAAACATCTAGATTTCAATTTTCCAAGAAAAAGCTTTAATCTCGAATTATAAAAGAAAACTTAGTTGTCTAGAATGAGTTCCCTTTGCTGGATTCATTGGTCATGCCATTTTTTTGTCTTTTCCTTATAAATTCTTGCATTTTCAAAGGAGAATAGTCAGAATTCCTCTAGATTACAAAGTTGTAACTTTCTTTACTCTGCTACAGTAGTCATATCCATATTCAATTGCTTGACTGCCTAATACGCTTTGTGCTCTAGTTGTAATGGTAAGTGACATGCTTTGCCATAAATAATTTTTTATGGGTACATGCTAAGTGGAGTTTTATAGATTGTCCTATAAGCCCATAAAGAATCGTGTAATCTAAGTGACAAATCCTTTATGTTGGGACTCATAACCTTCTCCAAAATCGTCTCTATCTCCCTGTTAGATACCTTTACTTGTCTACTTGTTTGTGAATAATATGTTGTAGCAACCTTGTACTTAATCCCGTATCTGACTAATGTTGTATCAAACGTTCTGTTGCAAAAATGTGTTCCTTCATCACTAATTATGGCTCTTGAAGTGTCAAATCTTAAGAAGATGCTCTTCCGAAAAAACTTTACTACTACCTTGTCATCATTAGTTGGTAAAGCTACAGCCTTCACCCATTGGAGACATAATCCACAGCCACTAAAATGTATAGATTGCCAAAAGAATGTGGAAATGGTCCCATAAAATCTATCCCCCATACATAAAAAAGCCCCACTTCCAATATATAGGTGAGTGGCATCTCATGCTTTTAAGAGTTGAGTGGTTTATGTAATCAAATACTTTAGGGTGAGAAGATTATAGAAAATTAAGCTTGATTTTTTGATCCCCTATAATTAAGCACATAATCTAAGCACAAAGTACTCTCAAACAACTCAAAATAATAGAAAATTAACTTAGAATGAAATAATCTTGATTTAAGTCTAAAAGTGCTATAATAACTCTCATTTCATAGAGTTATCAATGATCTAGTGGTTACACCTCGTGAAGAATCTCCTAAGATTAATTCTTTAGGGTGAGAAGAAACATACCTTCACTCCTTGGGGAGTATTTAAGAATTACTTTTATTTTACTCCATATTTTTTCGTTCTTCTTATCACTCCACATTTTTTCATTTGAAGGTTCTTCTTTTTATAAATTTTCATCTACAACCATTAACAACAACTTTCTCCATAAAGGAACAGTTAAACTCATCAAATGTGACATGCATAGATTCTTCAACAACAAAGGTTCTTTTATTATACACTTTATAAGCTTTGCTTGTATTTGAATTGTCAAAAAAGATACCAACATCAGATCTAGGATCAAATTAACCAAGATTATCTTTAGTATTTAATATAAAACATTTGCATTTAAAAATTTTGAAATAACTAATGCTGGGTTTTCTATTTTTCCAAAACTCATAGTAAGCTTTATTGAGGTACAGTCTAATCAAAACACGATTCAAAACATAGCATGCGGTATTAATACATTTCATTCAACATGCTTGTAACCATTTCTTGAATAGACCTATTCTTTCTCTCAACAACTATATTTTGTTGTGGAGTCCTAGGTGATGAAAATTGATATTTTATATCAAAGTTATTATAAAAGTTTTCAAAATTATGATTTTCAAATTCTCCACCATGATCACTTCAAATATAAAAAATAGCTAACCTTTTTTTCATTTTAAACCATTTCACAAAAGATTTTAAAGCATCAAATCTATAATCCTTATTAGCTAAGAACAAAACCCATGTGTACTTATAATAGTCATCAACAATTACAAATGCATAATATTTATCACTTACACTTGCGTATATAAAAGGTCCAAATAAATCTATGTGAAAAAGTTAAAGTGGTTTTAAAGTAGAAACATGATTCTTTTTTTTAAAAAAAAGGTATTGATTTGTTTCCCAAAATGACAAGCTTTCCAAATTCTATATTTTTCAAAACTAATATTTTAGGAAGACCTTTAACTAAATCATTTTTTGAAATTTTTGAAATCAAATCCATGCTTGCATGACCTAGTTGTTTATGTTATAACCAACTATCATCATGTAATGGCGAAAAACATTTATCATGAGTTGATGAACAATTTATATCAATGGTATAAACATTAACACATCTTTTTCCAATAAACAGAACTTTGTTGTCACATGCATTCTCAATAACACATTTTGTTTTATCAAAACTAGCTCTATAGCCTTTATCACATAATTGACTAATACTAAGCAAATTATGTTTTAAATTTTCAATTAGACATACATTTTCAACATAGGTAGATTAATCTTTATCGACATTATCAATACCGATAGTCTTTTTATTTGAATTGTCTCCAAAGGATACTTTTCTACCATTTTTAATATTAGTAAAATTTGAAAACTAAGAATAATTGTCTATCATGTGTCTTGAGGACCGCTGTCCAGTTTTTGATCCCTACAAAAGAGATCTCAAGTTTTAAATATCCAAAGCTTTTTGGATCCTTGAGTATTAGTAATGTTTACTTTTGGAACCCAAATATATTTGATTCTGTAACATATATTTCTCTTTCCCGGATATCTATAACTCATGTGATCATTTCTATTTATGGCAAACAATTTAATCATTAATGAAAGTAGCCTTTATAAAGTAATTCTTGTAATATCTTTGTTTCAAATTTAGCTTATAGCCAATACCTCTTTTGTCAAATACACATTTTTAAGAGCTAAGCAAATTATGTAAAATATTTTGTCCATTTGCAAATTTTAAGATAATATCATTAAGCTCATTACTCTTTTTCCTAATCATTTTATTTTCCTTTTTCAAATCCTTAACAAGTAAACTTTTATGCTCAAATGCAATGCTTTTTTTATGATACAAAATCTCATCATGCAACCTTTTATTCTCTAATTCAAGAAATTTAACCTTTGCATTTAAAGATTCATTCTCATTTGAAAGTTCTACATTTTTCTTTCCAAAAGAAACATTTTTCATTCCAATCTTCTTTAAATCATTATACAATTCATTGAATGCTTCAAACAATTCATCATAAGAAGGGAGATTATTTAACTAATCAAGTTCTTTTTTTAATGTCATAAGTGCCAAGTTTAACACTCCATGTGTTCCTACTCGTCCAAGGTCTCCTCATCACTGCCATCCCACGCTGCTACCATAACTTTCTTTTTCGTTTTGTTGAGCAAAGGACACTCTGATTTTATGTGTCTAGACTTCTTAAAGTTTTTTAACTTTCTTCACTCATTAGATTTCTCAAAAAAACTTCTTGAATTTTCTAGCTATCATAGCCATATCTTCATCTTTAAATTCGTTTTCTTCATCGCTTCTAAACTTGAAGTTTTCAAGGCAATGTTCTTTTTCCTTTTATCATAGTCACCTCTTTCAACTGCTAAATTTTCTTCATAAGAAATAAGTAAGTCAATTAAATTATGAGAAATTATATACCGACAACCTTTTTTTTCAGACTTTTTCAAAAATACACAATTTTTTCATTTTTTTTTTGTTGAATTCCACCTAAATTTACATTTCTTTGCACTTTTCCACTTTATCTATTGACCGTTAAGATTCCGTTATTTTTTTAATAAAATGACGATTTTTCCTCTAAATGTAAAATTATAATTTTATCTTACAATATTAATTTGGGGGGAGAATTGTCATTTTATTAAGAAAACTAACAAAATCTTAATGGTCAACAGACAGAAGTGGAAAAGTGCAAAGAAATGTAACTTCAGCTAGAATTCAGCCAAAAAATGAAAGAATTGTGTATTTTTGAAAAAGTTCAAAAAAAGAGGTGGTCGGTAGATAATATCTCTTAAATTATTAATAGTTAATGTATTCAATTATTTGCTTCTTTAATGGTAGTTCTCTTATATCTCTATTCTTTTAGTAAAAACCTAATGATTTTCTTCACCTTCTTACTATTTGAAAAGGTCATTCTTAGGACACCTATAGTGTTTGCAATATCCGTAAATCTAATACACATGGAATGCACTCTTTTATTTTATTCCATTTGGAATAATTTGTATTGCCTGGCTTTGTAATTTAAACTATTTAACTTGATTTCTGCTTTCATAAACTACCCAAGATTCTTCTAAATCTCATATGCATTAGAACATCCTGAAATTTTATTAAGTTATTTCTTATCGAAAGTACAAAACAAGGAATTCATGGCTTTGTAATTTAAATAGGCCTTTTTTTTTTAACTCATTCCCCTCACATGAAGGCTTTGGAATTCTTTCTCTTTTTCATTTTTAGTAGTTGGCATGAATGGACCGCCATTAACGATTTCCCATATCTCATAAACTAATGCTTGCTAGTAAATTCTCATGCAAGTTTTCTAAAATAGATAATCATTCCCATCAAAGAATGGTGGTCTAGTACTGAATGACTTTTCCTAAAGGTAGAATCGCTTTAGGTTGCCATGTATTTTTACTTTAAATGGTTAAATCCAAATAAGAGAACCTTACTCTTATACCAAATGAAATTCTAGATATGCAAGCCAAGAGGGTGGTGAATTGGGTTATAAAAATTATACAATTAAAAAACACAATATAATTTAAATTATGGCTTCAAGGAATATGAAGAACAATAAACTTAACAAAGAATGAGGAATTTTACGTAAAGCAAACAATAAATTTAAAAAAAGTAAAGGAGAAGAAAGCAAACATGAGGAATTTTACGTGGTTTGGAAAATTCGCCTACATCCATGCCTCCAAGCAAACCACGCATGAAAATTTCACTATCCAAGCCTCCCATAGCTTTAAGATCTTACAATTAACTTGCAATATGTCAATAAACCTTTAAAAGTGGTGTTTTACTCACACACACCTTCCCTCAATATTTTCCACACTTATGCTTACACAAATTTAATAAATTTGAAGTCACAAAAAATACTTTGGTTTGGAGTAAATATACAAATGATAGCTCAATGGTAACTTAATGTATATAAATTGACAAGATGAAAGCTCAAGATTAGTAGTTTGAAGTTTTAGCTCAATTAAGATCGAAAATTTTGTTACATTTGAGATGGATTTGGGTTTTATAGTTTAAACAATCAAACTAGTCGTATCTATTTGAAAAATAGTCGATTAGCCATTTTCTTGAGGCAATTAGCTACTTTAGGTTACCATTGCAAATTAAATTTGAAAATTTAGCCCTAGCGAATCGCCACTTGATTAAGCCGACTAGCCGCTGTGTTTCTAGACCTCAAGTAGTTAGTCGCTATAAATTAAACGATTAGCCACTATTGTTCTAAAAATTATAGTTTTTCCCTAAACTTTTAGAAATTATATTATAACCCAAAATGTTTTATGCTTTTGCAAGTAGGTTCATTTTCAGAATTTAAAACAGAACATTACTATTATCAAAGTTTTCAAAACCTTTTCATTTTAGTCCATTATTTTGAAAAACAACCAATTTTGTAAAATTACTTGTATTATAATTATAAAGCCTTTAGTTAATGAAAAATGATGACTTATTAAACAAAATCTTGAGATTTTAAAATACTAAATCATGCATGTATTAAATCTTACCATCTTTATAAGAATTCTAGCAATAGAGATCACTTTGAGCTAGTACTCTTAATATTCATCCTTGATTGTGTGTCTTTAGCTTGATATTACTTGAATAAATTTTGCCCTTCAAGAACTAGTGAAATTGTTAAATATACATTTACCATTTTACCCTTAATATATGGTTTATTATCATTAAAATTATGGTTTGTATCGCTCTTCAACTAACATTTACCAATTCTTTTAAATAAGCATTTAATATGTTTTGTAGCTGGTGGGCTGTTTTGGTATTTTCATCTAAATGTATTCTATGATATAGATTAAAGGAGTAATGCCTTTTATGTCACTCGGGAATTAGGAAAAAATTTAATTGGTCTAATAAGGGCTTTAATTCAAACTTTATTGCTTCCTCTTCCTTTGGCTCATCAAGTTGTATCATATCTTTAAAGTTTAATTGGTCATTGTCACCTTTAGGTACCTATTTAGAATCAAGTAAAGAGCATATATTAGTTGTATCACATTCTAATTCCTCATTTGATTCAAAAGAACCAGCAAAACAAATTTTTATACAAATTGTAAAATTCTCATCCTGAATATGTTTCTTAATAATCAGTTCAATGAGTTGTATCACTTCATTCTCACTATCATCATCTCTTTATCATGAGGTTGTTTACACATGTTGAACACATTGAGTTCCAGTGTCATGTTGCTCAAAGATAAATTTATTACTCCATTTCTTCAATCAATCAAAACATTAGTAGTATCTAAAAATGGCCGACTCAATATAATTACATTCATTAGCAATTACTTCTATTTCCAAAACAATAAAATCCACAAGTTCTAATTAATACATTTTTTATTATCTCGTTTGGTACTTTAATCAACCTATCAGCAAGTAAAAAAGTAGTAAAGATTGGTTGTAACTCATCAAATTAAGTTATTAGTGCACTAAGTAAAGAAGCAAATTCACATTAGCACCAAGATCAAGTAGATAATACCTAATTTTATGATCCCTAATAATGTAATATAGTTAGACAACTAGGATCCTTGTATTTCCTTTTCACAATGCACAAATATTTTAGAAATTTAGCATAAGAAGAAACTTCTTTAATGACGTCCAACAAAGGAATGTTGACCTGTACTTGTTTCAAGATTTCATAAATCTCTGAATTATGGTTTGATTTCTTTGGCTTGATTCTACTTTAGGAAATACGGGTAAAAGAGGAGAGTTGGTTATTTTTTCATAGGTTAAAGGTTTAATAAACTCTTCCTTATCTGAAATTGATTTGACTCATGTTCTAGTTTCCTGTATTACCTATTTGAGAAGAAAACTTATATTTTTCATGCATAGTGAGGGCTAATGTAAGTTTAGAGAAAATTTTTAGTCAAATTAGTCAAGGTTTGTATGGTTTGGTTATTGATTGACTTTTGTTTTTCAATTCAATGAATGAATGCAATATATCTTCAAGGGTTTTTCTTGGTGGTGGAACATAAAGTGAGTAACTTTGGGAGTTTTGACATGAAATAAATAGTTGTGAAGGTTGTGCATGATTGTCATTTCTCCAATAAAAGTTTGGATGATTTCTCTAACTAAAGTTGTTGGTCTAGGAGTATGGATTGGGATTTAGCTTTTTGAAATTGTGTATAATATTTACTTGTTCGTGTAAAGTTTCTTTCAGAACTAGCAAAGCCAGACAGTCCCGCGTAGAGTGGTAAGTAAAATCACAAACACGACATGAAATATGTTGAATAGATTTACATGATCATTTTTTTTCAAATCTAATGCTTCGACTTTTCTAGCTAAGGACACAAATTTGGCTTAAAGGTCATTCTCTTCTATAAAATTGTATATGCATCCACCAAATAGAGATGATTAAAGTATACTTGATGACTCATAACAATCAATTATGTCACAATTTTGTGCATTCTGTATTGTATAGTCAAGATAGTCTAATGCAACTTAGGACCTTTGTCTCTAAACTCATCATTACACATCATTTCGACAACTTGTCTACTTTAAAATGTTAGTTACTCGTAGAAATAAGATATTAACCTTCATGTTTCAAAACCATAGTTAGTTACTCATAGAAATAAGACATTAACCTTCATGTTTCAAAACCATAATGTGGGCAAATGTAGAATAACTCCTTGTACCTATCGCAACATTGGTAGAGAGTTTCTCCTGACTTTTGAGTGAAAGTGGTGATTTTTATTTTGAAAGAATTTGCTTTGTAGGGTGGAAAAAAAATTTTGCAAAAATTTTGCTTGCATTTCATCAAAAAGTTTGATAGATTCTGACTAAGGGTTATAGGCAATTTTACCTTTTTTCATTTATAAGAAAGGGAAAAATTTTAATCTAATTATATTCATGCTACAATTTTAATGAGTGTAAGTGTTACAAACTTCCTCATTTTTTTTCAAATGCAAGTATAAATTTTTAGACTCAAAACTATAAAAAGTAGGTAGAAGTTGAATGATACCAAGTTTAAAATAAAAATGAGATGCATCAGGAGGGAAAATTATGGATGCTGGTGCCTTTGTTCCAGTAGAATGCATGCAATCTCTAAATGTCCTATGCTATTCATGAGGATTTTGCAAATCTTGGTTTTGTCCATGCTCTGAAAAGTTATCAACTTCAATTTCGGCCATGTTTAAGGGTGGTGAAGGTGGCAAATTGGGTGACCTCCTAATCAATCTACTGCTTTTTGTACAAAATCAATGTCACATACAATATGTTGTTCATGAATATTTTGCAAGGCTTGGTTGTTTTCATATTCTGAAAAGTTATTAGCTTCAATTTCCACCATGTCTAAGGGTGGTGAAGGTGGCTGATAGGGTGACCTCCTAATTAATCTGCTACTTTCTGTACAAAATCAACGTTACATACAGTATGTGTGTGTGTGTGTGTAAGTGTGGGTCAAATTAAATTAAGAAAATGATAAAAAAAAAAAAGAATAACGCAAAAAACAATAAATGAAAATCGAACAAATAAAAATAAAAATAAACAAACTGAAAATTATATAAGCAAATAATATAAATGTACAAAAATAAAAAATAAATAAATGTGAAATATAAACAAACTAAAAATTAATTAACTGAAATTAAAATAATATGTGGTTAAACTAGCCATACAAACAAAGTAATTAAAGGAAACATAAAGTAACACATTTTGAGAAAATATTAAAAATTTAGGCAGTATATAGAACCAGCCATAAAACATAAAATAAAAATTACACAAGTTAATGTACAAGAATAATTAAACTAAAAAATAACTTGATAGGCAGTTAATTCAACTACGTAAATTAACAACAGAAAAAAATTAAATTAAAGAAGAAAGAAGAAAAGGAATACTTAATTCAAGATGTGGATTCTCTCATTTTCTAACAATTTTTAAGAATTACCAACCAGTTAGATAATTAATTTAATTTCCACTCTTTAATGGTAAATATAAAAGTGTAAGTCTATGATCATTATATCCACAAAGTCTAAATGGTCTCTAAAGAATAAGTCATGATCCAAAGTTCCAAGTTCTATTTTAGTTTAAGGATTGATTTGTAAAAGTTTTAAGGTCAAAATGAAGTCTTTTACAAATTCAGAAAGTAATGCTAAACTTTCAAGAGAAGAGGTCGAGCTAACTAAAATTTTACACACCAAATTTGGAAAACTCTCCAACAACAACATCAAAAACTTGATATGACTGAAAATTAGTATAAGTGCATCTAATTATAATATAATCCAATGACTGTGGGGTTGGATCACAAGAAATTTAAAAATGTAGTAGTCAATTATTAAACAAAAATTAAGTACAAAAAAAATTAATAAGGATTATTCTAAAGAAAAATCTCAGATTATAAAATTCACTTTTGGTTTTCAAATTATTATCTTAATACCCTCTCGTATTTATATTTTTGCATTTATTTTATAGTTAATTGTTATCCCATTTAATCTTTAACTAACCATTTATATGGAAAAATATGGAATCAAGTACCTAGTGTACTACGACTATATTGAAATTTCAACATTATGTCATAATACCATATAGAGCAAAGTAGATCTAAATCTACAAATTAACATAACATAAAAGTAACAAGTTAAAAAATGTACCAACAAATAAAATGAATTTAAAAGCTCACATAAGAGAATAAGTAATTCAATAATTTGAATCCTTTAACTTCAAACTTTTATCTCAACTTAGAAAAATTAGCCAGTCATATTAATAAAGAAAATACACATTTTATTTAATAAAATTTTGAAACATATTATAAAAAAATCAACTACACAAGAAAAGAGAAGAAAATTGTGTTCTTAAACTTTTTCTTCAATTCCACCCCCTACTCCCTCTTCTCTTCTCATCTTTTATAAGCATCAAGCATCTCCACCTTCTTTTATTTTTTTATTATTTATTTTTTATTATTTATCTATTTATGCTGAAACGAGTGATAGTTAAATGGAAAAATGGCAGCTGCCACTTGACTATCACATTACAATAATACAAGGCTACACACATTTTTTTAATAATTCATTCCAAATAATTCTAGCAATTTATCTTTTTTGTTTCCTGCTTCCAATTTCAATTTCCTCTTTATTCTTGAAATATTTACAATATAAAATTAACATACTACAAATTAATTTAACATAAAATTTATTAGGAGAACATTAGAATGATTTATAAGTTATGAGCACATTAATCAACACTATAAATGTAACACTATACTTTTTAATGTCAGTTAGCCCTCTTTAAAGAATTCACCTTTACAAAACCCTTTTCTCTAGATTCCTCATTCTCTGGCTCCCAATATCTTCATTTACTTTTCTTTGTACTCTTAAATCAAAAAACGAATCCAATGAAAGCTTGATAGTTATAGAACTTGAAAGCTCCAAATCGTGTTACATGTTATATGGAAGTATGAACATAATATTGTAGAAGTCAATGATTGAAGTAAATTGAGTTGCATGGTGAAAAAAAAAGGCACAAATAATGAATTGGTTTTATTCTTTTACTGCTTAATAACTCAATAGTTAGAATTTTGTAATATTATTGTCAATTATTAATGTTAAAACAAGATCAAGTAGCAAAAAGAAGATTGGAAAAATATGTAGTAGTTTTATATAATAATCCACAACAAACACCTCAATTTACTATGACAATAAAAATAACAAAATAGCTTTAAGTGTCATTAATCAAAATTCATTAGGTCTTGCTTCTAATTCCTCCAAAAACATTGGCTCTCCGATTGGTCTGTGGGGATCAATGAATCTAATAAATCTCCGAATTCATTTGTGTTTGACATTGATGTTTTTGGCTTCTTAGATTCATGCACTACCTCAAAGCAATGTTGTTGGTTGCATGCAATTTGTGGGTAGCAAACTTTCTAACAATGTGTAAATTACAGGGTTTCATTGTGTATGAGTGTCATTTGATTTTATAAAAATTAGAAAAATGACACCTTAATGGAGGATTTTGTTTCATTTCTCATTCTTAAAGAAAGCATATTCAAGTTTCAAAATTCAAATTTCTTCAACCAAAAACGTACAAAAAGATTAGAAAAAGACAAAGAGAATATTGGTCAAAATCAAACTTTATAATGGGTCGATGCATTGGATCAAGCTAATTCTTTTATATATATTGCATGCTTTTTTATGAAAAAAAAAAAAAGGCAACCAAAATTACCTCTTAGAAAATAACAAGGTAACAAGAAATTACACAAATTTATCATAATTAATAAATTAGGTATAAAAAAGGGTAATTAATTACTCACAAACCTCTCTTGTTAACAAGACAAGGATATGATTCTTTTTATATGAAAAGATAGAGAGAAAATTAGTCAAAATCAAATGTTATAATAGGTCAATGCATTAGATCAAGTTGATTCTTTTGTATAGACTACATGTTTTCCATGCAAAAAAAAAAAAAAAAGAGCAACCAAAATTACCTCCTAGGAAACAAAAAGGCAACAAGAAATCTCATAAATTTTGTATAATTAATAAATTAAGTATTAAAAAAGGGTAATTAATTACTCAGACAAGCCTCTCTAGCTAACAAGACAAGTATCAGGTTTTGGTCCGACAAAATTCTAATTAATGACACCTAGAGCTCTTCTACTATTCTTAATAAATGCACTATTGACATGAATTGAAACAAAAGCCGATGATTTCGGTAATGGATATGCCTAACCATTTACTTTATGATTTTGGTATTGTAGAGAAGGTATGCCAAAGCTGTAGCAGTAGATGCAATGTATGCACAATGAGGTGGTGGAGCAATAATGGCACTAGAGATGTTTGAGCAATAGATGCGGAGTCCCAGCAAAGCGTTGAGCTAGTCGGTGATAGATTAGGTGAAGAAGAATAATTTTATTTTTTAAAGAGAAAGGAAGGGATTGTGTTTTGAAGAGAGAAATTTTTATTTTCCTTCTACAATCACACGAAATCCTACATCTCATTAGGGTTTATTTAATGCATATTTTGGAGCATTAAAATAGTAAAATTATAAGTGCAATACAAAAAATTTTTAAGCCAAACGCAGTATTGTATTAGCCCAATGTTATGTAAGGCTCTCATGCTGTATGATGTAGTGTTTCAAACACCCCCTATGAGTGTATAGAACAACTAAATGACAGTAGCAAATTACCAAGATAATTTTTAAGGACGTCCCTTGAGGTTTAGTGTATTGATAGTCCAATAGAAAGTAGGGTGGGGATATTTCCACCCCATTATTTGTGTAAACACACCCCACTTCTAAAAATATTTATAATAAATGCACATTATTTTTTATAAATATAAATCAACATCAATATGTGTATAATTAATCAATTAAATCATTCTTATATTGTTTTACTTAGTTTTTTCAATATGAAGATTGTTTTAATATGAGTTTTATATAATTATGTAATCGTTATAGCATAAAATTACTTAACGAAGGCGATAATGTGTTTGATCTAATACTTTAAGTATTAATTTTGTGAATTATTATCTAACTTTTTAAATGAAGTCTAATAATTTTCAATAGTTTACGTGTAAATGATATAAATTTAATAGCCTAATAATTTACATGAGTATTGACTCACAAAAACATAATGTTTGTTACAGGTTAATAACCATGCTAATAAAGTAGAAGACCATTTAGAAACAATGAATTTTGTATAAAATAAAAAATGTTGAAGTTGAAGTAAATTTTTTGTACTTTTACATTTTAAGGATAAAATAGTCAATTTAAATTTAGGCTGAAGCAATCTTAGTAGTCAAACATAAAAAAAAAGGTCACAAAAAATAAATTAAGAATTTAAGAAAGATTTAATTGATTAATTCCTTAGAATTCTTCTTTATTTAAAATTTTTAAAAGTAATGTGAAAATTTTATAATTATTTTTTAGAAGTGGGGTGGATTTATATAATTTGTGGGGTGGAAATATCACCACCCTAGAAAGTATTCGCGTAATTATAGAGACCTCCCTTACCATTAGTATTTCATTACATGGACCGTTAGTTGACTGTTAAAATTCTAAAAATTAACTGTTAAAATTCCAAAAATATCCTTACTGCCAAAATATATCTTTGTTCATATGACAAACTGATGGATAATAGAATTCGTACCAAAATCACAACTCATGTAAAGAGACCAAAATACACAATGGATTGAAAAAAATTATGTGGCACCTAAAACAAGTTGACATTGTGCTACCAATATTACTATTGTAAATAAACGGTAATATTTTCAGCAACAACACTATAAATAGAGCCTTTTGCAAGCTTAATAAATCACCATAGAACACTTTTTCCTTCTTCTTTTTAAAAATTCTAACTCTTGTGCTATAATTTTTCAAAATCATCACCCATTCAGTTCAACTCATCAATAAAATCATTCAAAAGAATCAAGCTCAAACAATGCCTGAAAGCCATAGACTCTTAAAGCTCTAACACATCAAGCACATTAACCATGCAACAAGTTTATGAGCTAACTTGGAGGAACTTTGTTAATGGAAAGCTCATTAGGTTTTCAAACCATATATGCAAATGCCGTATAAGAGCTGAAGTAAAGATATCTAAATCAAATGACATCCCTCACAAGCTTTACTATAAATGCATGAACAAAGCAAACTGTGGGTACTTTAAGTTGTGGGTTCAAAAAAATGATGATCTCAACAATGGAATTGTTTTTTAAAGAAATATGACCACAATGGTGAATGTTGATACCCTACATGCTATTGAAGCTAATGTGAAGGAAGTGAAAACTCTAGTGAAGATGCTACAAAAATCTAATTTTGGTGAAATGGCTATGAAGATGATGATGTACTTGAATATAACATTCTTTATACTCAATCTACTAATACTTAAAAAGTAATAGCTTATGTAATCCTAGCTATAAAAGATTATAGTAAAGTGTAACTCTTCTAGTGCTTTTTGAGTGCTATGTATCGATACTTAAGCAATATAATGCTCATGTAACCCATCTTCTAAAAATGTGGCAAAACCTGGCTAGGAGCCTATAATATCAATGAAATCTAGCTCTTATACTCCTTATATACACTACTACACCAGCATATACATAGTAATTACAATAGTAAGCAAATAATATAGAACATAAAGCATAATAAAAGCATAAGCCCTTGCTTAAGCTACTTCATAACTGGCAAACCAATATTCTTTCCAACAACAAAACAACAAACACCATTAAAAGCAAAATCAAATCAATTACAAAAAGCATAATCAATAACACAAACAATTATACTTTAACTTAGAATTTTACATGCATTCCAACAACAATGACAGTATCAAATTTCAGCAATGGTTGAATTCTATCAGCCTATATAAATCAGCAGTAACCATTGTATAGAGTTGCAGCACTACAGTAAATATAGCATATACATAAAGCATACATTAGCTGGTCAAGCATGTGTGTTTATAAGTATCACACGTACAAAATATATAGAAACTTAAACCTATATATATGGTTGAGTGACAAAAAGATGATACAACATCTTCATCATTCTAATACTTACAATTTAAGGTACAATCATGAAAAAAAAATTTGTTAGATGGGATTAGCTTGGCTTTCATTTCCTTCACTCCATAAGTACAACTTGATGTTTTCAATGCTGCTGGATGCATTAATTTATTACTAATCACTCCTGAGTAAGTTGTTCTCCATGATTAAAGTAAACAAATTAAAATGTAACCTATGGTTTGAATTAAATCATGAAAAAAAAATTACTCTAATTAAACTAATGCAATAACTCAATGTAAGTTAAAACAGGTTGTCAAGATTACATACCATTTCCATGGACACTATTCTGGGTGAGATTCACAAAACCAGCAATAGAAGTAGAGCCTAAAGACTCTCCTTTATCCTACATGTAGACAATTAAACAATCGATTAGTATAATACAATTTATAATAATAACAAATTATGCTAAAATTACAAACAATAAATAAATAAGACCTGATGGAATTTCTTTTTCAGAAATTTCTTAGTTTTTCCACCTCGCTCAATAACTTTGCAATTTCTAACATTGTGGCCCCACTCATCGTATTTAGAACACCTTACTCTCAAGCTCCTCTTAAATGCCTTCTTTTCACTAGCCTCTATTTTCCTCTTGGTTTGAGGCCTACCAACAGCCCTTATGACAAGTGGCAGTAATAGATTATCATGCAAAAATAAAGGTCATTTGCTTTCATCAAGCACGAGATGCAGCTGGTGAGAATAAGTTTTCTTAAAAGCAGTTATCTTTAATAAATGATGGACATAATCATTCACATTATATCTTATTATATCAATGCAACACATGGCATGCTTGCATGGTAAGCCTGATACATCCCACTCCCCACAATCACAATGCTTGGTGCCTAGATCAACAACACACCTTTTAGAAATATCTTCCATAACTTAGAAGGTTTTTTCATGAAAAAATATAACTAGCTGACAATATTCTAGATTCAACCTTTGCTTCCATAACCTTCCTCTGAACAAAAACAGGTAGCTCATCTTGCCAAGTGTTGGAACACTCATATCTTTCGTGCATCAAGATCATAATATTCCTTCTAATCTCCTCAAGCATTTTCATAATGGGCATGCCTCTGAAGCTACTGATTCAATTATTAAAGGACTTAGTTATATTGTTTGTGACATGCGAACACTTGGTTTAAACGAGGAAGCAGTGCTTAGCCCAACAAAGCATTGTAATTTACAACAACCATTTGTGAGCAGCAGGGTTGATACTATGAATTTTAGTCATATGATTATTGAAATCAACTTGATTTGCATTTCTACATGTAACCTAGAATTCTTTTTTCAACAACAAACTAGGAAACTTTTGCTTGAAGTTTGAATAAATATGACTACAGCATTACCTTTTAAAACCCTAAGAAAAACCCTCTCAAGAGCATTCAATATCCTCTTTTGTCTATCACTCATAAAGTAAAGACCCTCACCACCATTGCAACCTATTTGCTCATACAGTTTCTCCATAAAGTAAACCCAAGACTTAATGTTTTCATTTTCTACTACACATATGGCTAATGGATATATGCCATAGTTGGCATCTACACTAACAGCAGACAATAGGACCCTTTTTATACAGACTTTTAAGGTGACAACCATCTACACCTACAAATTATATACAACCTTAAAAAAAAACCCCTCCTATTAGCATAAAAAAACAAAAAAAAAATAAAATAAAATGGGGATTCACCCCACAACTTAACCAATCTTTTTCTAACAAGATTGTTGAACCATGATTTAAGGTTAAAAAAGCATTCATGTACCTAAACAGCTTTGTGAAGCTGGCCTTGTGATCTTGACCGAGCAGCTCCAACACTTTATTCTTGGCTCTATATAGTCTTTGATTGCAACATTTTATCCCATAATTTCTAAAAAGTTCTAAGCCAAGCACATCAATATGTTACTTCTAAATAAATGAAGGAATATGCTTGCAATCCATGTTGAATTTGCTTCATAATTCTCATTATTTCTGTCACAAGTATGTTCAAGCATGTGAGTCTTAATCTAAAAATGTTTTTTGTTCCAATTTGGACTTGCATGTATCCTCCAAGTGCATCATGGAGCTGCATAATTAGGTGTCACCCTACTTTTTTCATTGTTCACCCTTTTAAGTCTAAAACCATCTTTTATTGCAAAGACTTTCATAACCTTTCTAAATTCATCAACTATCTTGAACAATTGCCCAACTTTAAGTACAATATTTGTATCATCAAGAGTGAACTCAAATCCACAACAATTTGCCTCGTTGTTTCAAGTAGCTGATACAATATTCTCATCATCACCAACATCTGAATCTATCCCACTATCATCAACAGAATGATAGTCATCCAATCCAACATCCCACTTATCTTCATTGCCATAATCAAACTCTTCATCACTATCACTAGATTCTAAACCATCAATATTAACTCTACCATCAGCATCACTCACACCATAAAGAACATTTTTAGATCCACCAAACACAGTAATGCTACCTTCTATAGAATCTAGTATAGCTTCAAATGAATCTTCAATTCTAACAGTTGCAGTAGAGACATTAGCATTTAAGTAAGGTAAAGTAAATTCATCTACCACAACAAAGTCAAACCAATCTAGCTCAGGTTCAGCATATTATATAATTGAAAACTTATCAGATGAAGTTTTTCTTCTGATTTTGCACCATGAGAACAGATTTATTGTCTAACTCAGTCTTGATAACAAACATTACCCAAGAGTAATGCTTATTTCTCAATTTTTTGAATGCATCTTGTAGGTCTGAGTCAGTCTTCAAAGTAGTATTCAATATTTCCATGGTAACAACACTTCATACCTTACTTCTTTAGCTTCACGTACAGGCAAATCAAGGCAAACATCCTTCAAATCCTCCCATAACTTCTTCAATATGTATTGCTTTGGAATCACATGTGCAACCTTAACCATTTTACCACCCACCCACAACAGCCTTGATGTCCATGTTAATTAAACTAAAAGGTCAAAGCCATTACATATGGCCAGCATAAAATAATAAATGGAAAAGAAAATAATATAAAATGATTTCATTTAAAATTCATTAATATACTCCATGTTACATTTTCTTTAATGCTAATACCATAATATAATGGTTTATAGGGGTAAAACTCAACAACCTAAAGTACATATGCATTCAATACACCAATATGTAAGGCAAGTGACAGTTCCACCAAACAATTAAAAGCATTTAAACACCTCAACTACCAATCATTTAAACAATTAAAATCATGCAAGATCAAGAGAACATGATGAAATTATATTCTTGACATCAATTCATGCTACTATAAATGGAAACATGAAATGCTTACATCATTACACACAATGGACACCAAAAACAACATATTTAGTTTGTTCTCAAACAGAAACTGCACTGATTTAGCTAAATCCCTCAATTCATCTCTGCTACAACATTAAAATACCATATTTGCCAGCACAACAAATACATTTTAATAACCAATCCTCTTTTCATATTAATAAACTTGCTACTGCCGAAATCAACTTGGCTATTAATGGACCTTCTGCACTTATTAGTACTTCATTTTTACATGCTACTGAATAACAAATTTATACTCTTTAAAATTGCCAATTTACTTTTTTTTGATATGGTGATCTAGCTACACACTCATGCTTCAAGTTTGGGTCACTATACATTTGATGTTCAATTAATAACGTAATGTTCAATTCTTATCTCATGTTCCTCTTTTCCTTTAAAATCGAATGTTTCCTAAGTGATTGATCTTTATATATTAAAACTTTTTTAGTTGGTTTTCTAAGTGGAACCTTATAGAATTTTGTTTTCATTTCAAATTCACTTGATCGATAGAATTCTAATGGCTCATATTAGAAATAGAATTATAATTTACTAACCCTTTAATTGTTTATTTATTGATGTTTCCTTTAATAAATTACTTATCTAAACATGATTTTTACAAATCGGTGATCTGTGGCTCATTCAAAAGAGAGGAAAGCTTGTTATATATTTGAACTTGAAAGTAAGGTCCAGAAACATCAAACAAAAGCAACTACTCTATATGTTATATGTTATTCTAACACTATCCTAAGCTCTTATTTCAACTCATATCCTACTTATATATATATATTTCTAGTTAGAGGATACATGTGCTTGGCCTTCTTTGTATAATAATGAAATGTGATTTTATTCTAAGTATAGACTGACATTTAATTTGCAAAATTTGGCTTCTTATAAATGAAAAGATTAGTGATTGGTTTTTAAATTTTTTGAGGTTTCATAGGTCTTCAAAATTATTTCACAGGCTATCTTTTCAATCTTATTCTCCAATTTAAAGAAAAATAAACTTTCCATATTTCTTTATCATATGTCATTTCCGTGTTTGTTATTATTAAACCTTGTTTTCTTATTAAACCTTGTTTTCTTATTAGAGGACACAATAGATCTGTCAATTGAAAATACTAAGCTTAAGCTTCGTTTATAGGCTATAGAACAAGAAGCTCAATTACATGATGCTATGTTTATTACATGCCTGGTTTTATTATTATCATTATAGTACTTTCCTATAGTTGGCATGTCAACGACATATTTGCTCCTCTTCCTTATGCCACCTGTGGATTTAGTATTTGTGCCAGCTATAGGGCACGGGAATTTCTTAATATCTATATGGTCAAGCTACATGATTTCTTCTATTTTGTCAAGAAATGCAATAAAGTACAACTCTTTATGCCATTAACTTTTGAACATCAATATGCTGAGAACTTTTAGATGGCCCCTAGTGTTTCTCTACCCCAATATGGATCTTTTATAATTTGTCTCTACGTCAAAGTCTATAAAAAAAATGCTTAACTGTATAGGTATTGTTATTATTATTATTATTATTATTATTAACTAACCTAATAAATTTCCAAGATATTAAATTTTGATTTATTTTAATGCGTCCTTTATAGTGTATATGACCTACAAAAGTACAAAACAAACTCCATTATTTTCAAACACTGTAGAAACTTGGCAAAAGTCCAAATTGTAGCAGCCCCTTTGAAAAAGCAAAATTTTTGTTTTGTTAATTAGAACACCAATTGCTAAATTAAAAAAAAAAAAACAATATCTAAAAGCTGGCTTGTACCAGTCACGTCCACTACATGGCCTATGCTCATAATTCACAAAGTGGAGTCTCGTCCCTTTAAAAAATCAAAATCCATGTACATATCCTCCTTGATAAAATGAATTGAAATTAAATTAATACGCAAGAATAGAAACTGTAACTCTAGCCCATTCTTTATTGGTACCTTTGCTTCTGCTCATTCTTCTTTTGAAACGAGACATAAATGCATAAATTTAAACTAACACATAACTCAAACTAGCGTCGTGGCCCTAAATTGAGCAATTGCATTACAAAGCAAACTGAAACTCATCATTTATAAACCTGTAGCATTTATGAAGCTCGTAAATCATTACACTGTAACTATTATAAGTAATTACCCAGCTTTTTATTCAACTCAACACTAACAACCCCAAGTACAAAACAACATCCAGCAATATATTCATTAATAAAAACAGACCCATTGTTATTTTTAATCAATAAAAGCCATAAACCATTGATTCAAGGAAGTAAGCTGTATTTCGAAGACAAACCTCTTTTGTGATCCAATTCCAGTTGCGACAGACATTGGCTGTCGACAATACTCACTTCGTGGAAGGTTTGGACCACCGCATGATGTCATCTCGTGCATTAGATGAAAATAGATCAGTGATTGCTTCTTCTCCACTGATGAAAATGAAATTGGGTTTTGTTGTGTAAGCTGTGTTTTTTAAGAAAAGTACATTTTTGGAAAAAATTCATTTTCGTTTGTCTATTGGGTAATGACAGTAACTGGGTATTGGTGAGTTTATGTCTCTAGTTCTTAGATATCCAAGCAAGTTTTGTTTAAATTTTAAATTTATTTTTATATGTTTGCCCTTTATAATAACACCGTACGTATTTTCATATTAACATTAGAGGAGGTCTCTGTAATTATGTGAATACTTTCTATCAACTGTCAATACAATAAACCTTAGGGAGGTCCATAAAAATTACCCCAAACGACCAAACATTCAAGGGCATTATTGTCTATCCAAATCAAATCCCTTAATTTTAATGGAAAAACCAAACGAAAAACAAATCTCATCGGCCGTTTCTCTTATTTAGCTGAGTGGGGAGGTGTTGTTCCATCATACCTCATCAGGTTTATAATCTCATATTCTCGTTCAGGGAAAAATAAAAATACAAATTTGCAATCTTGAGGTTTCATTTTTCGTTATTTTTATTTCATAAAATTCTTTCTCGATGGCTTCCGATAATTTGACCGATAAGAATCTTGTTTTCAGAAAACTGAAAGCAAAATCGGAAAACAAGGTATTTTTTTTATTTTTTAAATTATTTATTTCATTTTCTGGTTTGATGTATGGATCTAATTCAGATCTACGCTATTTATTATCGGATCTAGAATTTATATTGTTTTGCTTTTAGATGTGTTTTGATTGTAATGCTAAGAACCCGACGTGGGCCTCGGTGACTTACGGGATCTTTCTCTGCATCGATTGCTCCGCCGTTCACCGTAGTCTCGGTGTCCACATCAGCTTCGTCAGGTAATGTTTTTATTTTAATTTTTTGGCTTAAAATTTTTCGTTTTTAATTTTACATACAATTGCGTTCACGTTACTTCTTGTGTAGAGAAAACGCTATGCTTTTCGTGCACTGATTCTTCATAAATTTTATCCATCAATGTATTTGTTCAAACATTTATGGATGAATTGCTAGAATAACCTGCGGGTCAAAAGTCAGTGACATGTATTAAAGTGGAGGCACATAGACGGATTGTTTGGTCAAGAAATGTGATGTTTTATTTTTTTAATAATCTATTTGATTTTCAGGATACCACTAGTGCGTAGTATTGATGTAATCTTCTTGTGGTAGTGTTGGCTTTGTTAAGCTACCCTTTTCTATTCACATTACCAGCTGTTAAGATTTTGATATCTATTAAACCTTGTTATCTTTTGTAAGCAATTGAACCTTTGTTATGATATTGGGGATTAAGGAAAAATTAAATAATACTGCAGTTTGTAGTTTCAAACCTTATACTGTAATTACAAATCTCCCAGTGGTTCATGTTCCTTTCAGATATTGTTATCCTAATTGATGCTCAACCTGTAGTGACAGTATTAAGGTGTCAATTGTTGTATCAGACCCAAAACCTTTTTCCTATCTACTTGTTTCATGCAAGGCAGTCAGCTTTTTTTGGCTGTCCTTGTATTTTCAATTAACTGCAAAGCTTACCTTCTTCTTATCGTTTTTGGTACTCTAATTGCCAGTTGGCAGATATTTGTCGTAGAAAGAAAAGCATCCTAGATAAAAGCTTATATCACAAGAAAACCTAGATTAGTTGCTAGAGATTCATGTGATTAAAAAGTAGGCGGTGGGTATTCAAGATTGAATCATAACTTCCAGTCAATTGTTTGAGGTGGCATGCATTTGTTCTGGCCAATCTATCTCCTCAGTTTCTTGTGGCTACGAATTGCTCGTCTCATGTGGTTGTCCTAGCTAATATGATTGTTTCTATAAGCCGTCTCTCGTCATTTCTTGGATAATGGTGAACATATTTGATCTTTAAATTAAAAGGCTTGAAACTAGAAATAGTTGTGATAAAAAGCAATATAACTGGTTTAACATTTGTAAAGATAACTCTGTTAGGTTTCTGATTTCTTGAAATTTATTTATGGTTGTTAGTGTCTGAGTGCTGTCATCTGTGCTCCATTGTTGATTCTATAGTGGTAACTCACCTTTAAATCTCTTTTGTTTTCCTCATTTGTGGATGGGTTGGTTTCAGTGTCTAAAATGTAGTGATGAAGCTTTGCTAGGAAACCTTTCATCTTTTTCTTTTTAAATGCTTTTCTTCTTCAATTTTGAATGCAGTCTGTGTTCAATTTGGTTGTCTCCTCTCCCAAAGAGGTTCTCCACGCTTAAGATGTTTCTGGATATTAGAAATCTAAGTGCTTGTGATCTATATGCTTCAGTTACGACCTGGAATCTGACCTTTGATATTTCTTCTTTTATTTGTCTATTTATTTATGGTTGTTGCTTGTGTGGGTGTTTTATTTATCAATTACAGATTGGTGTCTGGATGTAAGTTGCATAGAGAAACTTGTGGGGGTGTTTTATTTATCAATTATGGATTGGTGTCTGGATGTAAGTTGCATAGAGAAACTTGTGGAGGCAGCTCCTTGATCTTTTGTTTTTTGAATGCTTTCTCTGCGTTCTATTGGTCACCACTTCCCTCCTTTGTAACTGATAGATATATGCTTACAAATTGAGCCTTCCGACATAGAATAGTACTTTTCCATTGAATTTTGATTTTGGGGTAGAAGTATAATGTCGTAAAATCTTTTATTATTATCAAGATGTTGTATAATCTGAAGGAGACTCTCACAGAGGAGCAGGGGAAGTATCTCTGTGTGTGTGTGTCTTTTTAGGTTGCATGTGTAGCGGATGAACACAAATTTATTTATGATGTTGATGATCATGCTAGATTTTTTGTTTTCTTAGTTGTCATTTCTGATCAGTGTGAGGGGTGCAATGTTTGCATGTTATTTGTTTTAAGTTAATGTTTTTTTGTAGGTTGAATATTCATCATTATTGATCATCTAGGGCTTGTTTATACAGCCTTGTTTCACATCTTCATGAAATCATATGATATATTTTTTAAATTTTATTGATTACGATAAAATACAAACACATTATAGAGGCACCTTGAAGTATGGCTTTAGTTTGAAATCACATTGTTATGGATTTCGAAGATGTTCTCTGGGTTTCCTTTTTGGGTTCCCTCCTGCCCTCTTCCAAACCACCTCTTCTTATACAGTAGAGGGAGCAGTGGTCCCCTGTAAGGGAAGCACTCTTCCCATTCTTACGTGGGAACTTGAGTGGGGCACCCAGGAGAGGAAGCTTAATCCCCAAGTAGTCTCTAAAATAGATATCTTGTTTTTTAGGATAGCTAGGACAGTATTAATGAGGAGGAGGGATACCTGGGAGTCAGGATCTACATGCTCTTATGATTTGATTATTCCCAGTTTCACTTTGATGGGTTCGAACTTTGCTGAACATTAGCATTTATTTAAAGAGAAGAGGCATCATGGATTAAAATTGATAAGCCATATTTGCTTCCTGTTCTGTTATAAAATCTAGTCGTGCTTTCCTTTGACCATCTCAAGTAAGCAAAATTACATATCCAGCCATACATATATAAGCAATTCATATACAATAACTCAAAAATAAATTAGAAAAAAGTGTTCATATTTTAACCTAGAATGACTGTATCTTTTCTGAATTTTTGCTTTAAAGGATTTACTCTTTCCCTTAACATGCCTAGCATGTAGTTTCGGAATGTCTAGTGTGTCATATGGATGGAACGAGATTGTTTAGCAGGTTTATTTTCTAAAGGTGAATTTCTTTTCTTCCATTTGATCTAGGTCAACAAATTTAGACTCTTGGAGTGCTGAGCAGTTGAAAATGATGGTCTATGGAGGAAACAACCGTGCACAAGTTTTTTTTAAGCAGCATGGATGGACAGATGGAGGAAAAATTGAAGCTAAGTATACCTCAAGAGCTGCTGAATTATACAAGCAGATTCTTGCAAAAGAAGTTGCTAAAAGTATGGCAGAAGAGGCAGGCCTGCCATCATCACCTGTTGCCTCGCAGCCGGTACAAGCAGCTAATGCACTTCCAGATGTTAAGATCCAGGATGCTTCTAAAGAAAATTATCAAGGAAGGCAAGAAACTCAAGATGCTCCTGGTTCGCCAAAAGTTTCTCATACAGTTCTTACCAGTACCGTCAAAAAACCTCTTGGTGCAAAGAAATCAGGGAAGACTGGGGGTCTAGGTGCTCGAAAGCTGACTTCAAAGGTAGATTTCTTTCTTTTCCTGTGTGTACATTTTGGTTGCATGCAGGAGTATGTATCTTAAAAGTTATCTTGGCCTGAAATTTCTGTTGAAATTCCTTTTCTAAGCAAAACATTTTGATTAAATGCAGCCAAGTGAAAGTCTATATGAGCAGAAGCCTGAAGAATCTTCTCTCCCTGTTTCTTCCTCACCCAGCAACACTTCGTCAGTTAGTTCGCCTTTTGCTTCTCGCTTTGAGTATGTGGATAATATCCAATCTTCTGAGTTGAGTTCTGGTGGCTCACAAGTGCTTAGCCATGTAGCTCCACCAAAGTCGTCGAGCTTCTTTGCTGACTATGGAATGGACAATGGTTTTCAAAAGAAGTCCAGCTCCTCAAAAGTACAAGTAAGCTATTTGACCAGACAGAGTTAACTAATCTAATGCAACTTAGGCTGCATAGAGCAGCCTTCATGTGGACCTTATTGTCAACTTATAGGCTCTTGAAGCTCTAGTCCAGAAATGCAAGTAGGCCAATTTTGTTGCGCTTTCTTGCTTTGATTGATTCAAGGAAAAAAATACTTGACTTGGCAGACATGTGTCAATCTGCAAAGGCCTATTAACTGGACACAGAAGTGTTAGGGATATGGTAGTACACATTATATGCACGCATGATAAATTTGTGATTCTATGTATTAAAGTTATCTTTAGATTTCTTTCTTTCTTTCTTTTTGTTTGTATTCTATCTCTTAATAGCTTGCATTTTGTTAATAGCTCGAACATGAGTCTAATGGCCATAGGAGATGTGCCATTGTCATAACCTTTGTAAAAATGTGATTGTTTTCTTGGTAGCTGAGTTGCGGCTTCTTGTGTTGCATTTATCACTGTGATGGATGCGTTAGCTCAAACTCAATGTTGATTGGGCCCCAGCAAGTGTTAAATTTGGAGTAGTGTTCTGTACAAGCTTGGGTTAAGTTGCTGAATATACTATGGAAGAAGGATTTTGAGATATATTCATAAGTACTTGCTGGGTAAGGTTAAAATTTGTATTCCAGTAGTCCACATCATCATGAAATCATTCTGCGTTTATAACATTTGGAAATATGAAGCAGCACGACAGGTTTTAGTGTTTTTGGTGCTTTTTCATTTTGGTGCCCACAGACATGCCCCCTAATACATGTTCATTCTTTTGTGCGGACATCCAACTCTTTGTTCAAGAGTTGCTAAAAGACAAAAAAAATTAATAATTGCATTGATTGTGCAACAAATTTTGTGTTTTTAGCAACTCTTTGTATAAGGAGTTGGATGCTGGCACTGCACCTGAGGTTTCCACGTACATACTTCATCGTCCTGACATGGATGATGCCTGTAATTTTGTGGTGCTTTCTTCTAATTACATACTAATATTTTCAGATTCAAGAAACTGATGAAGCGAGGAAGAAGTTCTCTAATGCAAAATCTATTTCATCATCCCAATTTTTTGGGGATCAGAACAACACTATTGACATGGATACTCAAGTTTCTTTGCAAAAGTTCTCAGTATGTGCCCTTCCTTATGCAGGCTTACCTGGAAAATTTTGTTTGGTGATATTTTGTTTCAAGTGAACGTTTTTCTAAATGTGTTAATGTTTCTTCCCATATGTTATCCTAGAATTTACTTTAATCACAAATTGCTGACTTGGTAATGTAAGTTAGTTCTCAATTTTTTATTAATATAATAAGGAGGTTATAACTTAGTAGGGGTTTGGTTCAAAAATTATTATTTTGAATTAGTTATCCTTATTGTAAGTAATATAGAGGTAAATACATGAATATTCCATGGAGCTTTAAACATGCTTGAGAGGTTAGAGATATTTTGGCTTCAACAAGAAAGTGTCCATACTAGCGAGTTATTATATCCCTGCAAGTTCAAAGACGTGGGAATAACTCTAAAGAATGAATCATTGTATCAAATAACTTCAGAAAAATATTTTATTCCATGTTAGACCTTTGATATAACATATATTTTTACAATATACAAATAATTGTTATATGTGGAGGCAGGTTACTTAAGATATACTTGTAATTTATTACACTGTGGAGTTTATTCTTATTTATAATTGGCTCCAATTGGGACCAAAAATTTTTTATGATTACCTGGAAATTATTCCTATATAGAGTATTACTAAAGAGAGGTATTATTATTATTATTATTATTATGGGGGGTTGTGGGGAAGGGTTGTTTGAAGTGCGTGATAGGAAATGAATGTACAATATGGATCAAGTCTGTCATCAGTTGGGCTATCATGTTTTTCACAACAATAAATCAAAATGAAACACTACATTTTATCGACCTGATTTTTGAAAATTAATACTGTAACTAGAACTTGTTTAAGTTATTAAATAGTAACCATTTTCTTTGGGTTTCTGTAACTAAGGTTATTATATTTATTTGCTGAACTTGCATGTCAGCTTTGATGTAGATGTATAATTTTATATTAGCTGTTATTATCAATATTATTATTATTATTGAATTGCTTAGTAATTGCTCTTTGAAGGCCTTGTGCAATGGAGTTTGTAGAATGGTTTGGTATTAGTGTTGGTGATATTGTTTTTGTTATTTCTAGGGTTCAACGTCCATCTCTAGTGCTGATCTGTTTGGTCATGACTCTGACAATGCCTCCCTTGATCTTGCTGCTAGTGACCTCATCAACAGACTCTCATTCCAGGTACTTCGAAGTATTGTGCTATTCATAAATTGCCGTTCCTAAAACTAGATATTCTGATGAGGCTTAGTGTCTTTTGTTTTGAATATTGCACATTTTAATCTCCAATTTTCTTTGTTCGTAATTCTTTACATTTCAAGGCACAACAAGATATCTCTTCCCTGAAGAACATTGCGGGAGAGACTGGAAAGAAGCTTAGCTCCTTGGCTTCAAGTCTGATAACCGATATTCAAGACAGAATACTCTGAAAATCTTGGAATATGTCTGGAGTTTGTTACATTTACCAGCCTACTTCATGTGTAGGGAATGTAAAATGAGTTTGATCATAAAATTCTTTCGGAAGACAAATAAAATTTTAGAGTTCTCCAGGCCTTCTACCGACTGGGCTTTTTATGGTGGTTTCAGCAGTGTTTGTTTTGAGACTAGTTTTGTGTCTTTCATTTAGTGAATCGATTCAATTTTATGTGCCTTTCGTTGTGAACCGAGGAACGTATACTAATATATATAAATATGATATTGTCATGTAGCAGTGTGGTCAGGGAATTTTGTAAAAACAGCTTGCTTATTATATACTTTCTAGCTTCGCTATATTAGTAGAGTTATCGTGAGCATGTTAAATTTTTTATCTTAAATTTCATTTTTAATAGTATATTATTTATTAATTAGTTGATAATTTTTTATAAGATTAAGTAAATTAATTATATTATTTTTACGTATTAATTAATGATGTTATATAATTTCAGATAATTTTTTAAAATAAAAAAATTTTAGACGTGTAATACTACTGATACTCATTATTTACGAAATTGTATAAGGTTCTTAGATTTTGGAGATAGAAGAGCGACCGGGTCGGGCTTCGTCAGGACTGGGTGCAGGGTAGCGTTTGTCAATTAAGCTTTGTTAGGGGTGCGCCTTTTCTAAGTCTAGTTTTTGTTTTCTAACGTATTATTTTAATGGTTAAAAAAAAAAAGTGGGGCCTTTAAAATCCCTCTTAAATTCATTTAACATTCTTGAATTTTACTTCTTAAAATACCTCTGGCTTAATTGATAAAATAAAATTTATATCTTGCTACAAACTCTATTCTAAAAGGAATATTTCTTTTAAGATTTTATTTAAAAAATTTATGCAAATTATAAAAACATTAAATTGTTTTAGTTTTATTATATGATATTCATTTCATAACATTGAGTTCTTATAAGCTTTTCAAAAAGAAATTTTAGTTAAAATACTGGATCAGCATTCGGGTTGTTGGATTTAAATCCTTTTTTTTTTCTCAAGATACTGCACATGTTGTGGTTACTAGGTGCAGTTATTGAAAAAAAAATAGTGGCCTTTGGATTAAAATCCAACGGCCACTGCAGGATTCTACATTGTAAAATCTTCTAGAGCTACATGTAATAAACAATATATATATATAACACTTCAATCATGATTATTCAAGTAAAGGGTGTTCTCTACACTCAGATACATTGCTAAAAATGTCTTTTAATCGATGCCATTATATAGCCTATTTGTGATCGGAGAATCAAACTAGGCAAACTTAAATTTGGCTAAGTTATCAATACAATACTATTTGTGATGGAGAATCAAACTAGGCAAACTTTTTTTTTGTTACATGAAATTATAACTAATATTTACAAATTAGACTATTATTGGTACCAATTTATTACAATAATTTTTATGAAGTACTGCCTAGATTTTCAACCCTCTTTAATATTCGAAAGGTGTCTATTCTACTCACACTTAATAAGGGAGAAGATTACCTTTACTCACACTTAGTAAGAAAGGAAATTACCCCCACAATGCGTTGTGGGGGCTCGAACTGCTGTCCTCCAATTTGGAGGGCAACAGCCCCTACTGATACAAACCACGCCAAAAACTAACGCAACGGTAGTCAATTTAGTTTCCAAGATCAAATCTAAACTTATAATTGAATGGAAGCTCGACCCAATACTTAATGAAAGCACGAACCAGTTATGGATGTCATAATCAGTTATGGATGAGAAGATGTCATAATCAATTATGGATGATTTGATTTATAGGTCAAGAGTTTGAACGTCACGCAAATCTGATAAGTTCAAACAGTTAGTTTAAGAACAAAAAAGAATTAACTCTTCCACCAATTGCAATCAAAATTGATCTCTTCCTGTTATTGGATGTGAGTATATTATATAGGATTGGTTACAAGAATTTTTGGAAATAAATCCTAAACCAAAATCAAATTAGAATCTTAATCTGAAGCAAATAAGGAAAGAATCGAAATCAAATTAAAAACCTAATCTAAGCAAATAGGAAATAATTTAAATCAAATCAGAATCCTAGTTGGTATAAATGTTTTACATCAATTAAAATGGAAATTAGGCAATTAAAAGAGAAATAACTGATTTATTTCTCTACTGGCCTCCTCAAAAAACGGGAAAGTATCAAAAAAAAAAAAAGAAAATAATATATTTTCCCGCCATAATGTGCAAGCCACTTGTCAATCTCATGGAAGTGATTATTTGGAAACTTCAAGAGCCTAAATCACGCATTTAGTGGTCTGAATATCATGTGCAATTTCTTCAACAAGCTTCCACGAATTTTATTGAGGACAAGTTGCTTGAATAAACCCATTAAGCGCTTCTTTGAATTTTTTTGCTCGAGCCCTTATGACGGGTCCAACAGGAACTTAAATAAGATTTGAATATGCCTCATACTACGTGCTTGTGTCTGTGTTTATCTCAATGTCATCACCTACCACTCAACCAAAAGCCGAGTGGTCAAACTAGGCAAACTTAGATTTGGCTAAGTTAGGAATACTTTTATAATAGCATTTTATTACTTAAAATATTTTACGCTTCTATCCATCAAAATAGTGAAAGTTTAGAGTTGAACGCTAGCCAGATAAGGAAAAATTCAACTCAACTCAACCTACAAGTATTTAATATTTTTAGTACAAAATATAAGAAGAATTTACTATATTTATCTGCATCCTTTATCAAAAAAATTACATTTTTATTTTGACCATTATACATTGTCGCAAGTATTTTTCAAGTAAATTTACTAACTAGTTACTTGTTATTATTTTCATTATTTATATGTTAGAGAAGGATAGCAACAAGAATTAAAATTATGAGTAATTTTATTACATGCCAGTCAAAAATACCATACAAGTGAAGGGGTTCAAATATGCTAAATAATAATAATAATAATAATAATAATAATAATAATAATAAAATAATGCTACACATTTTAAATTTTTATCCTAAAAAAAATCCAAAATAATATGGCATTCATCAATTGGTTAGTGAGATGATACAATTAATTCACTTGAATCTTATAAAAAAATTACTGACCATTCAATTAATGACACATCATATGAGATTAAATTTAGGATAAAAATTTAGTACGATTATCATTACTCTAAAAAAAATTGATTATTAAATAGTTAATAAATAAAAGAAGTTTATTTGTGAAACTTGACCTACTTAATATAAAATAAAAGTTGGACTAATGAAGGAATTGTTTAACTTTGTATAATATAAAGAAGGCTCCCGCTACAATACCTGCCTGTATATGATACATGCACAAACAATGGCGATTGGATTCAACGGTATAATGAATTCAACGGTTGAGATAAATTTACCAAAAAAATGATTAAAATAAATCACAAAACCTGAAACCTATAGAATCGGTTACAAGCACTAAAGCCCAACCTTTCCTTTCCCTCCCTCTTCACAAGAAAAAACAGTCATTTTCCCTCTTTCCAATTACACACACGGCGGGAAAAAAAAAAATTTGCCTCATCCCTTTTCACCGTTCTCTCTCTTCACTCTCTCCCTCACCTCATGGTTCCTTCTTCAATTACTTGCTCCCCTGCACTCTTTCACAGGCCTCACTAAGGCAAGCAACAGAAACATTTGCTCAAGTGAAGGCGGCGACTAATCTGGACTGGCGGCAACGATCTAAGCCCATTCTCAGCTCCTCTCAACCCATTCTCAGCTCTTCTAAGGATGTTTGCATAGTCCACAAAAGGTAAGGCGACATGGGCATTGTGGGTTTTGTTTTGTATTATTATAATTGTTTATTAAGTGTGTTAATAAGCTTGAATCACCTGTCAATTTTATTGTTATTTTTTTAATTTTCTGTATCTTGATGAATTTGATTTCGAGTTTGTGGTTATTGTTTATGAAGTTACCATTTCTTCATGTTAATATTTTCTTTATTTATAGTTGTAGCGCAAGTGATGCTGAAAGTTATTGCTTTATTTATTTATTTGCTTTGTTTTTGCCAATTGGATTCTTGTTGTAGATCTATATGATTTTGATACATTGGGAAACATTATTAGTTTGAAAAGATTAAGTTTATTAGGAAAGAGATCATTCTTCTATGCATGTAGAGAGATTAATTAAAGAATGAATCTGTTGTGTTGTTGTTTGGTCTATTAAGAGTGAAGCATGAGCATATTATTCTAATGAAATGTATTAGTTTAATAGTTGGCATACTTATGAAACTATCATTTGAACTTGACTTGTTTTCATAGAATGGGTAAATATGGTATTGTTTGTGTTGATAATTGAAGTCTGGAACAAATAAATGAAACTCTCATTTCCTCATTCTAATTCTTTACTTATGTTCATGCTTATCTTAGTTCATTTATCGATATTGATATTGCATTTCTTAATGAAGTTTTCCAAACCTAGTATCTATGTTTGCTGTTATGGTTGGGCATACATTATATTTTTTGTCTATGAATATAATGTTATAAATTTTAGCATTTATCATGTAAGCTTATTAGTGCATAATGTTGGGTTATCTAATAATATATATGCATTTAGAATTCACGAAAAGGGTTACACGAGATTATTAGTGCATATTGGGTACAATGGTTAAGCGTAAGGTCAATGTCACAGACAACATTGATATTCAGTCTAAGAAGCTCGAACCTTTGAGGCTAAGCAAGCATTTGTACGCATACTACTTTTAAGTTAGTAATTCATTGATGATATTTTTGTTGTTTACAGTTTGTAATGATTTGAGTGTAATAATACAAGAATTTTAGTCGGCAAATAAGGAATTGATATTAGTTTTATCCACAGCAAGATAGAATCCCAAAAGTTGAAGGAAAAAGGTGTGAAGGTGGATGAAACGGTTCGTACACAACTATTCTGTATTGCATCATAGTTAATGATAGTTTTGTTGATGACTGATCAATGAATTTTTTTTTTTTTGTGTGTGTAGGTTAAAAAGCATATACGTGATAAATGGTTGAAACTTAGCTCAAAGGAGAAAGCCAAATTTGTTAACAATTATAATAAAAATGCAGAAGTTAACACGAGAGGGGCTAATGGATTGTTACACGAATCAATTCCATCAGCGGAGAAAAATACTAATAAAGGTAATCACCTATCTTGATGTAGTGTTTTGCAGTTCTCAAACATTATATCTTCTCTATCTGTTGAGCAATAGAATGCTGTGAGAGAAATTGGTTTTGGAAGCTTGTTAGGTATAATATGTGGGCGATATATTTTCGTAAGGAATGAGAGAAAGTTGTTGACGATAGTCAATCACCTCGTACCTATAATGGTGCAGAGGCAACTAGTGGTCCAATGTTTTCCTCTCCAAAGACGGAGATGCACACGCCTATTCCAAAGGTTGTCACACTTTTATCTCTAGTACGTGAAAGCCGTAAGCCTGTCGAAGTTCAAGACCGAAAACCTTTGTATCTGAGCACGTCCACTAATGAAGAGGTTTTCCTAAAACAAAAGCTAGCAGGAGTACTGAAAGACTTGATGAATCCTAAATTGGTACTAGAACTTCAAGACAAGGTATGCATACACTAATGGTTTGTTAACCTTTGTCAAAACTAATTGAGATAGTAAAAAATGATTTAGACTTAATGTTATCTTTATTCTTCCTTTGTCTTTAATAAATATGCAGTCTTCAACGCAATAACTTAAAAGTTTTCAAGAGCCCCAAGATTTAGTTCCTCCTCAACCATGTAGAAATCGAAAGCTGGGGTGGTACCAACTTCCCTGTATGATAAAGTCTCTTGCAATCCAAAGCCAAAATACTGAGCGGGGCTTTTTTTCGTGAATGAGCTCAATTGAAGATGCTCTAGTATGGATTCGAAAAAAGTGCTAGCCTAGAGCAACAATGCCCTCATGGTCCCACATCAAGTTGTTTCCAAATATATTATAGTTATTTGACTGTGTTAATATATCATGTGCTTTACTTGTAGTGAGATAATTGTAATATCAAGTCATGAGGATATCACTGGGCGATGCTTGTTATCACTTTTGCCTGATGCATTACTTAATGAGGAGGTTTGTTCATAATTTTACTTTATTGATGAAATTTTAGGTAATTAAATGATTTATAATTATTCTGATGGATAGAATATTTGCATGATAAGTGATTACTTGACACAACGCGAGTGTTGCAAAAGGCACAAACAACCAATCAACTGGTTCCTACTAACCAGATATGTAGTTAGTGTTTGCTTATTGTCTACTTTTTTATTTCACATCCTTTTACTTTTATCAGTAACTACAAAAATTTAACTAGTATTTTATATGAATTTCATGTTATAAATATGCAGGAATTTGCTACAATGCCAAATGCACACTTAGATGGTTTCAAGGCTGCTTCTCAATACCGCAAACACTATATGTATAACTTGCACTGTTGCCAGCAGGTAGAGTATGTAGATATGTTTGAATTATTATCTTATTAATTTGTACTATATGGTATAACTGATGAATGTTCTTGAATAGATCTTTGTTCCCATGCATGCATGGTGGCCACCATTGGTTTCTACTTTTGGTGAAAATGAAAAGAAAAATAGGCTGAGATTTGGGATCCACTACCAAATGTGCGAAGGACATTAGATCGAGAAATTTAAGTTAATAACATTGTAAGTATAACCATCTTTTACTGAAAGGCATTTACACTTTTGTGTGATTTATGTTATTAAAGTATGAAGTTGCTTTCTCTTGGAAATAGTTACACTCATTAAATGCTATACTTCAAGGCGTCGTGGACTCTACATACCCAGTAGCTTGGAGTTTTTTGTCATTTACAGTCACACATGGTGTTTGAGTTCCTCGGCAACCTAATGGTTTTGATTGTAGAGTTTATGTTATCAAATTTATGGATGCTCCTGCAGTCATTATAAATAAATTGTATGTGGTATGCTTTCTAACTCTCTTATGCGATAACTTCGTTGATGTTAGTAATGTTGTTGGACCGTGCACATGTTGATATTGCATGGTTATTTCGGCAGTATGACTAACAGAATGTTCAGGCTCAACTTGCGCTACAGCTGATGGACTCTCCGTTCAACGAACAACGCAATCATCAATTGTTGATGTTGGCTACTATGGAGTACACTAATGCTGAAAATTATGTACATGATGAGAAGTTGGCATCAACAATGAAAAGCTGTAACATGTCCACTCGAAAAAGGCCATAAGAATAGTTCAAGAAGAGGTCGTTCAACGCGAAAAGGGTGAACAATGTTTTGGATATAAGTGACCCTAGATTATAAACTTGTCTAGCACAATTGTTTATATTTTGCTACATTTTGCGTCAAACCTGAATTTATAGAAGTTCAATGTACATTATTTTGATGACCATGCATTGCTTTCATTTTTTGTTGGTGAACATGTTATTCTTGTTTATACTGGTGGATAGCTGAGAAGACATTAATGTTGTTTATAGGAATTACATGTTTTTCCACTTCAAACCATGACCATCGGATAGTTTAGGCCGGTTCTCATTATTTTTCTTGTCATAAATTCATGTCAACAACTTTTAAAAACCAGAGGAAAAATATGTCTCTACAATCAGGACATTAATTATTTTATGTTGGATGTAAGATTACTAGTGTCATTTTTGCCAATATCATCATGTACACATAATATAAAATAATTTCCATCGTTCATTTCTACCATTATAATGCTAAATCATTGATTTCAAAGAAGCTCATTCTCCCACCAGGGGTCCAAGTGAAAAAGCTTCGGCAGCATGGCTCATCCCTCATCCTCTAACGCGATGTACCATCTTCAACTATACACAATATAAATTAAAGTTAGTTAAACAATAGGAGAAAGTTAGTCAAGCAAATTAAAATAAGTAATAGATCACTTATAGGTTACTATGAGGCCACCAATTATAGTACGTGCTAGCATCAATTTAATGGCCAAGGGCACTACTATCTATGTAATGGCCGTCAATTCCTTTTGAATTGTCATATATACAAGGATAAGTTTTCTCGAAGGTAAATCCTATGAAACCTGGTGCGGCTGATACCATTGACTGAGTTGGTGTGAACACATTAGATCTGGAATGCCTTGCCTATATATCATTAGATATATAATCTCTAATGCCAACCATGCAGTCACCATCATTAGGTTGTACAAACTTTGATGGATATAGTTGGCAAGTCCATTTTGTATGCCCAGGCTGAAAACATTTACTGCATTTTTGATTATTTGGCCCATCACGTTTAACAGTTTTGGCACATCCTTTACTGGTTACCACAATAGGGTCTTTTAACTTCAAACCTACTTGAAGTACACATTTCTTGGCTCGCTTCGTTGATTGATGTTCAGCAAGCATTTGTTCAAAGCGAAGTGTTAACTGTTGAATCTCCTCCAATGCTATTATATAACTTTCCTCATTCATTACAGTGATTTGACAAAGATTGTTACATGATGCTGACAATAAGGCAAACTTCGCAGTTTTGGAGGCTTCCTTATCGATATGTGAGGCTGCAGCTGTCATTTTCATCACCTTACGCACCTTCACTGATTTAGTCCATCGACCAAAAATCAAGGTTGCTGGTATACGAACTAGTTGCTCTAACTTCATGACGTGAAATATATGCCTACACGAAATACCTATAGATTCCATCATCTTGCATAAACAACTAATATCAACTACTTTATTATAAAACACCATTATTCATCTTTTTTTTGGATGCTGAAATTTTGTCAGGGTCTAAATATGAGAATCACTTGTCTTCATACAGTCAAGCATAATCAGTGTAGTTTTACTAAAGATCTCTGTCTGAACCCACTAAAATACATTCTTTGTATATATTTTGGAAGTATGTTTTTCAATATTGTGCAGATGTATGGTAAGAACAAGGGTTGTATAGTTTTTGTTAAACTTATCTTGAACTTCTTTGTACCTTATACAATACATTGCACAATGAAATTGTCTAATGAAATCATATAATTTAACCTTCTGTTGAAAAAACCGACGTAAGTATGAATTTAAGCTCTCACACCTTTGTATGGTCTGCATCCTAGCAAAAAACATACCTTTCAAATAAGCCTCTGCCCATTTGGCCTGTTTCGCACACATTTTGTGAATCCAAGGATTTTGGTCCAGTCCCAGATCGTAGACTACAAAGAACCATAGTTGTTCAAACTCATCTAGGGATATTGGATTCAACATTAACTATCAAAATTTTGATGCGAACTCTTCCTTCTTAACATTTGTTTGGGCATTCCTCTTAAGATGTCAAAAGCACAGTCAATGCACACATCCACCCATAACTGTTTTAATAGCTTGGGATATAGCTTTATCACCATCAATTATGACACTTGTGGGTTTTTCTTGTTTCATCGCCAACAAAAAAGTCTGTAGAAGCCATACATATGATTCAACAATTTCATCAATGAGTATTGCAAATTCAAAAATTATGGTTCTTTTATGATAATTTACACCAACGAATGCGACCAACAGTTTGTTGTAAACATTTTTCTTGTATGTTGCATTAAAAGCTAAAACATCTCCAAATTGTTTGTAGTCGTACGAGCAATAGTGTCAGTCCAGAACAAGTTACGCAGTATATTTTCCTCGTCTAGTGTATACTCAAAGTACACTCCAGCATCATAATCAGCTCTTGCAGATCAATATGCGATGGCAGCTTCTGTATCAGTGTCAATAATTTGGGCACAATGGCTTGCGTCTATTCTATTCTATATGTCCATATACCCAACATGATAGAACCCTCTTACTTGGTCAGACTTATAATCCATAAACTAGAACACTTTCACCCCAACTTATCACAACGCATTTGCATGTGCCAGATTAGCATCAGTCACAACTCTATATGAATGAAAAAATTGTGTCTCATGTGATTCAACTAAGCAGTGAGTGTGGTCAACAATGAATTTGGAAACCACATACTTCCCTTTCAACTTGTCGTAGTTCACTCAAAGTTGAGCCTGACAACCGTTATGAGTTATGCCCCTCAGTTCCATCACTTTGTCTGTTTTTTCTATCTATTTTTTTAACCTATATCCTTCGCCTAAGCAAACTCATCTCTAGCTTGTTACCTCACCACTTTTGCTGTCACGACGGGGCTCATCTTTTCTGATAGAGAATCTTACAGACTTAGCATAATTTTTATACCAAACGTGCGCATCATTTATGGTATCAAAATATGATCCCACACCCACTGAAAGTGGGTTGACTATTTATGGGAATAGTATGCGTTGTATGCATAAATGATATTATACTGGATATATCCCCAAGATACTCATTGTTATCGGCAACCATTTGCTTCGGTGGTGACGTACCTGTAGTTACACCATTTTCCAGCCAATTACATGAAATAAACTATCTTTTGCTTCATTGATTTCCTATTTTGAACTTCCATCGTCATTAAGGTCCAATCCCAGTGCAAAAATGCTTTCAACGTTTGAAGTTACTGCCATGGTGGCTATCAATCTCGTATCAATATTCTACCAAACGAAGAACGTACAAAATTATCTTCGTCACCCCTGTTATCTTCAAAAGAGTATTGTGCGTGGGTTTGGTTATTGTACACATTTAATCTCATTATTAAATGTTTGCATTTGGTTGGTGTGTGGGTTTGGTTATTGTACGCATTTAATTTCATCATTAAATGATTGCATTTGGTTGGTGTTTGGGTTGATGGACACATGAAAAAAGTGAGATAAAGTGATATGCCACTTAAAGGTCACTCGGTTTCTTATAATGGTAAGTTGGTTGTTTTGAGTTGGTTTCTGAAATGGAACTGGCTTGTCGCTTGTGTGCAAAAGGTATGTCAAAAATCGTTAAAGAATAATTTTGGAACGAAACCGGCTAGCCGCTTGTTATAAAACGGTTAGCCAAATTCGTGAGGGAACTTTCTGAACCGAAAATGGCTAGCATCCTGTTCTAAAACGGTTAGTCGATTTTTATTGGGAATTCTCTAGACCGAAATTGGCTAGCCGCTTGTTCTATAATGATTAGTTGGATTTGTGAGAGAACTCTCTGAACTGAAATCAACTAACCACTTGTTCTACAACGGTTAGCTATTTGTTCAAAAACTGTTAGCTTAATCTATGAGGGAACTTTCTGGACCGAAAATGGTTAGCCAAATTTGTGAGGGAACTCTTTGGACTGAAAATGGCTAGCCGCTTATTTTCAATCGGTATGCCAGAAGCTAAAGCGTATCAATCTTGCACGAAACCGACTAGTCGGTTAATACAAAAGGGCAGCCGAAAGCCCGATTATATAAAAACTGTTCATCTTCAATCTCTTAATTTGGTAAGTTGGTTATATCTCTAAAAATCGTTTCCTCCGTTTGCGCGATCTATCTTTAAAAATCCACCATTTTCATCTGATAATGCACTCATTTGAACCCAAAAAATCAATCCCCACCATTCAATTATCTTCAAAAATAGCTTAAAACTTATATAAGTTCTCTATAATTGAAAACCCCAAATCCAACCTAGGTGACGAAATTTATCAGTGTACCCTTCCGATATTCAAGCTTTGGCAAATTCTTAACCAAATTTCATTAAAACACCATAATCTTCCTTTAAATTGGTTCATTCCTCTTCGTTGCCGAGATTTATGGATATTTCTTACTCGAATATGGATATTTCTTTGGAGAAAGAGAATCGAGTAATCACCAATGTTGGAGGAGTTTTAATTGAATTTGATGATGTGGACTTGAATTCTCTCCTAGGAACGTTTGATTTTGGGTACCAAATCTTTTCCGCTAGGAAAGCCTCTAAGATTTATAACTTTGATCATGTTGATGCTGTTAGAAATATATATGCGCACTGATTTTTCTGATGAGGTCTGTAACATCTATATTCGCACTCAGTGTCTATGCTTCCAATCCCGCATTTTACATTGGTTTATTCAGCCTATTATCCTTCCTAGGTCAGGGCACTTAGATGAGGTTTCCCGCATAGATGTTGCTTTCATTGATTCTATCCTTCGGCATCGATCAATTAACATTGGCTACACAATTGTACGTAATATACTTTTCATACCCAACTTGATAAACCGTTCCTTGCCATATGGTAATTTCATCACCCAAATCCTTAAATACTTTAAGGTACCCATTAATAAACCATCTTGTAAATCTTTTAATAGTATAAGGGATGAGATCATGTGTGCTTTAGGATTTGAGTGGTGTAATAGAGCATGGGTGAAGATTACTAGCAATAAGTACACTATGATTGCTCCAAGTGACAATCGTTCTCTAAATAAGGTGGTTCCTGCTGATCAACTGCCAGATTTTTTGCTTCCTTTCTGGGGTTAGCATAGACATCAAGACCCTCATGTTCGCCATCCCGATCATGACGCTTCTGCATCTATTGTACCACCTACACAACCTCATGAGTCTGGAGATGTCACTCTTTGGCAGCTTATAGACAAGGTGAGGATGTTTTCTTTACAATAGACCAGCTTTCAACAACATATTGTCGAGGAGCACCAGTGTCTCTCGCAACAGCATCAACAGATCCTCGAAGGCCAGCACCTCTTTTTTAAGCACTTTAGTATTTTGTATCCATTTCCACCACCATCTCCGCCGCCACAATAGTTTTTTGCTATCTTTGTGCTTTTATATGTTGTTATTGTTGTTTTATATTTTTCTGTGATTTCGGCAAACATGATATATAGTTTGTTTTGGCACCGCTTGTTTTAAAATAGAACATTAGTTAAATTTTTCAGTTTCTTTTAAGTAATGTTATATAATAAACATAAACAATTGTGTTTTAAAATAGAACATGAGTTAAATTTCAATATGATCTCCATTTTGCTTTTGTTTTTTAATTTTTAAAATGGGAAGACTCCATTATGTTTTATATGAATTTCATTTTTGTCAAGAATTCATTCTTGGGATTATATCTTCTTTTACTTGTTCTTAGGGTGTAACTCTCAGTTTCAAGTACTACCAACATTATTTCTCTTCCATGAAAGCATCTATAGTTTTACACAACTATGAATTAAGTTAGCCATGGTTTATTAGCAGTTTCTATACAAGGAGCAGGAAGATACTGGTGAGGAGCTAGATTTAAAAAACAATTCTCTTAATTTAATCATCAAACGTTTTTGAGTTTGGTTTTTCTTTTATTTTGTATTATCACCAATTTCTTTTTCTCTTTTGGTTTAAAATATTGCTGCCATTGGTTGGTGGGCTTGTTTCTCAAATCATGATGATACCAAATGTAATTGTAAACAGCAGAGTCTAAAATTTATCTCACCTTGTGATTTATGGTGTATTTTCTTATTGATGTTAGCTAAATTATCTTTTCCTTTTTGCTCTTTTTTAAGTTATCTCCATATTAGCTTCCATCTTACATTAAAATAATCCCTCAATGAAAAATCATTGTTTTAACATTAAATTTAATTTTGCAACATGCAACTTATAGGATAAATTTTTCAAAAATTTTGTTAGAAGAATTACAATATTATATTCTATATATCTTAAAATTAACAAAAAATTTCTATGTATATTTTGAAGTTATAATAATTAATAAATGTACCATTAAAAATATATATATATCATAAAATATGATTTTGTGAAATGAGTTATTGTCAAAAATTTCTATGTATATTTTGAAGTTATAATAAATGTACCATTAAAACAAATCTATATATATATCATAAAATATGATTTCGTGAAGTGAGTTATTGTCAAAGTTTATGGACAAAATAGAAAATGTTTTTGAGATTTTTGAAATTAACAAGTGTTGTTTGAAATCTTGAAAAAATAGGCTTATTGAGTTTCATAATGTTTTTAATTTACTTATAATTTTTGGGGTACAAACGGCGAATCGCTAACTTAAAGTGACTAACTGATTTTGTTTGGAGAGTTCTTAAAATTAAAAAGGTGAACTGCTAACTTTAAGCAGTAAACCGACTATGATTTAGTGAGTTTCTGAAACTCAAATAGTAAATCAATAGTTTCCAAGCAGCAATACATTTGCGCAATAGTTTCAAATTTAGTCATAATGGTAACTTGGGAAAAGAGGTGTGTTCGTAAGCAGGAGTTGTTGTTGTTGTGTAAGTAGTTACTGTCAAATTTAAATTTTCTTCATTCTCATCTTCTCCCCAAACTTTCTGAACTTTAGAGTAATAATCGTTTAGTGAAATTGGCCTTTCTTTTACTTCTCTTTTCATGTAATTTTTTTTCCTTTTTCTCTCAATTAATTCCCTTATAAAACATGCACATGTTGCCAATATTATCACAATCAATTTTATTTTTTTTATCTTAGTTAGTGTATTTGTTATGAATTTGCTTTCGTTGATCACTATGAAGTTGATCTTCTATATCTTCAATTATCAGTCCTTCATCACTCATGCAAACTCATCATTTGACAAACTACATATACTAGGTTATTTTTTACATTTTCATTAATGTAGATTTATATATTGTTAGCAACATCTTCAAAAATTTAGTTGTTAATAAGTCGAAGTATATATGGTGATCAATTGAATGGCTAGATTTAAGACTAAGTAAATAGTATCTGTACAATAAGTGTTGTTAAATCTAATAATCTTCTTTTAATGCTCATGTTAAAGTCACTTTACAAAATGGTGGATTAATGGCATATAATATAACCTAATGCATCCTTATTATATATTTTATTTTAAATGGGCCGAACTTAGGGTGAGCCTTGATGGGCTTTGGTTAGGCTTTGCGGAACATATCATGTTTCCATAAGCTGGTTAGTGTTCATATAAATAAAGAAAAGAAGAAAAAAAAAGAAAAAAAAATGACCAACCATAAATATAAAACATAGTATTTAAAGAAAATAAATATTTAAAAGGAAATATAATTTGATGAAACAAGTTATTTTCAAAGCTTATTGAAAAAATTAAAAATGTTTTTGAGATTTTTGAAATTAGCAAGTGTTATTTGAAATTTTGAAAAATCGGCCTAATTGACTCGAAACTTGGGATCATTAACTTGTAACCATGAAAATCATGCAAATAATGGACCAATAAATATGAAACACCCACTATTAACTTGATACCTGAACCATTAAACTTGAAACCAAAAGAACTTAAAACTTAGGGCAATGAACTTGAAATTTGGGATCATTAACTTACAACTATGAAAAGCAAGCAATTAATGGACCAATAAATATAAAACACCTACCATTAATTTAATTCCTGAACCATTAAACTTGAAACCAAAAGAACTTGACTTAGGGCAATAAACTTGAAATTTAGGATCATTAATTTACAACCATGAAAAACATGCAATTAATGGACCAAAAACATGAAACATCGACCGTTAACTTGATACCGTACCATTAAAATTGAAACTGAACGAACATGAAACTTAGGGCAATAAACTTGAAACTTGAGATCATTAACTTGCAACCATGCGATCATTAATTTGCAATCACAAAATTTATGCAATTGATGAACTAATAAACATGAAACACCTACCATTAACGTGATACCGAGACCATTAAACTTGAAATTGAAGGAACTTAAAACTTGGGTCAATAAATGTGAAACCTATGATCATTAACTTGCAGCCATATGATCATTAATTTGTAACTACGAAAATCATGCAATTGATGAATCAATAAACATGAAACACCCATTATTAACATGATACCGTGACCATTAAAATTGAAACTGAAGGAACTTGAAACTTGGGTCAATGAATGTGAAACTTCTAATCATTAATTTGCAACCATGCAATCATTAACTTGCAACCATGAAAATCATGCAATTGATGAACCAATAAACATGAAATACCCATCATTAACATGATACTGGGACTATTAAACTTGAAACTTAGGTCAATGAACATGAAACTTAGGATCATTAACTTGTAACCACGAAAATCATGCAATAGATGAACCAATAAACATGAAACACCCATCATTAATGTGTACCAGGACCATTAAACTTTAAATTGAAGGAACTTCAAACTTGGTTCAATGAATGTGAAACTTGTGATCATTAACTTGTAACCATGAGATCATTAACTTGCAACCATAAAAATCATACAATTGATGGACCAATAAATGTGAAACACTCACCATTAATGTGATATCAGGATCATTAAACTTGAAATTGAAGGAATTTGAAACTTAGTTTAATAAACCCGAAACCTTGGATCATTAACTTGCAACCATGCAATCATTAACTTGCAACCATGCAATCATTAACTTGCAACCACGAAAATCATGCAATTGATGGACCAATAAATATGAAACACCCATCATTAACATGATACAGGCACCATTAAACTTGAAGAAACTGAAGGAACTTGAAACTTGGGTCAATAAACGTGAAACTTGTGAACATTAACTTGCAACTGTGTGATCATTAACTTGCAACCATGAAAATCACGAAATTGTTGAACCAATAAACATTAAACACCCATCATTAACGTGATACCGGAACCATTAAACTTGAAATTGAAGGAACTTGAAACTTTGGTCAATAAACATGAAACTTGTGATCATTAACTTGTAACCATGAAAATCATGCAATTGATGAACCAATAAACCTAATACATCCATCATTAATGTGATATAGGGGCCATTAAACATGAAACTGAAGGAACTTGAAACTTAGATCAATGAACATGAAACCTAGGATCATTAACTTGCAACCATGCGATCATTAACTTCCAACCACAAAAATCATGCAATTGATGAACCAATAAACATGAAACACTCATCATTAACGTGATACCAAGACCATTAAACTTGAAGTTGAAGGAACTTGAAACTTATGTAAGTGAACATGAAACTTAGGATTATTAACTTGCAACCATGCAATCATTAACTTGCAACCATGAAAGTCATATAATTGATGGACCAATAAACGTGAAACACCCACCATTAATGTGATATCAAGATCATTAAACTTGAAATTGAAGGAACTTGAAACTTAGTTCAATAAACATGAAACCTTGGATCATCAACTTGCAACCATGCGATTATTAACTTGCAACCACAAAAATCATGCAATTGATGGACCAATAAATATGAAACACCCATCATTAACGTGATACTAGGACCATTAAATGTGAAACCACAAGAACTTAAAACTTAGGTCAATAAACGTGAAACTTGGTATCATTAACTTGTAACTATGCGATCATTAACTTGCAACTACGAAAATCATACAATTGATGGACTAATAAATATGAAACATCCACCATTAACATGATACTAGAACCATTAAACGTGAAACTATAAGAACTTGAAACTCAGGGCAATGAACGTAAAACTTGGGATCATTAACTTACAACTATGCGATCATTAACTTGCAACTACGAAAATCATATAATTGATGGACTAATAACTATCAAACATCCACAATTAACGTGATATTGGAACCATTAAACGTGAAACCACAAGAACTTGAAACTCAGGGCAACAAACGTAAAACTTGGGATCATTAACTTGTAACCATGTAAATCATGCAAATAATAAACTAATAAACATGAAAACATTCACCATTAACTTGATATCTTGACAATTATACTTGAAACCGAAAGAACTTAAAACTTTGGACAATGAATATGAAACTTGTGATCATTAATTTGCAATCATAAAAATCATGCGATTGATGGACAAATAAATATGAAACGCATAATATTAACTTGATATCAAAACCATTAAACTTGAAATTTATTTTTTATTATTATAATATTTTTTTATTGTTATGTGTCCTTTATTATTAAAATAATTATTATTTTACTTATTATATTTATTTATTATATTATTTCATAATTTTTTAATCATTTAAGGAGCAAACGGTTGCTCGAAATTCTTTTTTCTTTTTTTCTGTGTAAGTGGCAGCCAAACAATGACAATATTTTTTTTAATTTTTTTATTACTTATATGTACGTGATACATACATAAATTGTAGCTGCCCTGTAAAGAAATGAAAAAGAAGGTAAAAAAGGTTCAAATGATTCACTTATGTTAGAATTATTTTACAGTGGAACAATAATGATAACCGAACGATAATAGAAATAAATAATAAATTAACAGTTACTAATATGATTTGAAGATAATCATTAGTGACCCATGGTGGAAGATCCACCGTAGCATCTATCGATAAATAATTTTACCGTTCCGAAAATCATGTAAAAGATCCCAATTTCCTTATTCCCGGGTGTCAGGGGACTTTTGCAATTTCATTTGTTCCATCTCTGTACTCGATCAATCTATTTCACTTAAAATTTTACACAGCAAAGCAAGATAAGCCAAAAAATGGCGGCTGTGTTTTCCCTCTCATTTCAAAAACGTTCCCAAAACCTCTTCCCGCTTCTTTTTTGATTTTGGTCTTTTCAATTCTTGTTTGATTCTTTCTCCACATGAAAGACAAAACCAAAACCTCCCCAAAATTCAGATCCTACTCACAAAATCAAATATTGTTGTAGACAACCTATCGATTACAATATTCTAATGGAGACCCATATCTCCAAAGCCCTAGATGACGAAACTGACCATGTTTTTGCTCGTGAAATTCTTGATGAAAAAACCCTAGATCCATCTTGGCCTTCACCCGAAACCCTACATGACCATCTCCATCCTTCAAATCACCCACTGACATTGACTGATCTCGATGAAGACCAAAACAATGACGACGATGATGACTACGAAGAAATTTATAGGGATATGAGGCCTATCAGCAGTTCGTACGGACGATATAATTGGGGATCATCCTTGCTCTCCTGCCCCGTGGAGAAGCACTGGCCTATTCAAATTAAACCTACTGGAGTGGTTTGTTTTTTCAAATTTTTAATTAATTTCAATTTATATGTGCTTTTAAGAAATTTATTTGTTGTGTACTCGCTTTTATTTTTGCAGGGTGCGGGGCTTGAGAATTTAGGAAACACGTGCTTTATAAATGCTATTTTGCAATGCTTTACCCATACTCTGCCCCTTGTTCAAGCTCTTCGTTCTTTTGATCATCCCAGGCCCTGCGATGGTAAATTGCTTTTTTGGGTTTATTATACGTTAATGTTAGTAATATGTTATCCTGTTAATGTGATTTAAGTTTTAACAAAGTTGCAAATTTTTAGGTGCTACTGAAGGGTTCTGTGTTATCTGTGCTCTTAGAGATCACATTGAACTATCGTTAGCTTCTTCAGGAAAAGTTCTCTCTCCGCGGAAACTTGTTGACAATTTGAACTGTATCCTTTCTCTGATTATCATATATATTTGATATTTTGAAAGGCTCTTATTTTGATTAGTTCTTCCGATCAAATGTAATCCTTAACTTATATATATAATCAGATATTTCATCATTTTTTCAAAGATATCAGCAAGAAGATGCTCATGAATTCCTGCAATGCTTGTTAGATAGACTTGAAAGTTGTTGCTTGGATTCTAAGACAAAGGATGAGAGTTTGTCTTCTCAAGAAGATAACATAGTGCAGTGGGTTTTTGGTGGTCGTCTCGTTAGCAGAGTATGAAATGTCTCAGCATCTTGATCTTCTGCTTTATTGCATGGTTTTATTAATTTCTTTTATTGTTTGTTCTAAATTGTGGTTCTGCTTTTCAGTTGCAATGCTGCAATTGTGGCAATTGTTCTGATACTTATGAGCCATTGATTGATCTGAGTTTGGAGATTGAAGATGTGGGATCCCTTGGAAGTGCACTGGAGTCGTTCACTAAGCTGGAAAAGATTGAAGACCCAGAGATAAAATTTACCTGTGAGAATTGTAAGGAACAAGTGTCGGTGGAGAAGCAACTTATGCTGGACAAGGTCCCATCAGTTGCGGCATTCCATTTGAAGAGATTCAAGACTGATGGATCCTATGTTGTGAAGATTGACAAGCACGTGGAGTTCCCTCTAGAGCTTGACCTAAGGCCTTACACCAATGGTGGTCAAAACAGTGATGTGAGTCAATCGCCATCCATTTATTACATTTCTAACTTTTAGTAGTATTACTTTATATTTATATAAAATGTTAACATTACGCTAGTTTGTCTTTGATAAACATTATAATTTGTCTCTCTTTAGTATAAGACTGATCAACAAGTTCTTTTGTGCTGATTAATTACAACAGGTGGAATTAAAATATCATTTATATGCAATTGTGGAGCACACAGGATCTTCACCTACTTGTGGGCATTACTTTAGTTACATACGCTCCTCTCCAGACACATGGCACAGGCTAAATGATTCAAAGGTAATTGTCCTCATGAGTGTTCGTTTTTGTTTCCGTGACAATAGAATAGTGAACTAGAATTTGAGTTGTGTATTTATTTTTCTTTTTCCTTGTCTAAATTTTGTAGTTTGTGGTGATTGTATATTAATTTGGCATTAAAATTTCTCTGCACAAGCTTTAAAGAACTTTATCGGTTTTCTTGCAAGCGTCTTTGAGATCTAGGAGAAACTGTTGTTCTGAGTTGATTTACTTTTGGTGAATAATTATTATTGTGGTTAAGATTTTGGTGGCCAATTGAATTGCAGTATTAATAATGTTTGCATCTGTGTATTGATCATGATTTATTGATGGAAATTATTTTGAACTGTCTTTGCATTTGTATTTTAAAAAATGGGTGTTGGAATATCGTATTTAATTGCCTTTCGAAGTACTACTTAATGGGTAATATGCTATTCTTTTCTTATGCTAGACAACTTGCTATTTCAGCTTTTTGGTTGTGGAGTTACATTCTTATTGTTTCTTCCTCCGTAATTCTGCCCTCGGTTCATTGTTCAATTTTTCTTTTAAAGAATTTGAATATGGTTGCTCAATTCCAGATTAATGATCTGAAATTTTGCATTTGTTATGCTCATGCAATTTAGTGTCTTTCTTTGTGTGTTTTTTTTATTTTGTAGGTCACTAGGGTTGAGGAAGAATTTGTGCTTTCCCAGGATGCCTACATTCTGTTCTATGCCAAGCAGGGTACTGAATGGATTTCGAGCTTGTTCGAAGCTGAAAGGATATGCATGGATGCTGACATTTCAAATTCATCCCCCAAGTCGGTCCTTGATAATGTGGAAAATAATTATACATCCCGTTCTGGTGTAGCAAATGCAGAAAGTTGCGAGGCTGATGAACCCAGTGCTTCTGCTGGGGATGGTTCAAAAAAGTTCTCTTGTCAATTAAGATCGAAAGATCTCGAGGTTAATGAAACTAGGGATACTGTAAAGGGAATGTCTGCATGTCTTACCTTGGCATCATGCCAGAATGCCACTGAACTTGAGACTAGAGACAATACTCCTATGATTGATGATGCTTCCAGGCTGCTTTCAACCAGTGATTTTTATGGAGTTTTTTGTAATAAGAAAGTAAATAAGTTGACCTCTCTTGAGGAAGATAACTGCAATCAGGGTGTTGAAAAAGTTAAAATCGTTGATGGTTTCCATCCTTTGACACCACCTAGATCTCTTAGTCCTGATGTCTATTCTGGCAAGCCCACAGGTGAGTCATATACTCCATCTACTGTTTTTTATTTGTTCTGTATGAAAGTATTAAGTGTAACTAACATTTAGTGTGTTTGCAACTTATCAGAAACCTATCAGGTTCCGCGTGGGCATCTGAAATTGGAGAGTAAGGGTGCTTGTAAAGCACAATTGGAGAGGGATGGCAAGGATTTAGAGAGACGGGAAGCTGTTCGATGCATTAAGAAGACAATGACTGGTGAAAGGTATATGAAACTTATGGCTGCTGTAAATGATGTTTCCTTGAACAAGAAGAGAAGACTCAAATCATCTCCATGTAAAAGGTTCAGCCCAACTAGGGCTCGCCGCAAACACAACCATGGATCAGTCATGGGTCATGTGGCAATATGATGTTTTAACAGTTGTTTTTCCCAGTAATATATGTTAAAATTAAAGTTTGTCTCTTCCATGCGCCATCCTTGTTACTGACTGAGCCATCATGCCTAGAAACCAAGGTCAATGATCTCCATGTTACACTTTCCATTATGAAAATGTAAAGTTTTCTGGAAATTCTATAGGCCATTATTCTTTCATTTTCTCTAATTGAGTTAAGGAATCAAAGTTTTATTTCCTTGGTCGATTTGTGGTGCACAACAATCTCGATCTCTGAAGGGTAATTGCAGAAACGAGTAATAATATGTAATTTTGTATTTGGTAATTTAAATCGATCCTTCTAAAATTTTTCAATTAATATACTTGGCCGAATTATATTTGAAATTAGTTTAAATTGGCAATGCAGATGACATTAAAGTGAAAAGTACAAATTGATTTGGATGAAGAACATAATGTTGGTATAATAAAATTTTTAGTGAAAACTATCACTTATAATTCAGGAATATTTATATCATATCATCAAGAATCAATAATAAATTATGCGGAAGCGTACTTGAATTCATAATGCTTAATTTCTCTCCAGAGTTGTGTGGTTGGCCTTTCAGATCTACATATTCTCCTAGAGAGTCCTTTAGTTCTCTCTGCACTTTCTCTCTGATGATGGGATATCAGAAAGAATGTAAAGGAGATATCAGAAAGAATGTAAAGATTACTCTTTCTTCTTCTTAACGTGTGACCTGGGGATCATGACCACTTATATAGATAACAGTTTCTTGTTGTCACTGGGTATTCCTAATTCTGCCCATCATAGAATTAGAATACTATTGGGTCTCTACATATTAAAAGCTCACATCCTTTAAATACATTAAAACCCATAATACCGTAAACCTTAACAGATTACTTTAATTGGGTTTAACCTTATATGATAGTCTGCAACACATAATTATTCACATATAAGCCCAATGTTGGATTAAAGATCTAACAATGCTGGATTAAAAAATCTAACAATCTCCCACTTGGGCTATATGTGTAACCTCATAATTATATTTTGCAAAAAATAACCATATGAGCTCAACCTTACTATTATTACTGAAATGTATCTATAACCAATCTAGTCCATCAATTATACCAACATAGGATCAAAGCGGCCTTTGTTACATCTTTCGTAACTTAACCCTCAATTGTCACTATGCCAATACAACTGAATGACATGGATCATGATATGGATGTGTAGCATGGAAATATCATGCAATGTGATCTTAACATGCCTATTTCCAACTAGTCTACCTTAAACCTTATTGAGATCAAACTATACTAACATCAGAGTATGAACAAACCAAAACTTTATTTCTGCAGAAAATAATCTTAAATATCCAAAAACTGAAATAACTGAGAATGTCTATATTATAAGAGCATCTAAAATCATAAACTCCTACTAAAACTGAATATCCTTAAATAACATAACACCCATACGAGCAGTGTGCTCATGGAATATCTTGGGTGGCAGTCCCTTAGTAAGCGGATCCGCAATCATGAAGTTTGTGCCAATGTGCTCTATAGACAACTGTTGTGCAAATTTTATTGAACTCGCAAGTGCACGAATCTATTGTAGAATAGATTAATGGTGACGAGTGTCGATCCCACGAGGAGGTGGATTTTAATTGCTTGTAGAATTAATTTTCTAAGTGGATGATTGGATTTATAATGACAATAAAGTAGGCAATATATTAATTTAAATTAAAGCTGTATGAATAAACTATTTGGATAAAATGCTTGGATCTCCGGATCTGTCTCAACATGCACTATCGGCTTAACATTCATTATTAGTACCAATTAAATCATGAAGGTGGAACTTCCACTCATCATGAACCACACTCTAATAGATATGGTGCTAAGGGCTTCCCGTGCCAAATAGTAATAACCTTGCCTAGGGAGGCGGTTATTCCAGCCGATATCCAGACAAGATTATTACTATCTGTCTACGAAAAGTCAAAACAACCACATAAATTAAAGGGGAAGAAAAAGTAAATTTACCAAATTAAGCCCATGGAGCATGTTGAGACTTCACCTTCAACCCAAGCTTGAAAGGAAATTAGCCACTCATATTTGAACTAGGGGTAAAATGGGAATTTTATTAAAATACGTAGAAAATACAAGATGGAGATGGAATTACAGAAAATGGAGTTCAAAAATGGATTCAGGGGTGTCAAATTAAGGGGGGGAGCCCCCTTTTTATAGATACACTGAGTAAATCATGGCCATCGGATCAAAACAATTTAGACGCTCAAGATTGCGCCACGTGGCAAGCTCCTATTGGATGGAACACATCATCAGGGCTATTATTCTGTGTATATGCATGTACCGTACACACATTTTTTTGATCCACTAACATTCTGCCACGTCACCGGTCAACATTTTTGGTCCAATAGTATCGTGACACGTCATCAGTCAACGCCACATCATCAGTCAATGCCACATCATTCGTCCAATCAAATGCTGCCACATCATCGTATATTGCCACGTCAGCGTACAGTACATGTGAACAGTGCCATGAACAGTGCCGTGTACAGTAACATATATATCAACCGTACCGTATGTGTGAACAGTACCGTATATGTGAACAGTACCGTTTTTCTTTTTATGCTCCTCCTAAGGTTTTCGACTGTCCTGAGTTCAAAAGTGCTGTCCGTTTTTTTCATTTGATATCTCGTTTATTGTGAAATGACCATAATATCCCCTAAAATACATAAAATACTTAATTAAAATAAAACATACATAATTAAATTACAAGGGACTTAAAGACATAAAAATATGGATGTTAGTGAGATTTGGAGTGTAAAATGATGATTTTCTCCATTATAAATACACACTTTCTAGTACTCAACAACAACTGTCCACTCTGAACTCTTTCTTTAACAACTAGGAACTTGATGTCTATATACTTCGACTTCGTCGAGCTACTATTGTTATTGGAATACAGCACTGCTGACTTATTGTCACAAAATAACCTGAGTGGTCTATTAACACCATCTATTATACGCAGCCCCGTGACAAAATTCCGTAGCCATATCCCATGATTGGATATCTCATAACATGCTATGAACTCTGCTGCCATCGTGGAAGAGGCTATAAGAGACTGTTTAGCACTCTTCCAAGAAACAACACTTCCTGCTAGCAGATAGATGTAACCCCAAGTAGATTTCATACTATCTTGGCATCCAGCAAAATCAGAGTCAGTATACCCAACGATCTCAAGCTTATCTGACCTCCAATATGTGAGCATGTAGTCTTTTGTTCTTTGCAAATATCGTAAGACCCGTTTGGCTGCTTCCAATGGTCTACTCCTAGATTACGTAAATATCTGCCCAACATTCCAGTAACGTACGCTATATCCGGTCGTGTACAAACCTGAGCATACATTAGACTTCCTACTGCTGACGCATAAGAAATTTTCTGCATTTCTTTCTTTTCAAAGTCATTCATAGGGCATTGATTGAGACTAAACTTGTCTCCTTTAGCCACAGGGGTATCACCTGGTTTACAGTCTTGCATGCCATATCTCTTTAGAACTGTTTCAATATAGCTCTTTTGTGACAATCCAAGAATACCCTGAGAGTGATCTCGGTGTATCTGTATGCCTAATACAAAAAAGGCGTCACCAAGATCTTTCATCTCAAAATTCTTAGTTAAAAATCTCTTGGTGTCGTGCAATAAGCCTATATCGCTATTAGCAAGCAAAATGTCATCGACATATAAAACCAGAAAAATATACTTACTCCCACAGAACTTATGGTATATACAATCATCGACCAAATTCATATCGAAACCAAATGAGATGATCACTTGATGAAACTTGAAATACCATTGACGAGATGCTTGCTTAAGCCCATAGATGGATTTCTTAAGTTTGCAAACCATATTCTTTGGGTCTTTGGACACAAAGTTTTCTGACTACACCATATAGATCGTCTCATCAATGTTGCCATTGAGAAACGCCATCTTTATATCCATTTGATGTAACTCAAGATCGAAATGCGCCACTAATGCCATTATAATCCTGAAAGAGTCTTTCGAAGAAACCGGAGAGAAAGTCTCTTTATAGTCGATGCCTTCTTTCTGCGTAAAGCCTTTTGTGACAAGACGCACCTTGTACCTCTCCACATTGCCTTTCAAATCTCTTTTGGTCTTAAATATCCATTTGCAACCAATAAGTTTCACACCTTGTGGCAATGGAACAAGATCCCATACATCATTGTCTTTCATGGACTTCATCTCCTCATTCATGGCATCAATCCACTTTTGAGAGTTAGAACTTTCCATAGCTTGATAGAAATTGATTGGATCATCTTCCATCATGCCGATGTCTACCTCATGTTCTTGGAGAAATACAATGTAGTCATCTGGTAATGCACTTCTCTTTTCTCTAGTGGATCTCCTTAATGGCATAGGTTCTTGAGATGGTAGAGTTTGTGCTTTTGGAAAAAATTCTTCTATATGGGTTTCTTCAATATTGTCTTGATTTGTTGTGTCTTGAACAAAATCAGAAATGAGACCCTTATAAATGCCAATAACACCTATGGGAATATCAACATATTCCTCTTCAAAGACAAAGTCCCTAACTGCATCTCCTCCCGCAAACGCGACATCCTCAAAGAACCGAGCATTTCCTGACTCGAAAATCGACTTAGTCGTGGGATCATAAAACTTGTATCCCTTGGATCGTTCTGAGTATCCAATAAAATAGCAACTTACCGTTTTTGGGTCTAGTTTCTTCTCATTAGGCCTATAAGGCCTTGCCTCAGCTGGACATCCCCAAACATGTAGGTGCTTGAGACTAGGTTTTTTACATGTCCAAAGCTCATAAGGGGTTTTGGCAGTCGCTTTAGTTGGAACCCTATTAAGGATATACGCTGCAGTCTTAAGTGCTTCTCCCCAGAGTGCTTCTGGTAAGGTAGAGTGAGAAATCATACTCCTCACCATGTCCTTAAGCGTCTTATTTCGTCTTTCAGCAACACCATTCATAGTGGGTGAACCCGACATAGTGTACTATGGGACGATACCGAATTCCTCTAGGAATTTATCAAATGGTCCTGGACGTTGTTCACCTAAACCATCATATCTACCATAGTATTCACCACCACGATCAGATCTGACGCTTTTGATTCTTTTGCCAAGTTGGTTCTCAACTTCAGCCTTAAAGTTTTTGAACATATTTAAGGATTGTGCCATTTCATGGAGGAGATATATATAGCCATATCTAGAAAAATCGTCTATGAACGTCATAAAATATTATTGACCGTTCCAAGCAGGTGAAGGGAATGGCCCACAAATGTCTGTATGTATGAGTTCTAAGACATCCAAACTCTTATTGGCTTCAAATCTCCTTTTATTGGTTTATTTCCCTTTAATGCAGTTAACACAGATGTTAAAATCTGTGAAATCTAAGGGGTCGAGAATTGCGTCTGACACAAGTCTCTCTATTCTCCGTTTGGAGATATGACCCAATCTCCTATGCCATAATGCAGCTGAATTCTCATTGGTTAACTTTCTCTTTAAACCTCGTGTACTTGATTGCAGGGATTCATTAAATGAATCAATTGTATCAAGCATATAAAGATTATCATCACTTGTCAAAGAACCAGAACCGACTGGTTTTGAATCATGAAAAAAACTAAATTTTCTATTTCCGAATGAACAAGAATAACCAAATTTGTCCAAAGCGGAAATAGAAATCAAATTCCGCCTAAAAGATGGAACAATAAATGTTTCATTAAGATCCAAATAAAATCCAGTCTTTAACAATAATATAAATTTTCCAATTGCTTCAACTTCAACTGTCTTGCCATCGCCCACATAGATGTATCTTTCACCATCATTGGATTTTCGACAATTGAGACAACCCTGCATAGACACACTGATGTGAGTGGTTGCACCAGAATCTATCCACCAAGTGTGTCTAGGTACCGAAGTTAAATTAACCTCAGAACAAACCATGAAATGACTTTCAACTCCGCAAAAGAAATAACTAGTGTCGACTATATCATTTGATTTCTTTTGTTGTTTTTTTTGAGGTAGTGATTTTGCAGCTCTCTTATCCTTATTCCTTTTGTTGCCCTTGTCCTTACCCTCATACCTTATTGAAATTAGGCTTGTCAAGAGCGTACCAATTTCAGCCTTTTCGTTCTTGACAAACCTTTGTTCAATTTCTGTAAGGAACTCCTTAGCTGTATTTGCTTTCTCAGTCATTAAGCCCCTGAATGCTTATGGAATGGCCTTCTTCATAATCATGATACACATGCGATTTGATCTCTCCCACCTTTCCATTTCCCTTTTATCATCAGGGGTACTATCATCTATAAGAGGTGGGGGAGAATCAACTCTTAACGCAAGATCAAGAGCCATGACTTCAAGAACTATTAAAAGATTCTCGTGCCATGATTTGAAGTTAGAGCCATTTAGCATAGGAATTGAATTGATGTTGGCAGTAATATTAGCAGCAGACATAACTGAATAAAGAACAACAAACAAGCAGAACAAGCTCATATTAGTCTTAAAACAAAATTAAATTCAAATAAAGGTAAACCTCATCTCAAGATACCGGGCACTCTATTAATATTCTATCTTTGGACAAAATATTAACTTGTAAGTGATATCTTGGTGCAATAATCAAACACTGATAATAAGAACATGTCAAACAATGAATCTTCCTTTGGGTCGATTTATTGTTCATATGTAAAACCGAATAATCATCACGTGTTTATTACCACAAGTGCACATATAATTCTATTAAATATGGATCTTCCTTTGGGCCGATCAATCTTTACAGAACTTACATGTACAAAACCGTTTGTATTATAAAATAAATTAATTTTCACAAGAGATGTCACTTTGGTGATATATTGCTTCAATTAATTCATTTCAAAATACATATAAACCAACCAATATTTGAATTTAAAAAATTACCCAAAAATAGCCCCAAAAAATATTTTTTTTTGGTCAAACTTTAGTCAACAGTCAAAGTCAAGGGTCAACCATTGATGGGTCAACCGTTGACGGTTTTAAATTGTCAGACGGTTCGGGCGACCAAGGATCCGAACCAAACCCCACAAAATTAAACCAACCTTTTTTTTTTTAAATGGGCTAAATATAAACTAAACTTAATTTTAATCCATCAAGCCCAATATACTAGGCCCAAAATTAAGTTTCATTAAGCCCAATTAAATTCAAGACTTAAATGAAAAGTCCTTTAATAATTCTCCAAAAAAAAGAAAATTTTAAAAACTATAAGGACCTTATTGTTATAAGCCATGGAACCCTAGTAGGCTTTTTCTTTTCTTGGGGCAACAACCATGCCGCCACCTTTTTTTTTTTTAATCCGATTTTTTCCCCAAAAAAAAAAATTCCTAAAATTCTGAATTTATTTTACTTTAACAAGAGTCAACCATAAATTTGATTCAAGAATTATTAAATTCAAGAACACAAAAAAAATACTCAATCCTTAATTTGTTCTCAAAACTCAATAATTATAATAATTCTAGTATTATTAATATTGAGAACACCAAAGATTTAATCATTCATAAAAAATAAATTTGATTATCAATGATTCAACATGAATAGGCTCTGATACCACTTGTTGGGATAATAAAACATTTAGTGAAACTATCACTTATAACCCAGGAATATTCATGTCATATCATCAAGAATCAATAATAAATTATGCGAAAGCGTACCTGAATCCATAACGCTTAATTTCTCTCTAGAGTTGTGTGGTTGGCCTTTCAGATCTACACGTTCTCCTAGAGAGTCCTTTAGTTCTCTCTGCGCTTTCTCTCTGATGATGGGATATCAGAAAGAATGGAAAGATTACTCCTTCTTCTTTTTAACGTGTGACTTAGGGACCATGACCACTTATATAGACAACAGTTTCCTGCTGTCACTGGGTATTCCTAATTCTGCTCATCATAGAATTAGAATACTATTGGGTCTCTACACATTAAAAGTCCACATCCTTTAAATAGACAACAGTTTCCTGCTGTCACTGGGTATTCCTAATTCTGCTCATCATAGAATTAGAATACTATTGGGTCTCTACACATTAAAAGCCCACATTAAAAGAATACTATTGTGTGGTTGGCTTTTCAGATCTACACGTTCTCCTAGAGAGTCCTTTAGTTCTCTCTGCGCTTTCTCTCTGATGATGGGATATCAGAAAGAATGGAAAGATTACTCCTTCTTCTTTTTAACGTGTGACCTAGGGACCATGACCACTTATATAGACAACAGTTTCCTGCTGTCACTGGGTATTCCTAATTCTGCTCATCATAGAATTAGAATACTATTGGGTCTCTACACATTAAAAGCCCACATCCTTTAAATACATTAAAGCTCATAATACCGTGAACCTTAACAGATCACTTTAATTGGGTTTAACCTTATATGACAGTCTGCAACACATAATTATTCACATATAAACTAAATGTTGGATTAAAGATCCAACAATGCTGGATTAAAAAATCCAACACATAATGGCCATCTAATTTACGAGTTTGTGAAAAGGTGAAGTGAAACCACCGATATCAAGTATACAGTCAACTATTTTTGATTTAATATTTGCTATCGTTAAAAGTCGAGTATCTGAAAAATATTTGCTATTGTTAAAATTCAAGTTATTAAGTATCTGAAATTTACACTCCCCTAAACTCGAGAACTTTTTGTAACAACTTGATTTGAATGGACACCGCTGTCCTCCACAATTTGTCACAAGTGTGGTACTGCTGTACCATTTGTCCTGCTACGTTACCTGTGAATGGCATTAATAATGTCAAATAATTTGGATAGAATTTAAAGGGGAGAATCTTAGAATGGCATTAATTCAGAGCTTGGCATATCGAACATAGTTCAACAAAAGCCCTTGATTTTGCCCTGTACTTCTTCACTTCTTCATTTTTATAAGGGCTAGGGCTTGGCGCATTCAACACCCAAATTCATTCATCGCTCCTTTCCGAATAATGCTAAAGAGAAAAATACCGAGTGAGATATCTAGCCTACAGTTTTTGCAAATATGTGAAAAATGAAATGCAGGTTTTGCCACAAAAGGAAGTTGTTATGGGATATCCTCCAAGAATGTTAGTTTTGAGAGAATCATTAGCCTTCATGCCACAAGGGTAGTTTTTGATAGGTATTCCTGTTGAGGCCAATAGCAACTTGGATAAGTTATTACTAATAAATGATTAGTTAATTAATTACTTAAATTTGCAATGTGCAGTGACAAGTATCATAAAAAGAACAGAGAATTCTACACGGAAAAAATTCCGTGAAACATGATGATGATGAATGAAGGAGGCTTTGACATGACCAAACGTTGGCCGTGGTTTTAATGGAGACAACAGTGGTACTACTCCAGGAGAATCGCCAGCCTCTTCCGTGCCTACCCCACAACTCATGATTTCTCAAAGATCGAAGGTAATAGGAGAGGAAACCGAAACCGAAACTGGTAAAGATGATCAAGATTACTAGTAATTCAGTTCTTAATCCATATAGGTTATTATATAATTTCTTATTCTCACCCTACACTCCAAATATTTGTTCTGTAATAAAACAACCAGTGCTTAGGTTTTTGCTTGCTTTTTGGCTATTGTATAACTTGAGCTTTGGGATATTGGATTTGGGTTGGTTACTTCTAATTCATATCCTAAAAGTAAAATTTTTTTCAGAATACCAATATTAGCGCATTTAAAATAATCTATAATTGAGATTTAATTACATATATATTTTTATTTAACAACCTGCTGTCATAATCTGGTAAAATAATTATTAGCACAAGATCAAATTAACACATAATCCAAATCCAGGAGTAAGGTTTAATTGATAAACTTTCAAAACTTAATGTCTTTGTCATCTGATACGATGTAAGACGTTATTTTAAAAATTTTAAGATTTTAGAAATTTATTAATTTAGGACTTTATTTTAATTAGAGTCAATTATGTTCTTTTATTATTTTAGAACTTTCTATTTTTATTAGAGCCAATTAAGGTATGAGATACCGTTAACTTAGGGAAGTATATTTTATTTTCATTATAATTGTGATTTAGTTTCCTTTTTTAAGTAGTTTAGGCAAGTGAGTTTCCTCTATTATAAATAAAGAGATCTTGTTATTATTTTCATAACTTCAAATTCAATTATTCAATAAAAACCCTCTTTTATAATTCTCATTGGAATTATCTATTAAAATATTTTTGGTGGAGTCGTTTGGGTTAGAGCGTCATCTAATCTCGTATTACGCGTTATTAAAAATCTCATTGAGTTGTTTGGTTAGAACGATATTTAATCACGCTTTAATTAGAGCGTAACTTAGTCACGTTAGTTTAATCTAATACTAGAATGATATTTAGTGTTTTCTACCCAATCAATCCTACTTTCACTCCACTCTCGCTCCATCATGATATCTTGTGACCACATACTAATGGCTCGATGAATAATATTTAATTTGTTGCACCACTTAATTTCTACAATTTAGCACTCATAATAAGAAAGATTATACTCATTTTGAAGTTAATAATATCTGCTTATCGGAAAAAAAAAGAAAAAAGAGAGTTAATAATATGTGATTCTGAACACATTCACTTACACGTTGAAAGTTACTAAAACAATAATACCTGATCTTATGGCTCTGTGATCACTATTTTTCTTATAAAATTTTGAATCGAATTACGACTTCCATTCATTCAATTATAACAACATTACTATAATACATTGATGGGATTAGAACGTATATAATGATTACGCACAAGAGAATCAGTCACATAGCTGGCCATTATCACTCTCTCACTAACATGAAAGGAAGAAAAAGTGCACCAAAATTACTGCCATCAATCTCCATTAGGAAAGGACATGTTCATAATAACTTAAAGCTATATCAAATTAGGTCGTTATTGAACTACCAATTTTAGCATTCCAATTGATGGAGTAACAAATTTTTACACACTACTAAAAAAATGGTTTTTATTGATATTAGAATAGTGTCAATAATTATTTTTAGTGACACTTGGTAATTGTGTCAGTAATCCGGCAGTCAGAAAAATAGTGGCACTTGTTTGTAGTGTCATGAATATGGTGTCAGTGATTACTATTACTACAATATCATTATTATTATGACACTATAGTATTAGTAGTTGTTGATTTTTGTTAGTGTTTACAATTACTATTACCATAGTATCACTATTTAATTTATTTAAAAAAAATAAAAAAATTGAATTAGATCATTGCCTATTAATTTATTAGTAAATTTAAAAGGACCATGAAATAACAAAAAAATGATTTATAGTACAAAATCTTTCATTTCATATTCAAATATTATTAGTATGTATTACAAATTCCAAATATTTCAATAAACAAGATATGAGATATCATATTCTCATAACTAAATAATCTAAATTAAATATATAAAAATTTCTACCATCCAGTCGAATGCCTACTACTTGTGGCTAAATTTAATAAATCTAAAAAGTAAATTGAGAATGATGACAACCTTCCACTCTTTGAACATAAGTAGTATAATTACGTTATCACACTAGTAGCTTGTTCATTTAATAGACTATATGAGTTAGGATACAAGTGAAGTTGAGGAAAAAACACTTGAAACAGTTTGATCAAATCTGCATATGAATACATGGAAAAGATAAAAAAATTAGCTGCCAATTGCCAACCATTAGAGAAACAACAATTAATAGAAATAAAATTATTTTTTAAAAAACAATACTTGTAAGCTATTTATAAATAAACTCAGTTATTTCAAAAAAAAATTAGTGAACAAGAAAGTTGTATCTTATTTCATTAAAAATACCTAAAATATACAGTTTATTCAACTATAGATATAAATAAGAAAAAAGGAATCTAGTGAATTTATTCTCTTTTAGTAAAGGTTATATATATAGCAAAATTATAACAGACAAGAAGCTTTCAATGCAATATTTAGTTTCAGCACAAGCATGTTACTCTACATACATATATCAAATGATTTTTGTGCATAGTTAAAAGCTATCAAAATTGCTCTATTATAAACAAACCACCACTCATTACCTCAATTTATTCATTCCAAAAGCTTACTTAACTAGGCAAAAAATAATCTCTTGAACTGCAGTTTCCTTAAACTGGGCATAAAATAATTATGAATCACCATATTTATATTAGGCATAGTGAAGTTTGGACATAAAATATTTCAATAATTGGGAGTTCATTCCAAAATCATTACTACCAAAAAAAAAATATTTGCAAACTTAGTTAAACCTTTATAAAGTGAGTACAAAATTTATTATACTACCTAAATCTAATCATGTGAACCATTTAAAAAATATCACCCAAAATTGTAATTAAGCATTCATTAGTTTTGCCTCAATATAAAACTCTAAAAAATTTTAAAAAATAAAAATAAAATAAAAATATAATCATTATATATTTCCATTCACAAGTAATGCTCCTTTAACTTGATTGACATCATCACCCAAAGTCATTTTAAACATTTTTCCTAAACCTAGAAATGAACAAAAGAAAGCAAACTTTAAAATATAATTATTATATATTAAGACATGCATATATAACATAACCTTTTAATCTATAGTTCTTAAAATTAATACACCACAGTTAATAGATGTTTGATACAGTACATTAATTTTCAAGTTATTACTCATATGCTCATTGTTGTGCAAATTTTGTTGAACTCACAAGCGCACGAATCTATTGTAGAATAGATCAACGGTGACGAGTGTCGATCCCACGAGGAGGTGAATTTTAATTGTATGTAGAATTAATTTTCTAAGTTGGTGGTTGGATTTATAATAAAAAATGACATAGGCTATCTATCAATTTAAATTAAAGTTGTGGAATAAACTATTAAAATGAAGTGCTTGGATCTCCGGATCTATTCTCAACATGCACTATCGGTTCAACATTCATTATTAGTACCAATTAAATTATGAAGGGGAATTTTTCACTCCTCATGAACCACACTCTAATAGATATGGTGCTAAGGGCTTCCCGTGCCAAATAATAATAACCTTGCCTAGGGAGACAGTTATACCAGTCGATATCTAGACAAGATTATTACTATCTGTCAACAAAAAGTCAAAACATCCACATAAATTAAAGGGGAAGAAAAAGTAAATTTACCAAATTAAGCTCATATAGCATGTTAACACTTCACCTTCAATCTAAGCTTGAAAGGAAATTAGCTACTCATAATTGAACTAAGGATAAAATGAAAATTTTATTAAAATACAAGATGGAGATGGAATTACAGAAAATGGAGCTCAAAAATGGATTCAGGGGTGTCAAATTAGGGGGGGAGCCCCCTTTTTATAGATACACTGAGTAAATCATGGCCATCAGATTAAAATAATTTGGACGCTCAGGATTGCGCCACGTGGCAAGTTCCTATTGGATGGAACACATCATCAGGGCTGTCATTTCGTGTATATGCATGTACCATACGCACATTTTTTCGGTCCACTAACCTTCTGCCATGTCGCTGGTCAGCATTTTAGTCCAAAAGGATTGTGACACGTCATCAGTCAACGCCACATCATCAATCAATGCCACATAAGCGGTCAATGCCACATCATTCGTCCAATCAAATGCCGCCACATCATAATACAGTGCCACGTCAGCATACAGTATATGTTAACAGTACCGTGAACAGTACCATATATGTAAACAGTACCGTTTATCTTTTTATGCTTCTCCTAAGGTTTTTGACTGTCATGAGTTCAAAATTACTGTTCGTTTTTCCATCTAATCTCTCGTTCATTGTGAAATGACTATGATATCCCCTAAAATATATAAAATATTTAATTAAAATAAAACATACATAATTAAATTACAATGGACTTAAAGACATAAAAGTAGGGATGTTAGTAAGACTTGTAGTGTAAAATGATGATTTTCTCTATTATAAATACATACTTTCTAGCACTCAACACTCATCATCCAAGATAATTTATTGAAAGCCTTCAAAGTCTTAAATTAGGATGTAAAACTCAACTCAATCGTAAACCCTAGAAATCAATAATTGGGCTAATATTTATGTTAAATTAGTTCAATAAAAAAGAATAAAAAAGAAAAGATAAACCATTAAGACTAGCCCAAATATAATGAAAAAAGATTGATGCCTTTGGTACTTTATTTACCACTCCAATTCACAATGTTTACATATATTTTTTTCTTGAAAAATATTGCAAGTTAATAGATTTATCACTAATCATATTTACTAGGAAACATTGACAACTTGACTAAGATTTTCTTTAATTCAATACTATTTGGAATGTTATGAAGCTTATAGAACATAATTAGACATGTTAATGCACCACATATAAAATTTCCAAGTCATTTGGACAATTCTACATTAGCTTCTCACATGATAAAACTATATAAGTTAAAATTGCATATGAAACTGTAATAGTAGTAGCAAGTATTTGAATATTTATTAAATTTAAAAAACTAAATATATCAAAATGATACATTCTAGATTTTAAGTGGACATATAGATCAACAACATATTAAAATTTGAGATCATTCCGATATCGTTAGGCTAGTGTTTGATACGATCAAAAATTAATGAACAGTTATGTCAAAATAAGTTACTGCAGAGGCAGTAGAGTTTGAAAAATCATTAAAAATAAATTACAACTTCAATCAAAATGAAATTTTCCAAATTTGAAGTATGCATATAGAAGTTTAGTTCATCCAAATTTTAGCTTATTCGGACACTGTTAGACTATTGGTTTGCAATATCAAACATGATACATAGGTAATTTCTAGTAAAATTAGACAACAACCAACCATACTGAGAAATCCATTAAAAATCAAATATAAACCCAATTCATTCCAAAATTTCCAGAACTGAAATGTTCGCATTTAAATTTAGTTTCTCAAAGTTTCAAATCATTAAAAGTCATCTAGTCAAGTTTTAAAACAACCAAGTTCACAACAACAGTCTATCAATCCTTAAATTTCCAGCCTAATTTCATAAACTATATATTAATCAACTTTTCACCTCAAAATCAAGTTTCCAGCAACTTAAATATCATCAATCCCTATGTTTAAAATAAAATTAGGCATAAAAGCAAACAATAACCTTGCTTTTTCACTTTTGAAATATCCAAAAGTATAAAATTGAGCACTTGAAGCCATAGATACATAACACCCATCTGTTTGACAAAATTACTCAATGAACCAGTTAATACCCATAAATATAATTGGCAATTGAAATACAATCAGCAAGTGAAGATACTCTTTAAGACTTAAAGAAGCAAAATTTGAGCCCTAAAATTGTTGTTTTAACTTTTCAAGACTTAAAGAAACAAGATTTGAAAATACTCTTTAGGACTTAAAGAAGCAAGACCTGAAGAAACAAACTTGGTCACTATGGCTTGAAGTCTTAAGGAGATTTTGTGGAGCATTGGCAGGCGGTGGCATGGTACTATGGTGGTAGGAGATTGGCACGGTTATCAATTTTGATGGGTGTTAACTATCGGTGGGGTGTGTTGAGTACTAGAAAGTGTGTATTTATAATGGAGAAAATCATCATTTTACACTCCAAGTCACACTAACATCCATACTTTTATGTCTTTAAGTCCCTTGTAATTTAATTATGTATGTTTTATTTTAATTAAGTATTTTATATATTTTAGGGGATATCATGGTCATTTCACAATGAACGAGAGATCAGATGGAAAAACGTACAGAAATTTTGAACTCAGGACAGTCGAAAACCTTATGGGAGCATAAAAAGATAAACGGTATTGTTCACATATACGTTAATGTACACGATACTGTTCATGGCACTGTTCACCTGTACTGTATGCTGACGTGGCACTGTACAATAACGTGGCACTATATGATGATGTGGCGGCATTTGATTGGACGAATGATGTGGCATTGGCTGATGATGTGGCGTTGACTGATGATGTGTCACGATCCTATTGGACCAAAATGATGACCGGTGACGTGGCAGAATATTAGTGGACTGAAAAAATGTTTGTACATGCATATATACGGAATCACAGACCTGATGATGTGTTCCATCCAATAAGAGCTTGCCACGTGACGCAATCATGAGCGTCCAAATTGTTTTAATCTGATGGCTATGATTTACTCAGTGTATCTATTAAAAGGGGGCTCCCCCCTTAATTTGACACCCCTGAATCCATTTGAGCTCCATTTTCTGTAATTCCATCTCCATCTTGTATTTTCTATGTATTTTAATAAAATTTTCATTTTACCCCTAGTTCAATTATGAGTAGTTAATTTCCTTTCAAGCTTGAGTTGAAGGTGAAGTCTCAACATGCTCTATGGGCTTAATCCGGTAAATTTACTTTTTCTTCCCCTCTAATTTATGTGATTATTTTGACTTTTCGTTAACAGATAGTAATAATCTTGTCTAGATATCGGTTGGTATTACTGTCTCTCTAAGCAAGGTTATTACTATTTAGCATGGGAAGCACTTAGCACCATATCTATTAGAGTGTGGTTCACGAGGAGTGGAAAATCCCCCTTTATGATTTAATTGGTTCTAATAATAAATGTTAAGCCAATAGTGCATGTTGAGTACAGATCTAGAGATCCAAGCACTTTATTTTAATAGTTTATTCCAACCACTTTAATTTAAATTAATAGATAGTCCACATCATTTTCATTATAAATCAAACCACCAACTCAGAAAATTAATTTTACATACAATTAAAATTCACCTCTTTGTGGGATCGACACTCGTCACCGTTGATCTATTCTACAATATAATCGAGCGCTTGCGAGTTCAACAAAATGTTCACAACAGGTTTTTGGTGCCGTTGCCGGGGAGGTAAGTTATTTTAATTCGTAGAATTTTTTTAATTTCTTTATTTATTTATTTTTTAGTTGTTTCCTTGTAATATTTTTTTTATTATTAAAAAAAAGAAAAAAACTTGAATTTACGTTTTGAGGTAAGTATTTTTATTTCTTCTTTAAATTTTTGTAATTTAATTTTCATGTTATTTTTTTAATTTGGTAAGTTCTACCGCTTATTGAGCCTATAAACTTTAAATTAGAAAAAAACATTTCACACACATAAACACGTTTCAATTAAAAATAAAATTGAAATGGATTTGCAACCAGCACTACAAGAGAGGCCATTTGAGGACTACCTCAGTCCCTTAACTAACTTGAGCACATCATGCATAAGATATCCAAATGTACCCGCTAGGAGTTTTGAATTAAAACCTAGTGTGCTAAATTGTCTCTCAACATTCTATGGCCTAGAAAATGAAGATCCATATAATTATCTGAATGATTTCCATGCTATTTGTCAAACTTTTAAATATGAGAATTTTTCAGATGATAATGTTAAGCTTAGATTATTTCCATTTTTTTTAAAGGATAGAGTTCGTTCATGGTTCAATGCATTGCCTGCTAATAGCATTACATTATGGGAACAAATGGTAACAAAGTTTTTGAATAAATATTTCCCAGTACATAAAACCAACGCTATTCGCAGGGAAATTTCAGAGTTTACCCAAAGAGAAGACGAGCAGTTTTTTGAAGCATGGGAGCGATTCAATGGTCTACTCCTAAAGTGTCCACATCATGGGTACGAGAAATGGCACCAATGCCAATGCTTTTTTGGAGGGATTATTACCACATGTGCAAGAATGACTAATGGAAACAAGTGGAGGAGAGCTAATGTCAAAAAGTGCATCAGAAATTTGGGATTTCTTCTAACGACTAATGTCAAAAAGTGCATCAGAAATTTGGGATTTCTTCTAGTGACAAGCGGATAATTCCCAACAACGGAGTCGTTCACTCAGAAATACTAAAAAAGTTAAGGGAGTGAATGAGGTTCACATTGGCGGGTCAAGTTCAGAAATTAAAGAAGTCAAAGACATAGTCGAAGGACTTTCCCGACAAATAGCATCATTAACAGCTGCTAAATTGACGGAGCCACATGACTAGGACTCATACTCAGATCAAGCCAATGCCATAGATGTAATGAGAAAGCTATCAAACTATAACCCTTACTCCAACATGTACAATCCTGGATGGAGAGACCACCACAATTTTTCATGGTCTCAAGGATTCCAACAGAATGGACCAGCAGGTCCAGCTCCACCAATGCAACCAATTCCTCAAAATCCTCAAGCCTCTCAACCACCATTTAGACCATACAATCAGAACCCAAACTATTCTCAACCTAGACCATGGGAAGATGCATTCTAGAATTTCAAGAATCTTATTCACTCCAAAATCGAGCAACAAAACCGCACCATTAATCAACTTCGAAATAAGATGAGAGCGGGTTTCAACTCACAAACCCAATCAATTTCAAACCTCAAAAAAATAGTGGGACAACTTCCTTCTTCAGTTCAAACCTTGGCAATGACTGTTGAGAAAGGCAAATTCCCAAGTCAATCAATGCCTAATCCTAAAGGAGTTCATGAAGTAAGCACCAGTTCACCTTAGTAGCATGGGGAGGTCAAAGCCGTCGTGACCTTACAAAAAGGAAAAGAAGTCGACAACAAAGTGGAGATGCCGGTGACAAAAATAACTCAAATTGTACCGATAAATGCAGAAGACTCATCATCAGAGGAGAAAGAAGAAACCAACCCACGAGAATATGTTCCCAAAGCTCAATTTCCCCAGAGGTTAGCTAAAGCAAAGAAGGGAAAATCCACAAATGAGATTTTTGAAATCTTTAAACAGGTAAGTGTTAACATTCCTTTGCTTGATGCTATAAAACAAAAATCCACAAATGAGATTTTTGAAATCTTTAAACAGGTAAGTGTTAACATTCCTTTGCTTGATACTATAAAACAAGTGTCATCTTATGCCAAGTTTCTTAAAGACCTTTGTACTAAAAAGAGAAACATTCATGTTCAAAAGAAGGCCTTTTTAATAGAAAATATTTGCTCTATACTCCAACACAAAATTCCTCTAAAATACAAAGACCCAAGCTCCCCCACTATCTCATGTAGTATAGGGAACCACATAATTGAGAATGCTTTGTTGGACTTAGGAGCTAGTGTAAATCTATTGCCTTACTCAGTGTTTGTGAAACTTGGACTGGGAGAATTACATTCAACTCTAGTGGTGTTACAGCTTACAGATCGGTCCATGAAAAAACTTTGTGGTATTGTGGAGGACGTGCTTATAAAGGTAGATAAGTTTTATTTTCCTGTTGATTTCATTGTAATTGACACTCAACCAGTCCAGGATTCAAGGAAGCAGATCCCCATTATCTTAGGATGACCTTTCTTGGCAACTGCCGATGCTCACATTTAATGCAGGACTGGAAATATGCAGTTGTCCTTTGGCAATATGACGATGGAGCTAAATATCTTCAACATTGCCAAACAACCTCACAATGCAGATGATGAAATTGTTAATGTGGATTTGATAGAAGAATTAGTTGATAATGCTTTTCTTTCAAACCTTAGTGATGACCCTTTAAAAACATGTTTAACTCACTTTGGTTTGGATTTTGATATTGACAGATCAGTAGATGAGGTTAACACCTTACTCGATTCAGCACCATCCATGGAAACTAATAAATGGAAGTCAAGAGTGGAACAACTAGCACCATCAGAGAAGAAATCGAGTCCATCATCAAAATCACCACCAGAACTCGAGCATCGTGCATACTTGGCCATTAAGAAATTCAACTTTGACATGCAGCAAGCTAGCTCAGAAAGAAAATTACAACTGGCAAACCTTGAAGAAATTCGTAAGGATGCATACGAAAATGCCAAGATTTACAAGCAACGAATGAAAGTCTTTCTGATAAGAAAATTATGAGAAAATCTTTCACACCATGTCAGAAAGTACTTTTATTCAATTCTCGCTTGCGCCTATTCCCAGGTAAGTTACGCTTTCGATGGACTGGTCCCTTTATAGTCCACAATGTTTTTCCACATAGAGCAATTAAAATTAAAGACCCAAAGAGCGGTGTAAATTTTAAAGTTAATGGTCAAAGATTGAAGCCATATCTAGAGTATCAATCACATGAAAAAAGACAACGAAATCGATTTGAGTGACCCACCAAATTTGAATTGAGAATTTTTTATTTTTTTCTTCTTTTCGGTGATTTAAATTTTTGTAAAAGTGTGTTTATTTAATCATTCAGTTTTCTTTTATCATTTCTAATCATGTGTGCCTCAATTAGACAAATCCTCTTGAACAATTTTAGACAACTTCAACGTATACGATCTCATCTGAGAAGCTAGATACGATTTTGTAAAACACATCGTATTTGGAAGCTATAACCTCCAGAGTTGGTATCCCACGTTGAAGATCTAGAAAGACAACTCAAAGAAATTGAGGGAGGTATCAACGACACCCAAATTAAACTTGAGGTAAACTCAATAAGAGGACGATTGTGAGATTATTATTTTTCTTTTCTTTTCTTTTCTTTTCTTCTTTGTGTTCTTTAGTTTGTTACCCCGGTTAAGTGGCGGATAACGGTACTTCGTGATAATCAAAGTCGGTTACTTCAGTTTCCCATAATAACTGATATTCTGAGAAGATAGTATGGATGGAAACGCGATTCTAACAAAGCTTCACAAGTGATTTTCCACTTTCTCAGAATGCCTTCTTTACGATCTATAAAGCTCGATCCGAACACATGCGATTGCTTATGAGAAATAACGTCCTTGCTGACATCCGTTGGTTAATCGAAGTCAAGGTACGTTTGGCATGTGAGTTGCCTCCTAAATTTATTGCATACATGCCTGGTTGTGGTAAAGAAAATTACTCAAGAAAACGAAGAGTTGAAAAACTTCTCGTTGATTGTCATAAGTGTGCCAGGATGAAATGCTATAAAAATTCTTGTTCTTTTGGAATGATGTCTGATAACAGAGAAGATAAGATTCAATTCATTAGGGATGGCTTGAATAAAGAGTCATTGGATGATGTCTTTTTGTCTCTTGAAACGCATCCTAGTGGATACATACAAAGAGCAATTCTCTAGTTATGACCATTATTTTAGAAAGAGCATGTACGATATAGTCTTGGGAATCTGACTATAAACGACCCTGTTTGCCAGTTTATAAGAAAACTGGATGGGAAGCCTATCCTTGACCCATAGAGGGCGTTCAAGCCGTTTCTGGACGTAAAACCAGAGGAAGATGTGAGCCACAATCACAAGTATTTGTAAATATCCTTTTACGGTTGTTTTATTTCACTGTTGTTTTATCAATTGCATTATTGTCTTTAATAATTGATTGCTTTTTCTTTTTACTATTTCCTTTTTTACTCTCGAGCCATGTGCTTTACGCGTTAATTGACACATACATGTTACCTCATATACAGCTGTGAACAATTGTCACCAAGATCCTTGATATATGATCATTTCTTTTTAGTCTCACAAATTATATTTGAGAAGCATCCCAATGGCAGCTACTCCCAATAAACAATTCAAGAACATTTGTGTGCTCTCTGGTTTTAACTATGGCAAACATAAAGAGTTCGTTGAGGTAGTCATAGATCTTGGTTGAAGCATAGCAGCAAGAAATTTACATTTGATATATAGAGGAGGTGACGGAGGGTTATCAAAATTGGTCTCAGAAGCTGCTTATCTCAGAGGGAGCCAAGTGTTAGGCATCATCCCAAGAAGCCTAAAACCGTTGGGCTGTGTGTCTGACGCACCAACTGGAAAAGAGTTAGTCGTTTCAGGTATGCAAGAAAGAATAACTGAAATGCTAAATTATGCTGATGCTTTTATTTTCTTACTAGGAGATCTTGCAACTCTAGAGGCATTAATCATATTAGCATCTTGGGCCCATTTGAACATTCATCAGAAACCTATCGGTTTGTTAAATGTCAATAATTTTTATGATTGCTTTATCGCATTTCTTAACCATGCAATAAAAAACCATTTCATCCCTTTCACAGTGAAAAAAATTTTTATTTGTGCTCATACTGCTAACAAGTTACTTGATCTGTTACAAGCTTATAGACCAGAGCCAGATCCCAAGACCCTTGTGTTGGAATGGCCAACTAATGATGGTAACAGTAGCCGTAGTAAGAAGTGCAAATTAGATTTAACTCTCCGCTTGTAAATATTTTCTTCTGTGATGCGGCACCCAGGTGGTGTCTTCTAAACCCTATTTTCTTTCAAACATTGAGGGCAATGTTCCGTTCAGGTTGGGGGGAGGGAATAGTTGACAATTGTGGAATATCTCAATTTTGATGTAGTTTTTACTATTTTTGTTGTAGAAACTAACTGTGGCTAAATTTTTTAGTCAGAAATGGCTGAATATGGAATGTAGTGACTTTAGAAACGCATATACGGTAATGTACATGATACTGTTCACGGTACTATTCACTTGTACTATATGCTGATGTGGCACTGTACAATGACGTGACATTATACGATGACATGGTGGCATTTCATTGGACGAATGATGTGGCATTGACTGATGATGTGTCACGATCCTATTGGACCAAAATGATGACCGGCGACGTGGCAGAATGTTAGTGGACCGAAAAAATGTGTGTACGGTACATGCATATACACGGAATGACAGACCTGATGATGTGTTCCATCCAATAAGAGCTTGCCACGTGGCGCAATCCTGAGCATCGGAATTTTTTTAATCCGATGGCCATGATTTACTCAGTGTATCTATTAAAAGGGGGCTCCCCCCCAAATTTGACAGCCCTGAATCCATTTGAGCTCCATTTTCTATAATTCCATCTCCATGTTGTATTTCTATGTATTTTACTAAAATTTCCATTTTACCCCTTGTTCAATTATGAGTAGTTAATTTCCTTTCAAGCTTGGGTTGAAGGTGAAGTCTCAACATGCTCTATGGGCTTAATTTGGTAAATTTACTTTTTCTTCCCCTCTAATTTATGTGGTTGTTTTGACTTTTCGTTGACAGATAGTAATAATCTTGTCTAGATATCGGCTGGTATTACCGTCTCTCTAAGCAAGGTTATTACTATTTGACACGGGAAGCACTTAGCACCATATTTATTAGAGTGTGGTTCATGAGGAGTGGAAAATCCCCCTTTATGATTTAATTGGTTCTAATAATGAATGTTAAGCCGATAGTGCATGTTGAGTATAGATCCAGAGATCCAAACACTTTATTTTAATAGTTTATTCCCACCGCTTTAATTTAAATTAATAAATAGTCTACATCATTTTCATTATAAATCAAACCACTAACTCAGAAAATTAATTCTACAAACAATTAAAATTCACTTCCTCGTGGGATTGACACTCGTCACCATTGATCTATTCTACAATAGATTTGTGCGCTTGCGAGTTCAACAAAATTTACACAACAGCATAATGACATGGTAGTAACTCGCGACAGTGAAGAAAGGCTTGACACATTGACGCGTGATGTAGGCTTGACTGCATGACAGAATTTGAGCAATGGTGTTAGGGTTTCATATGGCATGGGCCCTTGAATTTTAGAGGTCGAAGGAGAGATTTTTTAAAGGTATGAAGAAGAAGAAGGAGATGGCTAGAGAGATAAGGCAGCTGGCCATAAAATTGGAAACTAAAGACTTTTAGGTTTATTTTGATTTTAGGGTTTTTTGTTTTTACTTTTATATTGTTGGTTTTTATATTAATTAATACAATAATTTCAACATAAATTAAACTATGAGTTTGGCCAGGTGGTTTTTTGTTTGAACATAAACCACTTTAGTTTTAAGGTCTTAGGTTTGAGTAGCAGCCAAAACAAAAATAGATTTTTTTCCCTTTATTTCTGATAGAGGTGGCCAATGGGCCGGATGGCACGAGGCACGGCACAACACGTACATGGGTCGGGCCGGGCTTAGATTTTAGGCACGCAGGCCTTAAAAGCACGATACCATTAGAGATGAGCCAAAGCATGGCACGCGAAAAAACACGCAATAAGCACATTTCACTTTTAATGAAAGTAAACTTAAAATTTTATAAATAACTTGAAATTGAATCTTTTAATATATTTTATTAGCTCAAGCTTTTTAAATTTATTTAATCCTTAGTTTCAAAAAAATTATAATTGATTTATGTTTATAATTTATTAAATAAATAATTGATATCATGATTTTAATAAATAAAATTTTAAATATTATGATTTTATAAATATATACTAATATTATTTATGAACTATAATACATGACTCTATGTAATTTCAAGTTAACAATTAAGTTAACCCTTAAGAGAAAATTATTATTATTGTTGTTGTTAAGTATTATAAAAGAATTCTAATAACATTGAGTCAAACTAAGTAATAAAAGTTATATTCTCTTATTATTATTAATTTATTGTTATTAAATATGAAATTGAGTTTTGAATTTTTAATTTTATTAAATTTAATTAAAGTCACATGGATCTAAAAGGGTATATAGGCTTGAAAAAAAATACGCCAATAGCTTGGTATGTGTTTTTAAGAAAATTAAAAAAATAACTTAGTAGGCTTTTTTTCTTAGGCACAGCACGACATGACCCACGGCACAACACGCAAGTTGGGCCGAGTCTAAGAAAAACAAATTAGGCACGACACGAAATGCATAGTGGGCACGACACGACACGAGAACAAGCATACATGAGTTTCCCTTTGCTAGCATAAGCAAAGCACAGCACGGCACGGCCCGTTGGCCACATCTAATTTCTAACACCTTAGTGTTGATGATTTCTGATGTTTAATCTACAAACACCATAGAATTTGTAATTTGTGACAATTGTTTGTTAAACACGGAAAATGACCTAAATATATATAATTATTGATACTTTTTAATAAAGTATCATAAGACAAGTGTCAGTAAAAACTATTTTTCTAGTAGTGACATAGATCAAAACTCTAGGGCTTGAAATCTCACTTTGTGATATATATATATATATATATATATATATATATATATAAAGCATATATAATGAGCATTTTTTTTGGACAAGTCAATTGTTGATACTTGATTTTTTTCCCCTCGGGTCAAATCAAGTGCAATAGATAGAGGTGTACTTGCATACTCAAGTACAAACAAAAAAAGGTGAAATATGGCCAGAAAAAGGGGTTTCCAATGATCCCACCTCGGTGCTTAAGTCAGTGGCTAGAGAATTTGAGTTGAATTATAAAATTAGAGTTCTTAAGAACTTACCTATCTTTTAGAGAGTAACGAAATATTTATAGTATACCAAATATTCAAGAGAGTGGCCCTTGTATTTTGGTGAATGTGAGCAATTTGGTCGCTCTATCGTCAGCAAATTTTATTGAATCTTGCTGTTTGTTTTGACAATTTGATTTGTAAAAATTAATTGTACAACTTCAATATATTCCTCCTTGTTGAGCAATTCTTTATACTTGCAGTAGTATATAAGCACACTTTTTTCATGCTAAGTATTTTCCCATGCTTAAATTTCAAGAGGTGATTTTCCATAAGTAGCTACATAGGTTTAGTTTGATGCCTCTTCAATTAACATTCTTTGGATTTTAATTTTTTATTTGGGATGACATTCATCATGCTTGCATTTTTACTTCTTTTGTTGCACTTGCACTCTTCACATTTAAGGCAAGCTAAATTGCCTATATGACCTTTGCATATTTGGTGGCATAATTAAATGGTTATTGCATCTATTAATATATCCTGCAGACTTCACATGTTGTTGTCCTTTCTTATCTTACCAGGTTTCTTAGGAATAGTGTTCTTACCACTTTTAACCAAAATTGGTTTTTTTGATAGAAAAACGTGTTTTAGAAAAACATCATAGAAAAACGTAACTAGGGCGAGAAAGTTAAATTGCGTTAAGTAAAAGAATCTGGTAATTGTAGACTCATATGGGATTTTTCTTTCCATGATCAAACATCAAAAACTTCTTTTCTGCAGTTGTCTTCATGTTTAAATTGGCAGCCCTTCAAGTTATCAGCTCATGACTTTTCTTGAGGCAGTATATTTGATTATTTTATAGCACTTTTTAGTTTTGCCTGACTGTTTTGTCTCATCGAGACTTTGTATCAATATTTCTACCGTTCTTTACTTAGCTGTCATATGCGCGCACTTTGTTGTGATGAAATTAGTCATCGATCCTCTTATAAGGTTTCAGGATAAAACTTATAATCTACTGCCTTTGAGGTTAGAATTTACCCTTGACCTTCCCATTTGGGCCTATATGATGCTAGCTATTTCTTAAGTGTATATTTTCGAGTAAGAACAAATGATTCTTTTAATAAAGAACATAAACTTTCTCAAAAGTAATATATATAATACTCCCTAAACACAGGTTTGTTCTTCCATCTCAACTGAGAGTACCTCACTAAGGCGGTGATTATTCCAACATGGCGTATAATATAATAAGTAGATATTTCAAAACAACTTCCAATTTAGGTAGTGAACATACCGATTTATCAAGCTTCGATCTCATTAGGACTTAATAAGCTTAGTCATACCAGAGTTTGATTGTGTTGATTTCCGTGTTGCTTTCTTTTCCTATATTAGAAGTTTTGAGATTTGATCTATTTAGAGGGTTCCATTTCTAAGTCAAAAAAGATTTATTGCAATATTGCTCATGTGATCTCCTTTTTTGTCTAACTTGTTGTAGGGTGAAAAATATGGCTATTGAAGTAGGATAAAATTTGCTGATGGAATTTCCCTCAACAGTATCAATAATGCTCGTTTGTTGTAGTTTCAGCTTTGTAATGAAGGTAGTCGTTATGCACTTCTAGTTTTGAGTTTTAGGTAGAGCTTTTTCATCATCCTTATCTATGCTTTAGTTGCTTACATTGATTATCCAACACTTAGAGAAATTATTCTCTTTCTTCCAAGGAAGTAACTTATCTTGACAGTACACTATACTAGCCTTTGCTTAGATGGGGCACGTTATTTGTACATGAGCATTTTCCAACCCTCAATAGTGGGATATTATTCTATCAAGCTAATGTCAGAGATATATAAAATATATGATTTGGATAATACTCACATACCCGATGCAGCTTCGAGTTTTCCACCCTCAATCAGTGCTTAAAATTGAGCTTAATAAATATTGAGGCAGGTTAGAATGCTTTTATGCCAATAAATAAAGTTATAATGTTCCTTCTTTAATGCTTTCATGTCAAATGCACAATAACAATGATGTACATTGTAATTAGTGATCCTAAAATATCAATGTGAGATTTATACTCTTATAGGTAGCTAACCCCAATGGGTTTTTTAAGTCATTAGGAGTTAGGTTCTTACTCCACTTCAATCAATGATTATAACCCCCCTATTACCTTAACATCTATGAATTATTCACAATTGAAATTGTAAGTGGCTTTACATGGACATTTTGTCACCTTTGAGTAGATAATTTGTTCTTCCAAATTGGGCTTAACAATGCATATGCAAAAGACATATTGGTGATAATGATTTATCAACTAACTATAGGTTGGCAATTTCTATTCCTTTCATTCATAGTTTTCATACTTTGCTTTCACAACTTATCCTATATCAAGCTTGGAACTATTATATCTTTACCTTATATGGTGTTAAAAAGTCACACTTCAGTAGATAAGGTGTTAAAATATCGTACTTTAATCGGTAAGAAGCAGACTTTCTACCTACTGAGAGTGCCTTAACATTCATCTCATAAATCTATCTTTTAAGTGGCATGCAGCATGCATTCGATGCCAAGTTTATCATAGTCCTTTATATGTTAAGATTTCATGCAATGAAATTTCCTAACTTGAAGCTATATAATACAAGTGGTGAGCATTATAATACATATTATATGTAAATAAAGGGCATACCTTTTAGCATGTGCACTCGTTTCAAGTTTTCTCGTGAGCTAATGATGGTTTCTTTAACTCTTCTTCATCTTTTCCTTGATAAGTTGTATCTTTAAGGTAGGTCTGTGAACCAACTGAGCAAGAGTAGATTTCTGGTGCCCACTAAAGAGGTCGTGGTACTTAGCTTTCTAACGTAAAGCTTGGCTGTGTGATGAAGTTTTCTAGTTGATGAATTTTTATTCTTCTAATGAAGCTAGGACCGTTAAATTATATGCTCTCAGATGGCTTCAAGTGTGTCTTTTACTTTCTTGGATATTTATGTTGAAATCTCTTATTGTCTTCAAGCTTTTTCTTTTCCTGATTTGAATGTTTATTTTGTGCAATTTATGCATTGCTAGTTCATCTAGCTAAAGAAACTTTTTAGTCGTTTAGATTAACAATCTTTCCTTTTCAATCTTGTCAGAATTGGCCAAGTTTAGGACAATTTGTTTCTCCGAAGACATGTTCAAGTCAAAAGCGAATCATTATAACGAAATCGATGATTGATCTGATCATAATTAACAAAGTGTTGGCAGAAGGCACTTCTTTTAGAGGCAACTATTGACATCTGATTTTTTCTTGCCTGGGGTCAAAACAAGTGCAACAGATAGGGCTATACAAACACACACAATAACAAACAAAAAGCCATGAAATGAGGCTAGAAAAAAGGATTTTTGGTGATCCCACTCAAATGCTTAAGTTAGTAGCTTGAGAATTTGAGTTGAATCATAAAATTGGATTGGAGTTTTAGAAAATTTACCTCTCTTTGAGTGAGTAATGAATTATTTATAGTATACCACATATTTAGGAAAGTGGACCTTTTAAGTTGGTGAATGGGAGCTGCTATTAAACTTATCCATCGTGGTAATGAAGTGTTGCATGGCAGTTATGTCTTCATCTACTTTATTTTATTTTAGGAGGTTGTGAGATGGTGGAGCAATTGGCATAAGCTGACCCTTAGGGTGATAGAAAAAAAATTGGAGCATGTTTTTGGGAGCAAGGGTCATGCCCCTATTTTTAGGTGCATAGTGGTCTGTAGTCAACTTACTTATTGATTCTTCTCATGTTTCTGTGATTCCTTATTGTTGATAGGCATTATCCCAACATTCTCACCCTATTAGCTTAGTGTTTTCGACCAAGTTAAGGCTTCAATTGAGGATTCATTATTTCCCACCCTGAGGAATTCTTAATTCCCACCTAATAATCTTGGTCCTGCCTTTGAAGGATCCGATTTTCTCCTTTGAAGATCTTGAACCCTTCGAGGTGGTGTTAGTGATTATTTCTATATCAACACCAATAACGATGATTTTGTGGCTACGAGATTTTGGAAGAATGGCCGGACCAAGAAAAACAATACCTCCACAAACTAACATGGAGGATAATCTAGATGACCTAATGATTGATTAAGATGATTTAGAGGGCCAAGTTGATTTGAACATACCAAATCAAGTGGATTTGCTTCATCATATTTTAAAGTAAGTAGTAAAAACCTTGAAAGAATATTAGATGCTCAAAATCAAATATGGCAAACTGGTCCATCCAAATTGGATATCTATATATTCATTCAATTGGACTAGATAATATCCATCTAAAATCTTTTGGATATGGATATAGATTTTTCTTAAAATGTCCAACTAGATATTGGATAGATATGGATATTAGATGGATATCCAATATCCAATTCATTTTCTATATTTTTAGAGAAAAAAATGAAAAAATACAATAATATCCTAAACAAAGACATTTATTCTTACCAAGAAATTTATAAAAAAAATTTTAATTTTTAAAACTTTAAAAGATATATTACCAATAAAAAAAATTAACTTTTTCTCTAAAGAAAATGAATGCCAGCATTACCGTTCCATCATCGGCGATAGAAAGAGTGATCAAATGATGATGAATTCGAAATTTCACAATTTACACAATTGTACTAATGTTTTTGGCAAACAGATATAAATAGCGAGGTAAATGCCAAACAAACAGTGGCAGTAACATCCCATTGCTGAGTAACAGCAAATCAGTGAGTTGCACTGCCACCTCCATCAAACTCGTCAAAAGCCTTCGAATATTACTGAGGTGGTGGTACAACTCACCGCATCACCGTTAGTAGATGACATTAAGCTGCCATCATCCTTTTGGGTGATATTTCCGCCACCATCATTTATTTTTTGCCAACGAATTCAAAACTATTCCGTTGGTCATGAAACTTTGGGTTCGATTGTGCTAAATTTGTCATACTTTTTTCACTTTTTCCATTGCCTTAATTAGCTTTTAAAATTAATGATTTTACGAAATATAATATAAATAAAGGTAAATAAGAATTTCTTAATGTAATATATTATCTATTAGTTTAAAAACATAAATTTATTAATTAGTCATATTATATTTTAATTTAAAAACATAAATTTAATGTCCATGACTCTATCGACATCCATGGATATCCATGTCCATATCCAACGTTTAAAACTAGATACGGACATGGACATATCTACTATGGATAATTATGTATTTGCCATCCCTACTGAAAATGAGACTGCAAGCACTTGAATCTCAAAATCCAGGGAATCATGCCATTACAAAGTATGCCCAAAGTGGCATAACCAATGGAGATTGACTCAGGATCAGATGAGTAAGAAAAGAAATTTAAAAAATGTTATAAAAAATTCTCTGGATAACATCTACCAAAGAGGATGCAATCCTAGCTGCACAGAAAATCAATAGAAGCCTTTTTTCACAGAGATTTCTTCTAGCACCGAAGCTAGCCAAATTTTTGGTCCTAGTATTGAAATCTTTTGACAGAAAGAAAAACCTAGAAGGTCATTTGTACTACTATAAATAGAAGATATCTTTTGAGACAGATGATGAGGCATTCCTATGCAAGGGGTTCCCAACTCATCGAAGCATTGTTATCCTGACACAACCCGCCCGAATTCACAGGGCGAGTCTGCCTAATTTTATTTAATTGTTATGACGTAATCTGAATCAGGATTCTACCGAAAAAATTAGGCAAAGTCTTTCCTATATTTATTATAAAAACTAAATCTGTAAAATTATAAATCAAGCACTCCCAAATAATTTCCGAATACAACCAACTTCGTCAATCAATTATCTCAACCAAAATACCAAATCACTCAATTATTCAATATCAAATAAAATACATATGTTATCCGCAATCCCCGAAATGTAACAAATTATACAATCCCAAATTATCTTAATAAATCAATCGATAACTCTTAATATCATAACGTGGCCAAAAATTCTGAAAATAACTATTACTGCTGGGTCAACTGTTGTACTTGCGAATCTCCTGTGGGGGGGAAAATATAATAAAACGGGGTGAGTATAAAACCCAGTGAACTTAGTGAGTGGATAGTAGTTTTTGAATATAATTTTACTCCAAAATAATTAATCAGATCAAAACACCATCTCATCAAAATATCACACAATTAAAATAATTTATTAAATCCAAATCATGTACTCAAGTAACGATATCGTAAATATAATGCATAAATCAATGGAAGTTCATAATACTTATAACATCAATACTGAAATACCGAAAACTATCACCAAACAAATACCCAGGGGAAATAATCTCATCATATCCGGACCTCGACGGACGGGCAATGACGTACTATCTGGGTACAATCACGTCCCAGAGCTACACAGATAGATCGGAAAAAGCCATATCATACCACATCATATCCGGACCTCAACGGACAGGCAATGACGTACTATCTGAGTACCGCCATGCCCCGGAGCTACACGGATAGATCGGAACATATCATCTCATATCTCATCATATCTGTGCATGTATAATCTGGTCCCTAAAAGACAAAGTCGCTTGAGTACACGGCCCAAAGCCTCTGTGTGTACTCAGACGAGCCCCAAAAGCATGTATCTCATATGTATTATCTGTATCTCATTAGCAGTATCTCTGTATTCATCATAACACATACATATCCCATCTCATCTGTATCACTGTATCCGAAAGGGAAGGGTACTGTCTAATGATTTTAAAAACAATTATTATGCTCATATTCATATTCCTTTGTACACATATACATAAACATATAATCTCATCCAAAATCTCATCCAAAATCATATTCGAAATCTCATCCAAAATCTCATTCGAAACCTCATTTCCTTTTTCATTTAACATCTCTTAAATATGCTTTTCTTTTCTTTAAAATATTATCATGCATATTCAAAATCAGCAACTAAAATCATTAATCAAATACATTTCTCGTAATAAATACCAAAACACAATAAAATCCATTTATATAAAATCATTAAATCGATGCCTTTAAAATCAATCTCGCAAACATGCTTTATCATATTTTAAATTCATAATAAACTACAATGAAATAGGTTTGTATATTCCACTCACAATGACGGTGTCCGAACTCAGAATCGACAACGTCCGTGAATTGATTCTCGTTCGCGGATCCTCCTAATATGAGGAAATAACATAATTACTAACTATAATCACGAACTATAACTAATATACTCGAAATGACATTTATCCGTAATAAAATAATCTCGAATTCGTAAAATTACCAAAATACCCTCGACATTAAAATTCATCCATTATCCTCAGAATTACATATTATCAAACTATCCTCAATTCCGATTACAAAGATATCCATAAGTTTTGAATTTATAAAATTACTCCCGAAAAAATATAAAATTATCAAAATACCCCTAGTGACGTAAATTACTGAATTCCCCCCGTAATCTCAAATTACCTAATTCTCCTGATCTAAAATTACCAAAATGTCCACCAATTTTAAAATTACAGAATTACCCTTAAAGTTTATGAATTTATGAAGTTGCCCCTAATGGTTAACGGTAATCGAAACTCAATCAACGGCGACGAGAAGCTCAGGTATGCTAGATCTAACCTCGGTGAGTCCAATGGTACCGGCGGTGACCTCTCACGCGCGGCGGTAATAGCGGATCTAGCTCCCTAAAATCGTGAGCTTTTCGGCGATCGATCGGTGGCAATTTGGCCGTTTCAGGTGACAGGGTTGGTCAGAAAACGATGAGGGGAAGCTGAGGAACAAGATCCAAGTGGTGGATTGGCCCAAAACCGACAAAATCAATGGCGAGCAAAACGGGTTGAGCCGCGGGTTTTCGGGTTCGTTTGCCGGCGTTCTAGTCGGTTTTCGGTGACGAGGATAGCAGGGGTACGTCGGTCGGTAGTCAAGCTTTAGATCGATACCAAGCGTGGTCGATGGGGTGGCTGGAAACGAAAGAAATGGCCAGGTCTTGGTTGCGGGTCGGGTTGGTCAAACGGGTCAATAGGTCTTCTCTCTCTCTCTCTCTTTCTCTCTTTCTATTTTAGGAAAGCCAAATGTCTCTCTCTCTCATCACTTTCCATTTATAGTAACAATTATTTTTTTTAAGCTTAATACAATTTAAGCTAATTCCGGACCCGAGTGCCAAAATAAAATCCGATTACGCAACCATTGAATCGCGTCTGAAATGTCTCAATTTTCTATTGCGACAAATTTAAATTATTTCGAGCGCTATCAATTTTAATAATTGCGATCGATTACTCGTAATGATTTGCAACAATCCGACGATTTTAAAAAAAATTTGCGACGAAAATAAAAATAACATCACACTCAGTTAAATAAATTTCGGTGCATATGTTACATATCCTGATTTAGAAGTCTATAACCAAACTCTATTCACTGTTTTAGAGAGCTATGCATACAGTTTATAGTGCAGTATTACAAGTCCAAAGATATTAAAAAAATAAAATAAAAATCTAGTAGTCAATTATCAGACAAAAATTGCAGAAAAAGGAAATTAATAGGGATCAGTTTGAAGAAAAATGATAAAATTATGGTATCTACTCTCGGTTGTCAAATTATTATCCTAATACTCAGTCATATTTACATTTTGCATTAGTTTTGCTAGTTAATTATTATGGCATTTAATTTTTAACTAATCATTTGTATGGATAAATATGTAATCAAGTACTAATATACCACAACTATGTTAGAGTGTCAACATTATGTCAAAATATCATATAAATTCAAGTAGATCTAAATCAATAAATTAACATGACATAAAAGAAGCTGTTAAAGAAAAAATATAAACAAATAAAATAAACTTTAGGACTTACTTGATAGAGTAATTAATTCAATAATTTGAATGCTTGAGCTTTAACTTTCACCTCAACATAAAAAATTTAGTCCCTCATATTAATAAACAAAACACTTAGTTGATTTAATAGAGTTCTGAAATATATTACAAGAGTATTATCTACACAAAAGAAGAAATTTTTTCAAACCTCAATCTCAACTCCTTTCTCTTCTTTCTCCTCTTCTCTGCACGTCCCTTCATTCTTTCTCTCATCGCCTTTGATAGACAGCAAACATATCGTCTTCTTTTATTTTGGTATTATTTATTTTTTATTTTTTATCTACTTATATAGAACTGTGTGATAATCAAGTGACAAAAGGGCCACTTGGCCACCACACATGGCTCACTTCACTTTTTTTTTTTTTTAATTAATTACATCTACTCAATAATGCATTCTAAATGTCTTTAGCAATTTATCTTCTTTGTTTCCTATTTTCGATTCCAATTACCTCTTTATTCCTGAAATATTTACAAAAAAATTTATATAAAATTAACATACTGCAAATTAATTTAACATAAAATTTATTAAGAGAGCATTAAGATAATTTATAAGTTATGAGCGAATTAATCAACATTGTAAGTGAAAAGTCGATAATTTTAATCTTATTAAACGTACACTTTTTAGTGTTAATCAATAAGAACAAGTAAAACATTACATTTTGGATTAAAAAATTAAAAATTACTAAATAATTTTTAAAAATCCAAAACACATCATTTTACCTTACTAAAACACCCAAACGTCAAACCCTAGGAAACACAACAAAAAAATTCAAAATGTTGAAACCCTTACTACTCCTCAACCTTTTAGAAGGCACTACTGAAAGAAAAAAAAAAAGCTAAAATGATAATTTTTAATCGTCATGCACCTTACTATTAGATGATTGTTGCTTGACCGTCATTGAAGTTTGTATTAAGAAATTTTGGATGACGGTTTTTACATGTAATGAATTTTATGATGTATTATCCATCATGAATCTATCATTTACATAAGATAATTGTTTGTCATAATATTTTCTAGAAATGACTAATATGTATCATATGCTAATGAAACATTTAAATTAATTTAGAGGGAATTCCAAAATTTTTAAATTCATTCAGTGGAAGTTTCAAAATTTTAATTAAAGTTGGTGGGAATTGCAAAATTATTTGTATATATTTTATATTATTTAATTATTAATCTATTTTCATTAATTATTATTTATAACCAATTAAAATTTGCAATTGTTTTCTTTTGTTTTATACATGTATCTGCACTCCAAATTTGTGTAAATATATGTAAAAATATATACTAATAAAATTCAAAATTAAATTGCATAACAATAATAATAATTTAAAATTAAACTACAGCAAGGGTGTTTCGTTGCAAAATTAACAGCAAAGAAAGACACAATCCTAGCTCTTCAAAACAATTATTTCTCCAATTCGATCAACCCCAACACCCTGCCAATCTGTTTGCAGAGATGAGAAGGAAACACTTAAAAAGGTTTTTCATTTGTACAATTATTGCATCTATTGGTTCATGTAGTCCCCGTTGAGTAATTTCCCTTGTTTCAATCTGTAACCGTAATGAAATGTGAATACTCTCTTTACACACTTGACACTTCCTCAACTCTTACCAAAATAAATAGAGCTAATAAACAACATATATGTTGTGTAACTGGTGAAACAGATTCAAGTTTACAAAACGACCTGGATGGTATGCGTTTTGATATGCAAAACAAATGCTAAATGAAACGACTTGGAATGTTGCCGTTTCAGTTTAATTGTTGCATGCAAGCTGCATGTGAAGAAAAACGTCACATTCGGGTTGTTAGAAGCTGTTATTTCTCGTGCTCTGCTCGTGAGGTTCTTGAAAACGCATCAGGATCATTATAGGCTGGAAAATGCAGATGATGAAAAACGAATCTGAGTTAGTTGCATAGTAAAAGTATAAAAGGGAGAAGAAACCTTGTAATAAAAAATATACACAATTTAGCTCTCATGAAATAATCTCTGTATCTTGTTCATGATTCAATGGAAACCATATACACTTTGTTCCTCCGTGGATGTAAGCTAATGAAAGTTAGCTAAACCATGTAATCTCCATTTGTCTTTGATTGGTTGATTCTGAGTTTCATGGTGTTTCTTTTCTTATTCTGATTTGTAATTGAGTTCTTAGATCTTTGTCATCTTGGTGAGCATTTGTTCTTGGTCAAAGAATTCTTCTAATCATCTTCACAGCATCTTGATTAACTTGTGAGAAAGATTCTGGGCAGTAGCTGAAGGTGTTGAGAAATTATAACCCTTCAGTTGCTATAATATAGGATCAACTTTTAGACAATACCAATTAGAGAATTTTTTGAATTTCAATCTCATTACTCAATGTTGCATTACACACGTATATCATCTCAATCAAATGCAATATTCAAAACCAAACAAAAAAATAATGTCATGCCAATATTGTTGGATTTTTTAATCCAGCATTGTTGGATCTTTAATCCAACATTGTTGGATCTTTAATCCAACATTGGGCTTATATGTGAATAATTATGTGTTGCAGACTGTCATATAAGATTAAGTCCAATTAAAAGTGATGTGTTAAGGTTTATGGTATTATGGGCTTTAATGTATTTAATAGGATGTGGGCTTTTAATGTGTGGAGACCCAATAGTATTCTAATTCTATGATGGGCAGAATTAGGAATACCCAGTGATAGTAGGAAACTGTTGTCTATATAAGTGGTCATGGTCCCTAGGTCACACATTAAGAAAAGAAATCTTTCCATTCTTTCTGATATCCCATCTTCAGAGAGAAAGTGCAGAGAGAACAAAAGGACTCTCTAGGAGAACGTGTAGACCTGGAAGGCCAACCACACAACTCTAGGGAAGAACAAAGCGTTATAGATTCAGGTACGGTTCCGCATAATTTATTATTGATTCTTGGTGATATGACATGAATATTCCTGGGTTATAAGTGATAGTTTTCACTAAAGGTTTTATTATCCCAACAAGTGGTATCAGAGCCTATTCATGTTGAATCATTAAGAATCGAATTATAATTTTTTAATTATGATAGATTTGGTGTTCTTAAACTTAATAATACAAGAATAATTAAAATTATTAAATTTAAGGATAAATTAAAGCATTCGGAATTAAGAAAAATAAATACTCCAAATTTGGTTTGATAGTTTTGTTTTGATTAAGTGGATTTAGCCGGCGGCAATAAATTGGCCATCGATTTTTCACCCAGGTGTCACCCAACGGCGACGCCATCAAGCAAATCGTGGCCGCCTGCGGCTGTTGCAGTTAGAGCGGCGGGCACAGCTGCTGCGTCAAGAACCAAAAGGAAATAAAAAAAAAAAAAAGAGGGCCGCGGGTGGCTTTCGGCTGGGAAAGGCACGGTCATCTGGCTGCACCACTAGGTAAGCTGCGGCCAGAAGGCCGCGGAAGAAGAAGAAGAAGAAGCTGCACGGTTTTGATGTTGCAGCATGGTCACCATGCTGAAGAAGACTCGGCTTCTCGGCCGCGACCTGTCACTCAAGCTGCGGCCATAGCCGCGCCCAAAAAAAAAAATTAGGTTTTCAACTTTTAATTTGGGCCCGGTCTGGACCGGTCGGTTCAACTGACCCGAACCGGTCCAGTTTGAACCAATCAGCGGTTTTGAACGGGTCAAAATTTGACCGGTCAAAGTTTGACCGTTGATTGGTCAAAGTTTGATTTTGACCGTTGACCGGACTTTGACAAAAAAAAATTTTGTGTAATTTTTAAATTCAAATATTTATTAGTTTATATGTATTTTGAGATGAATTAATTGAAACAACATGTCACCAAAGTGACCTCTCTTGTGAAAATTAATTTATTTTATAATACAAACGGTTTTGTACATGTAATTTCTGTAAATATTGATCGGCCCAAAGAAAGATCTATATTTAATAGAATTATATGTGTACTTGTGGTAATAAACACATGATGATTATTCAGTTTTACATGTGAACAATAAATCGGCCCAAAGGAAGATTCATTGTTTGACATGTTTTTATTATCAGTGTTTGATTACTGCACCAAGATATTACTTACAAGTTAATATTTTGTCCAAAGATAGAATATTAATGGAGTGCACGGTATCTTGAAATGGGGTTTATCTTTATTTAAATTTATTTTTGTTTTAAGACTAATATGAGCTTGTTCTGCTTGTTTGTTGTTCTGGATTCAGTTATGTCAGCTGATAATATTACTGTCAACATCAATTCTATTCCTATGCTAAATGGCTCTAACTTCAAATCGTGGCACGAGAATCTATTGATAGTTCTTGCAGTCATGGATCTTGATCTTGCGTTAAGGGTTGATTCTCCCCCACCTCTTACAGATGATAGTACCCCTGATGATAAAAAGGAAATGGAAAGGTGGGAGAGATCAAATCGCATGTATATCATGATCATGAAGAAGGCCATTCCAGAAGCATTCAGGGGCTCAATGACTGAGAAAGCAAATACAGCTAAGGAGTTCCTTACAGAAATTGAACAGAGTTTTGTCAAGAATGAAAAGGCTAAAATTAGTACGCTCTTGACAAGTTTAATTTCAATAAGGTATGAGGGTAAAAACAAGGGCAATAAAAGGAATAAGGATAAGAGAGCTGCAAAATCACTACCTCAAAAGAAACAACAAAAGAAATCAAATGATATAGTCGACAATAGTTGTTTCTTTTGCAGAGTTGAAAGTCATTGCATGGTTTGTTATGAGGTTAATTTAACTTCAGTACCTAGACACACATGGTGGATAGATTCTGGTGCAACCACTCACATCAGTGTGTCTATGCAGGGTTGTCTCAATTGCCGAAAACCCAATGATGGTGAAAGATACATCTATGAAATTATTATTAAAGACCAGATTTTATTTGGATCTTGATGAAACATTTATTGTTCCATCTTTTAGGCGGAATTTGATTTCTATTTCCGCTTTGGACAAATTTGGTTATTCTTGTTCATTCGAAAATGGAAAATTTAGTTTGTTTTATGATTCAAAACTAGTTGGTTCTGGTTCTTTGACAGGCGATGATAATCTTTATATGCTTGATCCAATTGCTTCATTTAATGAATCCCTGCAATTAAGTACACGAGGTTTAAAGAGAAAGTTAACCAATGAGAATTCAGCTACGTTATGGCATAGGAGATTGGGTCATATCTCCAAACGGAGAATATAGAGACTTGTGCCAGACGCAATTCTCAACCGCTTAGATTTCACAGATTTTGACATTTGTGTTAATTGCATTAAGGGGAAACAAACCAATAAAAGGAGATTTGAAGCCAATAGGAGTTTGGATGTCTTAGAACTCATACATACAAACATTTATAGGCCATTCCTTGCACCTGCTTGGAACGGTCAACAATATTTTATGATGTTCATAGACGATTTTTCTAGATATGGCTATATATATCTCCTCCATGAAAAGGCATAATCCTTGGATATGTTCAAAAAACTTTTAGGCTGAAATTGAGAACCAACTTGGCAAAAGAATCAAAAGCGTCAGATCTGACCGTGGTGGTGAATACTATGGTAGATATGATGGTTTAGGTAAACAACGTCCAAGACCATTTGCAAAATTTCTAGAGGAATGCGGTATCGTCCCACAGTATACTATGCCGAGTTCACCCACTATGAATGGTGTTGCTGAAAGACGAAATAGGACACTTAAGGACATGGTGAGGAGTATGATTTCTCATTCTACCTTACTAGAATCACTCTAGGGAGAAGCACTTAAGATTGCAGCGTATATCCTTAATAGGGTTCCAACTAAAGCGACTGTCAAAACTCCTTATGAGCTTTGGATAGGTAAAAAGCCTAGTCTCAAACAATTACATGTTTGGGGATGTCCAATTGAGGTAAGGCCTTATAGGCCTAATAAAAAGAAACTGGACTCAAGAACAGTGAGTTGCTATTTTATTGGATACTCTGAACGATCCAGGGGATACAAGTTTTATGATCCCACGACTAAGTCGATTTTCGAGTCAGGAAATGCTCGGTTCTTTGAGGATGTTGAGTTTGCGGGGGGAGATACAATTAGGGACTTTGTCTTTAAAGAGGAATATGTTGATATTCGCATAGGTGTTATTGGCATTTATCAGGGTCTCATTCTTGATTTTGTTCAAGACACAACAAATCAAGACAATATTAGAGAAATCCCTATAGAAGAATTTGTTCCAGAAGAACAAACTCTACCATCTTAAGAACCTATGCTATTAAGGAGATCTACTAGAGAAAAGAGAAGTGCATTGTCAGATGACTACATTGTATTTCTCCAAGAACATGAGGTAGACATCGGCATGATGGAAGATGATCCAATCAATTTCCATCAAGCTATGGAAAGTTCTAACTCTCAAAAGTGGATTGATGCCATGAATGAGGAGATGAAGTCCATTAAAGATAATTATGTATGGGATCTTGTCCCATTGCCACAAGGTGCGAAACCTATTGGTTGCAAATGGATATTTAAGACCAAAAGGGATTTGAAAGGCAATGTGGAGAGGTACAAGGCGCGTCTTGTCACAAAAGGCTTTACGCAGAAAGAAGGCATCGACTATAATGAGACTTTCTCTTCAGTTTCTTCGAAAGACTCTTTCAGGATTATAATGGCATTAGTGGCGCATTTCAATCTTGAGTTACATCAGATGGATGTAAAGACGGCGTTTCTCAATGGCAACATTGATGAGACAATCTATATGGTGCAGCTAGAAAACTTTGTGTCCAAAGACCCAAAGAATATAGTTTGCAAACTTAAAAAATCCATCTATGGGCTCAAGCAAGCATCTCGACAATGGTATTTCAAGTTTCATCAAGTGATCATCTCATTTGGTTTTGAGATGAATTTGGTCGATGATTGTATATACCATAAGTTCTGTGGGAGTAAGTATATTTTTCTAGTTTTATATGTCGATGACATTTTGCTTGCTAGTAGCGATATAGGCTTATTGCACGACACCAAGAGATTTCTAACTAAGAATTTTAAGATGAAAGATCTTAGTGACGCCTCTTTTGTATTAGGCATACAGATACACCGAGATCACTCTCAGGGTATTTTGGGATTGTCATAAAATAACTATATCGAAATAGTTCTCAAGAGATATGGCATGCAAGATTGTAAACCAGGTGATACCCCTGTGGCTAAAGGAGACAAGTTTAGTCTTAATCAATGCCCTAGGAATGACTTTGAAAAGAAAGAAATGCAAAAGATTCCTTATGTGTCAGCAGTAGGAAGTCTGATGTATGCTCAGGTTTGTACGCAACTGGATATAGCGTACGTTACTAGGATGTTGGGCAGATATTTAAGTAATCCAGGAGTAGACCATTAGAAAGCAGCCAAACGGGTCTTACGATATTTGTAAAGAATAAAAGACTACATGCTCACATATCGGAGGTCGGATAAGCTTGAGATCGTTGGGTATACTGACTCTGATTTTGCTAGATGCCAAGATAGTATGAAATCCACTTTGGGTTACATCTATCTGCCAGTAGGAGATGCTGTTTTTGGAAAGAGTGCTAAACAGTCTCTTATAGCCTCTTCCACGATGGCAGCAGAGTTCATAGCATGTTATGAGGCATCCAATCATGGGATATGGCTACGGAATTTTGTCAGGGGGCTACGTATAGTAGATGGTGTTGATAGACCACTCAGGTTATTTTGTGACAACAAGTCAGCAGTGCTGTATTCTAATAACAACAAGAGCTTGACGAAGTCGAAGTATATAGACATCAAGTTCCTAGTTGTGAAAGCAAGAGTTCAGAGTGGACAGTTGTCTATAGAGCACATTGGCACAAACTTCATGATTGCGGATCCGCTTACTAAGGGACTGCCATCCAAGATGTTCCATGAGCACAATGCTCGTATGGGTGTTATGTTATTTAATGATATTCAGTTTTAGTGGGAGTTTGTTATTTTAGATGCTCTTATAATATAGACATTCTTGGTTATTTCAGTTTTTTGGATATTTAAGATTATTTTCTATAGAAATAATGTTTTGGTTTGTTCATACTCTGATTTTAGTATGTTTTGATCTCAATAAAGTTTAAGGTGAACTAGTTGGAAATAGGCATGTTAAGATCACCTTGCATGAAATGTCCATGCTACACATCCATATCATGATCCATGTCATTCAATTGTATTGGCATAGTGACCATTGAGAGTCAAGTTACGATAAATGTAACGAAGGCTGCTTCGATCCTATGTTGGTATAATTGATGGACCTGATTGGTTATAGATACATTTCGATAATGACAGTAAGGTTGAGCTCATATGGTTATTTTTTACAAAATATAATTATGAGGTTACACATATAGCCCAAGTGGGAGATTGTTGGATTTTTTAATCCAGAATTGTTTGATCTTTAATCCAGCATTGTTGGATCTTTAATCCAACATTGGGCTTATATGTGAATAATTATGTGTTGCAGACTGTCATATAAGATTAAGCCCAATTAAAAGTGATCTGTTAAGGTTTATGGTATTATGGGCTTTAATGTATTTAATAGGATGTGGGCTTTTAATGTGTAGAGACCCAATAGTATTTTAATTCTATGATGGGCAGAATTAGGAATACCCAGTGATAGCAGGAAACTGTTGTCTATATAAGTGGTCATGGTCCCCAGGTCACACATTAAGAAAAGAAATCTTTCCATTCTTTCTGATATCCCATCTTCAGAAAGAAAGTGCAGAGAGAACAAAAGGACTCTCTAGGAGAACATTTAGACCTGGAAGGCCAACCACACAACTCTAGAGAAGAACAAAGCGTTATGGATTCAAGTACGGTTCCGCATAATTTATTATTGATTCTTGGTGATATGACATGAATATTCTTAGGTTATAAGTGATAGTTTTCACTAAAGGTTTTATTATCCCAACAAATATAACTTGGATTTATTTGGCATCAAAGAGCCTTTACACAAACATTTAGCTACATCTACATGGGTTAGTCGATCCATCTTAATACAAACTATCAAAAGAGAAACAGAAAATTACTTTCAAAATTTGTTGGATACATGTTTCCGTTGCCAACTCACTTCGATCTGTATGCCTTCATCAATAATGACATTAAATTTTAGTAACTAAAATTGTCATAACACAAAAATTAACCAAGTCTATTGACAGACAGTTGATCTCAAATAGAAACAATCGCACATGGAAAGTAAGTACCTCAAGGTGCAATGTTAAAGGGACTTATAGTCCCATTCTTACTTTCTAGAAAATTTAGACCAACAACATTTTTAATAATTTGACACGATAAAATCTAGCAGACTCATATCTGTCAAATGCATGAAAAAGGGGGTTTGTATTCATCTTACGTTTTACTTGAGCTGCCACTTATTGTGGGTTTTGTAGCAAATCCACGTTTTTGTTATTAATAAAAATGATGGAGGTATATTTGAAACTACGTTGCTTTCATTTAAATTTAAAAACAACAAATGTTTGATAAACATTCATTTTTTCTTTGCAGATAAAATTTACTACCCACCCACACGCTTATATTTGACATATATTGATTTTGTTCCGCTTAAAAAGTCAAAATACCTCATTATTAAATAGACCCTTGGTCAACTTTCCCTCGTAATGAATCGTGTCATTGCACTTTACTTTTTCATTTGTAGTGGGATCCTATTATTAATATCCAGTGATATGGTAATCGTTCTTTTAGCAACAACTAACTGAGAAAATTATGACAAATAGATTCTGACATTTCAACGAAAAGATTGCTAGTAAAAAATAGACATTTTACACAAATTCACTATAATTTTCATTATATACATTTCAGAAAATAACTAGATTCTAGAAGAACTAGGTATACTTGATTAAATTAAATCATTCAGAAAAATAATAATGTGATAAAATCTCTGGCAGGGCAAAGAGAAAAATCTTGCAGAGGGAAAATAAAAATATTTGTGCATGCCAATATGACTTGGATTTATTTGGCATCAAATAGCCTTTACACAAACATTTAGCTATAGCTATAAAGTTCCATTGCAAACTTTATATCTCATCTCTTTATCCAGAATGCAAAGTGGCCAAACTGATTTGTAAAGGTGATAGATAACATTAAAGCAAGCTACAAAGTTGCATTACAAACTTTAGATCCCATCTTCTTAGCCAGAATAGAAAGATAGTCAAAATAGTTTGCATTGGTGATACATTCAATCTTTTCTTTGCCACAATTAAACATGAAGCACCAATGACAACCATAGAATTATTGAGATTTTATGTAGTGCAAATGTAAATACCAGCATATTTATTGAGCTTTTTTCTGTAGGTCAATAATCCATATTCATCATCAAACAGTTCGTGCGCAAAACAAATCAAACTAACACATGTCCACTAACTGCCGTTCATTTTTAAAGCATCTTGGCGTGCAAAATTCCTAAAACAAACAAAAGCTTTGACAGGTTGAAAACCTCCTTACCTTGATATAAACGATAAATAAAAAATATTAAATAATTTCCCAATATTCTTAACGACAAGTCAAATTATGACCTAATCTTGCTTGGAAGATAAAAATTTAAAATAAAACCCAAATTTCATGTCTAAAAATTCAGCAATTTCCGTAATGGAACAAACCTCACATTTACAAAAATATCAACTAAAGCAAGATGAATATGTAAATAAATTTCAATAAAAAACTGAAAATTAAATTAAAAAATTTTAAAGTTACGGGAGCTTCTTGTACAACTTGCGAAACCATTGCTTTGCACGTAAATCATCGGTGAATTCTCCAGCCATTCACCAAAAAGCTAGTGTTGACAATGAATTGATTGATGAAGAATCTAAGAAGCTTAATTGCTGAAATTAAGGGAATTTAAATGAGTTGAGTGAGAGGGAGTGAGATGAGTGCCAGGTTGAGGACTATGTCCTTGTTTCTGCAACGACGGCTGTGAGTGATGTGTATTTGTCTTCCACTTCTTCTGCGGCCGTGACGGCTTTGAGTGATTCGGTTATGATTTTTTCAACACTTGAGCAAATTCTTGAGAAATGTTAGAGTGCAGGAGTTTTTTTTTTTTTTAATCTAATGGTGTGTTTACTGAATAATAGTTGGAATGGGCTGAAATAAAAATAAGTAGGAATTGGAATGAGTTACAATGCGAATGAGGAATGAGAATCAGAATAAGTTATTTACTTGAAATTGAAATGCTAACTAGGCTACCCAAGGGGGGTGAATTGGGTTATTAATCAAAATTTAAAAATTAAAACTTAAAAGCAAATAATAAACTAATCAAATTCAAAATAAACAAATTAATGTGCAATGAAAAATAAAGAGACAGGGTAAGAGAGAGCAAACACATGATTTTTACGTGGTTCGGCCAACCGTGTCTACGTTCACATCTCCAAGCTCACCGAACTTGATGATTTCACTAAGTTAGCCTCCAAGGCTTCAACAACACTTACAATTGACTTCAAAGGTGTCAATTAGCTTTTACAACAAGAGATTATCCCCAATCTCTTAACCTAAGTGTATCCCAACACTTACAATCACTCAAAAATAAATAAACAATATCTCACACAATGTATATGGGTACCAATGAAATCTCAAAGTGTAAATTAATGAAACAAAAAGAAGTTTAAAGCTCAATGATGATTGTTTACTCAATAATAAGCTCAATGATAACTGTTGGATCTCTTGAAATTTGAATTAAATTGAGCCATTTTATACTTGAAGTTGAAAACTAGTCATTGTTGACTTTTTGGGAGAAATGAGATTGCCATTTACTGTTGTTGGTTTACCATTTTGACTTGTCCAAATGACTGTTGTGCTAATCTTTTAAAGAAACGATTTACCATTTAAACTTATCGAATCACCATTTATTTCCAAATCCTGTAAAACAAACTTACATCTTCGTTTTTAGTAAACGGTTCATGATTAGAAATTATCTCTTCTCTGTAAATTATCGATTCATCGTTAATGAATAAATGGTTCACCGTTAATTTCTAAAATCTTTATCAAAACAATTCTAGCTAACCATTTTTAATAAACAATTCACGATTAAAAAGACCAATTTCTTTCTGTAAATTATTGGTTCACAGCTAATTTGCAGGATTTGTATTTTGACAACTTTTTGTAGAAAATGGTTTTCTAACTCAAGTTAACGATTATCCAGATTCTTTAAAAAAGGCTAAAATATAATATGACTTTAAGATTTTGTTTTATATCAATAAATCCAACATTTTTAATCACGAACATATAAATTTTGTTATCATCAAAATCAATATTATAAGATTATTTATGTCAACAAAGCGTAAAAATTGGAATTAATATGTTTATTTTATTTTGAAATCAGAATCGGATAAGTTAGATCGTTACAAATTATTACAAAGTCCTTAATTAACTATCGTTATAATCATTATTTTTTTGTTATTGTAATTATTTATTAAAAAATTATTATTTAAAACAATTATTGTTAATAATATGTTAATATATTAACTTGTGTGTGTGTGTGTGTGTTTGTGTGTGTGTATATATATATATATATATATAAATGTTCCAATCCGAAATTTCAAAGTTGCGCATAAACTATACAGTTTACGTGCTTCAAGTTTTAAGCCTCTAAAACCTTGCGATTTTAAAGCTTTCCAAGACTTTTTCAGCACGTTAAGATCCCATACCAGAAAACAACTATATAATGTATATATATGTATGTGTGTATGTATGTATGTATGGGGCAAAGGCTAACCCGATCGGCTTTTCAATTTTCCTCGGCTTTAGTTCAAGTTGAAATAAAAATTGATCAGTTCTCAAATTTGAGCTTGATCAAGTTTTTAGAGTTAAACTAAACTGAACTGAACCTAAAATAATTTTGGGGTTCTGTTAGATTTGGTTTAACTCAATCCAACCCAATTTGTTGTTTGGTTCTTCTCAGTTCTTAAAATTAAATTGCATTTTTATATTAATCTAATTAAATTGAATTGATAATTTATAATTACATAGTTACATATAATAATTTATATTGTGTGTGATTCTTAAGTGAAAATATAATTTTATTTCAAATTTAAATGATAATTTGTTTTAACAACAAAATCAACTACATTACTCTTGCTTCTAATTTTAAAAATATATTGTATTGACCTTAGGGTCATTTTTAATTTTAACCTTTAGAAGATATAAAATATAATATAGTATCTCATAATTTTAATCACTCGGAGTCCTATTCCAACTAGGAATGGCAATGGATTGGCAATGGATTGGATCTGATCTAAGATCCACCTTATCTAAATCCAATTGAATCAGATTTGGGTTAGTTTAAAATGGATTTGGATATACATGTGTGAATCTAACATGAATTTGAAGCAGGTTTGAACCTATCTTAATATGTAGATCTAGATCCATATTCACCTATCTTTTAATTTTATTTTAGGAATTTCTTAACATCTTTATAATTATAAATGATAATAAATTTCATTCATAGCATAATAGTGGTATTTACCATGTATTTAAAAATCTTAATACTAAAATATTAGTTTTGTAAATTTAAATAATAACAGGACAAAAATAATTAAGATTAGCCTGCCCTAAAGCATGCACATACAATATTCAAATTGTAAGCTAAGTAATAATGTCTGGCAATTTATTTTATTATATTGGCAAAATAATTTTTAAGGAATATAATTATTTCTCCTATAAACTAGCACAAATGGTACAAAATTTTGATGGTACAAAATTGTCTCAAAATTAACTTTTGAAGGATACTTTATTATCTTTCTTATTTACTTGTTTTGCTATAAAAGTATAAGCTGCAATATTTATTAGATTTTTAAGACAAATTATATAATTTAGTTTTTATCAATACATTTTAATATTTAATTTTCATTTTACAAAGTTATTGGTCTTTTATTGTTGAGTTTTAGAATTTATGATAGATCAAGAATAGATTTGGATTTTAATTTTTTTTTGGATTTGGAGCAAATATAAATATTTATTTCTTTATTGGATTTGAATATGGAGCAAAAAACATGGATTCATAACAAATCTGGAGCAGATACAGATCTTAGTTTTTCTTATGGATCTAGATTTAGAGCAGAGTAGATCAAAGCCATATCTGGCCTATTGTCATCCCTAATTGCAACGAAGGCCGACTTTAATTCGCGAGAGACCAAAACAAGGTCCATTTCATGTAGTGATTGTGGATAGGGGAAAGGCAACAATTCCTATAAGTTCAGTATGCCTCTTTCCTTTCTATGCCTCTATATGCAAGTATTCCAACTTTGAGCTAAATTGAACTCCATGCTATCACTCAACCATTATATTAAAATTAAGAAGCGTGCGATCGAATGAGCTATTCGTCACTTATAGTTAAAAGTCTTCTAAGACGAGTAGTCATAAGCCTCTCACCTATATTTGCAAGTTTTGATTAAAAAAAATGATAGCAATAATAAGTTAATTTCCTTAATTTTACAAAAATTTGTCAAATTTTCCTAGTGAATATGAACTTACCATTATTCCTGCAAAACAGTTAACAACTAACACATTTTATTTTTCTTAATTTTTGGTAATATTAATCAATTTTTTGTTATTACAATGAAAATTATTCTACTTTTAATATTAATAAAAAGATTAATCAAGAACACTAATTAAAATCATTGAAAATGCACTCCAAACTTATAAAATTGTATTTATTTACGAGATTATTAGGATGAAACAGTAATTTCATTGCCAAAAAGGAGCATTAGAGATGAAATTATTGGCGCTGAATACTTTTTCTAATATTTTAAAGCAAGGTGCCGTTATATCTGTTCCTGCTAAAGTAATGAAAGAAAAAGTCATTTTCTATGACGAAAACAAAATCATTGCTAAAAAAGCTTTTTGCAATGAACACAATTCATCTCCAAAAAAGCACTTTTTTACCATGAAGATTATTTTATTGTTAAAGAATATTTTGCAGCGAAAGAAAACTCATCGCTAAATAGTAATTTTTGCGAAGAAACAGAAATCATCACTAAAAATCATTTTTACTATGATATTGTTTCATCGCTAAAAGAATACTTTTCCAAATCAAGTTTTTAGCACAAACTTTAGCTTGAACCATGTTAATGGTTACACATTATTGGTTTGGTTGATAAAGAATCAAAATAGATTTAGCAACAAATCAAGAAATACGAATCATACTTTGTCACGAAAAAGCATTTCTCACTATAAAAATATATACTTTTTTACAATGAATACAAAATCATCGCTAAAATTCATTTTCCCCACAAGAAAATTTTGCTACAAAAATATGCTTTTGCGACGACGATAATTTCATTACTATAAGCATTTCTTAGACCAAATACATTTCACCGCTAAAAAATATTTTTGCGTCATAATATATTTTATCGCTAAAAAGAGTTTTTGCTATGAATTTATGTCCATCGCTAAAAGGTTCTACTTCAAATACCTTTTTGCAATCAAATATTTTCGTCGCAAAAAGTGGTTTTATCTATGAAGACAATTTCATTGCCATTGTGGGCTTTTGCAACGACATACATTTCGTTGCTATCAATTTTAGATCTAATCTATATTGCGTGACAAGTCATTTGCTAAAACCACCTTTTGCGACGAATATTTTCATTGCAATATATAAAAATTTGGTTGCTAAATGTATTGGCGCACACAATTTTTTTACCGTTAAAATTTTTTGGCGACAAAACAAAGTTTTGGTCATAATATGCCCTCTTTAGTGATGAAAGATTCATCATTAAAAGTAATAATTAAATATTATTTTCTATTCAATAAATTTTGCAACGAAACCTTTTTTTTCCTTGATAAAAGGCACTTATTGCTATTCTTATAGTGGATTATAATACTAGTTTTCCGATAAAGGTAGTCAGTACCATAAAAAAGGGGTTTCAATAGTGGGGTGAATTGGGGTTTGTAAAATTTTCTTCCCTAATAAACACAATTCAACAACTTCAACCACCAAAATCCAGCAATAATAATTGAGACAATTAATACAAAGAGATGAGGGAATAGAAAATAAACATAAAGAATTTTACATGGTTTGGAAAATCCGCCAATGTCCACGGCTCCGAGCAATTCAAGCTTAAGGATTCCACTAACCAAACATTACACCTAAGCCTTCAAAAAGTACACAATTGACTTCAAATGTGTCAATAAATCTTTACAAAATCTTATATTATCTCACACCTAAATTTCAAATGTTTTCCACACTTGCAACTCCGCAATCTCACAAACAAAGATTATTCTTACAAGATCAAACTCCTCACAAGAGTGAATAAACAAGTTATAGGTCAATAATAATTTAATGTGCATAAGCAAGTGAGTGAAAGCTCAATTATGCTTAGAATGATCAAGTTGTATCTCAACAAGAGTAGTCAAAGTCAGTTAGAGTATGCTTTTTATAGATGGAGCAAGAAACTAACCATTATTCACTCAAAATTAGACATTCTTTGAGTTATCGAATCACTGGTAACTTTCAGGTGATTCCCCACTATCTTATGTGCCATATTACTATCAGAAGAGTGTGTGAAAAATTTTGTTTAATCAGGTCATTGCCAAAAATTATTGATTCATCATTTTGGCTCCAGAATGTCTAAAGAAATTATTGTTTCGCTGCTAAAATGAGGTTGATGACCTCTAACTAAAATTTTGACTTTTTACATTTTAGCCTTCAAACTTTCTAAACTTATATATTGACCTAGACTGTTACAAAACCTTTCAATGAGTTACTTTTCTAGAATTTCAAACAATATTTGTATGATTTCAAAGTTTCCAAAACCTTTTCAATTTATTCCATAAACTTGAAAGCAACCATTTACATAATATCATTTTCCTTTTAATTATAGGACCTTTATATTATGAAAATAGTGGTGAATTTAAAATGTCATGGTCATAGGACCTTTATATTATGAAAATAGTGATGAATTTAAAATGTCATGGTCATGGTAATGATTTGAGCTTTTAAATATTTAATCATGCTCACATTTAATTATGCTAGTTTTACAAGAAATGTGACAAGAGAAATCACCCCTTGATGCTTGTCCTTGATGAGATTTGTCTATTGAGTGCCTTGGACTTGATCTCACAAGGACAATTTTTATCCTTCAAGAGCTAGTGAAATTGAAAGCATGTATTTTCTATTTTACCCTTGGCACATGGTTTTTTATTATCAAAATTAAGGTTTGTATGACCAGCATATGATTTTGTTTCTGACTTTCTTTTTCAGGCATATAATGTTGGTTAGAGTTTCAAAAGCTGAAGGAGCTTACACCACAATAAATATTTGAAGTGCCAATCCAAGTAAGATCTGAATAGGTATCACTTGTCAGCAGGATTTCGTGTAAGTTAAAGTACTATTTTGATTAGTTTTTTATAGCAAGTTAACTCCGGACTGTCGACTAGTTTTCAGCAACACTCAAGCTTATGTGTTTTGGACAATATATTTGTAACAAGACTTAGGGCAGCAGCAAGGAAGCCATGTTTGAGACTACCCTTAAGACGAGCCAAGAGTTAATTAAAACACTTTATTTTGCCAAATTTTGGTCCTATTAGCTCCTTGCTATCTTATTCTCTTTATTTAATATGGGAATTAATTTTATTTAATTTGTAGCTAATGGATGTTTAAAATTTTTGTGTTACATTGTAATGATTTGATTATGTTGTGGGGGGCATTGGTTTCACCATTAGGGGATTTAGTTGCTTAAATGGTGGAACCAGTAAGCTATTAATTTTTTATCCTTAAACACACAAGACACGTCCATTTTTATTTGGCTTTAATTAATTGCTTGTCACACTTCTTATTCTGTTGAGATTTTATCTTGTTTGTTTATTTGTTTGTATGCTAAGCGTGTACTTTTAGCCCTTAAAAGATAAAAAGATCAGGACCAATTGCTGCAGCATAGTGCCATCCTTCTTATATTTCTGCTTTTGGTATTCAGAAGATTGTATATACGGCGCTACTGGTGAAATATTTGATTTCTTTTGCCAATGTTCCACAGCCTTGGATCCTGATGGTATTAAAGCCTTTTTGCTGACAAGTCTACAATTTATTAATAAAGCATATTACCTGCAAAGTTTATGCATAGTCCTATGAAAAGGTAGTTTTTTTATTATTTAATTTATTTTCTCAAGTAGTAGTGCATTGTTGGGTTTAGATAATTTTGCTTTCTTGAATCTCCAGGTTTCTTATTTTCTGTAGGATTAGAAGTTAAGTTACATATGATAATGTTGGAGCTGGAATTGGAATTCAATTCTGCAGGAAATTAGTTGCCAGACGGTTTTACAAAGATTCAATAGCTGTCGAAGTTGGAGTACAGTTTTATTGAAAAATTAGCAATTAGAACGCATGATCTGATGTTATTTTGCTTGCTATTCGACTGGAATTTGAATATAGAATGCTAGACTTTGGATTCATTGCTGGTGAATGAATAATTAGTAATTTTTTGCTGTTAGATATCTGGTTGTACTTCGCATTTTAATTGATATTAAGTTGCCTTTTTTCGATTTAATTGAAAATAAAGGCAAATATTAAAGGTAATTATCATATAGCTGCCCTTGTTTTAAGGAAATATCAAACTAATCAACTCAAACTAGAAACATACCAAAGATCCCCCTCAAATTACATGAAATATACTTTTTTATTTTTTCATCAAATTGAAAAATACCTTTTTTTAAATGAACATTAAAAGATACTTACAATATGACACTTCTATACTAGTAAGAATAATAATTTAAATATAATTTAATGAAATTGATTTTAAATTAATTGAATTATTTTTAATATTATGTTATAAATTTAAAGATATTTTACAAAAAAAAAAAATATTTTTATTAACATTTTCATAGTCAGTGTAGTCTATCTGTAGAATCATATTAAATTATATTTATTTCTAAATATATAGAAAAAAACCAATCCCTCTATGCACACAAAGTAACTCAAACCTCTACCTAGTAATATGAAGATAACTTCTATCCAAGTATTAGATAATTATCAAACAATTATCTTGTTGATGGTATTAAATATTCCAATTACATAAAATATTATTATTTTTCTTATTATGATTAGTGGTAGTGGTTAGTATCAATATGTTATATGGATACCTTCTAAAAAAAACATTTGTATATTAGACAAATATAATGTATCTGACACGACCCGCCCCGAACTTCTAGGGCGAATCTGCCTAATATCTATATAACTAATCTGACGTAATCCAAATAATCAGGATTCTACCAAAAAAATATTCGGCAGAGTCTCTCCTATATTATTACACCACCAAATCTACAAAATTATAAATCATGCACTCCCAAATAATTCTGAATACAACCAACTTCGTCAATCAATTATCTCAACCCAAAATACCAAATCACTTTATCATTCCATACCAAATATAATACATATATCATCCGCAATCCCCGAAATATAATAAATTATACAATCCCAAATTATCTCAACAAAATCAATTGATAATTCCTAACATCACAACGTGGCCATAAATTCGAAAATGACTATTGTGGCTGGGTCAACTGTTGTACCTGCGAATCTCCTGTTAAGGGGGGAAAAAATAATAAAAAGGAATGAGTATAAAACTCGGTGAAATTTGTGAGTGGATAGTAGTTTTTCAACACAATTTTACTATAAATTAATAAATCATATCAAAATACCAACTCATTAAAATATCGCAAAAACTTAAATAACTTATTAAATCAAATCCATGTACTCAAATAACGATGTCGCAAATATACTGCATAAATCAATGAAAATTCATCATACTTATAACATCAATATCGAAATACCAAAAACTATCACCAAACAAGTACCCAGGGGAAATAATCTCATCATATCCGGACCTCGACGGACAGGCAATGACGTACTATCTGGGTACCGCCACGCCCCGGAGCTACACGGATAGACAGGGAAAAGCCATATCATATCTCATCATATCTGTGCATGCATAATCTCGTCCCCAAAAGACAAAGTCGCCCGAGTACACGGCCCAAAGCCTCTGTGTGTACTCAGACGGGCCCCAAAAGCCTGTATCTCATATGTATCTCATTATCAGTATTTTTGTATTCATCATACAACATACATATCTCATCTCATATGTATCACTGTATCTGAAGGGGGAGGGTACTGTCTAATGATTTTAAAAACAATCAATCATTCTGCTCATATTCATATACCTTTGAACACATATACATAAACATATAATTTCATCCGGTATCTCATTCGAAATCTCATTCGAAATCCCATCTAAAATCTCATTCGAAATCTCATTTCCTTTTTCATTTAACATCTCTTAAATCTGCTTTTCTTTTCTTTAAAATATTATCATGCATATTCAAAATCAATAACCAAAATCATGAATCAAATACATTTCTCGTAATAAATACCAAAACACAGATAAAATCCATTTATATAAAATCATTAAATCGATGCCTTTAAAACCAATCTCGCAAACATGCTTTACCATATTTTAAAATCATAATAAACCACAATGAAAGTAGGTTTTGTATATTCCACTCACAGTGACGGTGTCCGAACTCAGTATCGGCAACGTCCACGGGTTGATTCTCGTTCGCGGATCCTCCAATTTACCCCTAACGGTCAACGATGACCGGAACTCCTTCAACGGCGACGGAAAACTCAGGTCTGCTAGATCTGGCCTCGGTGAGTCCAATGGTGCCGGCGGTGATCTCCCACGCGCGCGGGCGGACCTGGGCGGATCTAACTCCCAAAAATGGTGAGCTTTCGGCGTCGATCGGCGGCAATCCGGCCGTTTGTGTCACGGGGTTGGTCGGGAAAAACGATGAGGTAAGTTGAGGAACAAGATCAGCGGTGGATCGACCCAAAACCGGCTAGATCGACGGCGAGCAAAACGGGTTGAACCGCGGTTTTTCGAGTTCGATTCTTGCGGCGTTCGTCGGTTTCCGTGACGATGTCGGCAGGAATACGTCGGTCGGCTCACAAGCTTCACGTCGGTACCATGCTCGACCGAAATGGTGGCCGGAAACCGAGATCCTAGGGTCTTGGTCGCGGGTCGTCGCGGGTCGCGGTCAACGGGTCCTCTCTCTTTCTTTCCCTTTCTCACTCTTTTTATTTCTATTTTTGGAAATAAACAAACCCACACTCTCTCTTACGACTTTCCATTTATAGTAAGAGAGAATTTTTTTTTTTTTTTTTTTTTTTTTTTAAACTAAATCCGGACCCGAGTGCCAAAATAAAAATCCAATACACGGCTCTTGAATCGCGTTTGGAATGTCTCAATTGCATGTCGAGACAAATTTAAAACAAATTTATGACGAAAAAATAAAAATAACATTGCACTCAGTTAAATAATTTCGGTGCATATGTTACAATCCTCCCTCCTTATAAAAATTTCGTCCTCGAAATTTACACATCGGATGAGAACAGGTGAGGATACTGAGCTCTCATTAAATCCTCATGTTCCCATGTAGCCTCCTCTTTTGCATGATTCCTCCATATCACTTTTACTAAAGGAATAGTTCTGGAACGTAAGACTTGGTGTTTCCTTTCCAATATCTGCACTGGTTCTTCCTCATAAGTCAAATCCTCTTTCAACTCAATTGGTTGCCTCGATAACACATGACTCGGATCATACATGTACTTTCGAAGCATCGAGACATGAAACACATCATGAATTTTGGATAACCCAGGTGGTAGAGCTAATCGATAAGCCAACGGACCAATGCGCTCTACAATCTCATACGGTCCAATGTAGCGTGGGCTTAGCTTCGCGCTTCTCCCAAATCAAGTACTCGCTTTCCAAGGAGAAATCCGTATGAAAACTCTATCACCAACTTCACTCAAGTTCCCGCCACGCTTATCTCGCATAGCTCTTTTTTGTCTTTTGGGCCACTTTTAATCTATCTCGAATAAGTCGCATGCATTCTCATTAGTATCCGAACTAATTGGGACCAAATAACTTCCGCTCACCGACCTCATCCCAACATACTGGAGTTCTGCATTTCCTACCATATAAAGCCTCATACGGTGCCATCTCGATACTAGCTTGGAAACTATTATTGTAAGCAAATTCCATCAAGGGCAAATAAATATCCCAATTACCCTTAAACTCCAATACACAAGCTCGCAACATATCCTCCAAGGTTTGAATAAGACGCTCCGACATCGACCATCATCTGTGGATGAAAAGTCAGATCTTGAAGTTCAACTTAGTGCCTAAAGCCTTTTTTTGGTGGTCCGAATTTAAGTAAATCGAGAATCTCTATCCGAAACAATAGACACCAGGTACTCCATGAAGTCGAACTATCTCAGCCACATAAATACTTGCCAACTTGTCCATCGAATAGGTGGTCTTAAATGATAAAAAGTGAGCAGATTTTGTAAGTCGATCAACAACCACCCAAACACTATCATGTCCACTCTGGGTACGTGGAAGTCCCACTACAAAGTCCATAGTGATATGCTCCCACTTCCACTCAGGAATAGGAAGCGGCTGAGAACACCCTGCAGGTCTCTGATGTTCAGCCTTAATCTGCTGGCAAACTAAACACCGAGAAACAAATTCTGCTATCTCTCTTTTCATGCCCTGCCACCAATAATGATCTCTCAAAGTACGATACATCTTCGTACTACCAGGATGCATCGCATAAGCTGAACAATGAGCTTCTTCCATGATCTCTTTTTTTAACTCCTTAATATCAGGTACACAAAGTCTATTACCCATAATTAAGACTCCATCATCTCTCACTGTAAAGTCGGTTCGTAGGCCTTTTTGCACGTTCTCTCTCAACTTCATTAACTGCGGGTCCTGATCCTGCATCTGGTGGACTTTGTCAATCAAAGTTGGCCTAACTCGAAAATTAGCTATCAAAACTCCGAAATTATCAACTTCCAACTCGGCTCCCAAAGATCTCAACTCAATCAACAAAGGCATATATGACACCCTTAAGTGAGATATAGAGCTGGAGGATTTTCTACTTAGTGCATCAGCTACCACATTTGCTTTGCCTGGATGATAATCAATAGTGCAATCGTAATCCTTAATTAGCTCAATCCACCTCCTCTGTCTCAAATTTAGCTCTTTCTGAGTAAACAAATACTTTAAACTCTTATGATCAGTGAAAATCTGACATGTGACCCCATATAAGTAATGCCTCCATGTTTTGAGTGCAAACACCACAGCGGCTAACTCTAAATCATGTGTTGGGTAATTTTGCTCATGCTTCTTAAGTTGTCTGGATGCATAAGCCACCACTTTTCCATGTTGCATTAACACACAACCTAATCCATGCTTAGATGCATCACTGTATACCAAAAATCCTTCGTTCCCAGATGGAAGTGTAAGAACGGGTGCCGATGTGAGACGTGTCTTAAGTTCTTGAAAACTCTTTTCACAGTCATCAGCCCACTGGAACTTAGCATTTTTCCTAGTTAGCCGTGTCAAGGGAATGGCAATCTTGGAAAATCCTTCCACAAATCTACGATAAGAACGGTAATCCAAGGAAACTCGAACCTCGGTGACATTTCAGAAGTTGTTCCCATTTTACAACAGCTTCGATCTTTTGAGGATCAACATAAATACCTTCAGCTGATATCACATGGCCCAAAAATACTACTTTATCCAACCAGAACTCACACTTGTTGAACTTGGCATAAAGCTGCTTTTGTCTTAAAGTCTGCAAAACAATCCGCAAATGTTCTACATGTTCCTCCTGACTCCGAGAATACACCAAAATATCATCAATGAACACAATCACAAACCGATCTAGATAAGGGCGAAATACCCTATTCATGAGATCCATAAAAGTCGCTTTGGAGCATTAGTCAACCCGAATGGCATTACGAGAAATTCATAGTGTCCATAACGAGTTCGAATCTTTGTTTTAGGAATGTCAGACTCTTTGATCCTAAGCTGATGATATCCTGAGCGCAAGTCGATCTTAGAAAACACTTTAGCTCCCTGAAGTTGATCAAACAAGTCATCAATACGCGGAAGGGGGTATTTATTGCGTACAGTAACTTTGTTCAACTGCCTATAATCAATGCAGAGTCTAAGAGTACCATCCTTTTTCTTAACAAATAAAACTGGAGCTCCCCACGGAGATACACTAGGTCTAATAAATCCTTTATCCACCAAATCTTGTAGCTGAACTTTAAGTTCCTTTAATTCCGCTAGAGCCATCCTGTATGGTGCTATAGATATAGGAGCCATCCCAGGGATTAAATCGATAGAAAACTCAATTTCTCTGTCAGGTGGCATCCCTGGAAGGTCATCTGGAAATACATCTAGAAACTCTTGGACTATTAGGATATCCTCTAATCTCAACTCTTTAGCTTCTATATCTACCACATATGCAAGATAAGCTGAGCATCCTTTTCGTAACAATCGTCTTGCACTAATAGCCGATATGACACATGAAGGTAATAATTTACGCTCTCCACAGAATTTCACCTCGATTTTTCCTGGCTTTTTAAACACAACTTCCTTTTTGAAACAATCAACAGTAGCATGATGAGATGCAAGCCAATCCATACCCAAAATAGCATCGAAGTCTCGAATGTCTAAAATAATCAAATTTGCCTCAAAATCATGCTCACCCAAACTAATCACACAACCTCGATACACACTCTCAGCAAGTAGTGAACCCCCAGTAGGTGTACTAACAACTAATCCACAATCCAGTGGTTCAGGCTCTCGCTCTATATGCGTGGCAAACATACGGGAAACAAAAGAATGTGTAGATCCAGGATCAATAAGAATATGGGCCTCGCGGCCAAAAATAGATAACGTACCCATAATGATTTCGGGGGTAGCATGAGCCTCCTCTTTGTGTCAATGCAAAACTCGACTTTGAGTATGAGGCGACCAGGTTGACCTCTCTCGACTCTGGGCGGTGTCGACTCGAAATGTAGATGTAGAACCCCCGGTCTGCACACCTCTCTGACCTACAGTTGGTCCGGAGTGAGAGTGATATTGTGGAGCTGTCCCTCGAGCAGAACTATCACCTTAAGACAAATTAGGGCAGAATCTCTTAATATGGCCAGGCTGTCCACAGAGATAGCACACCTTATCCCCAAAACGACACTGGCCCTGATGATTTTTGCCACACAAGGGGCAAGAAAACTGTTGTATATTCCTCGAACGATCACCTCGGTGTCCCCCGCTACTCCTGTCATACTGTCCCTGAGTTCTCACATTACTCCCTACGGACTGTTGCACTAAACTGTGACTAACAGTCTGTCTCGAATCTCCCCTGAAACTCGTACCTTGACTCCTGTGAATGTTGTCAGAATAGCTAGCATGAGTCCCTCCTCTCTTAGGCGGCCTACTACTAGAGCCACCCTCTGTCAAACTCAGCATACCGTGATGCAGTAACGGTTGTGCGTATCTCAAATCGTAGACCCTCTTCAAATCGTCTGCATCTCTCCCTTTCATCACCCACTGCAGATGTAGCAAATCTAGAGAGGTCCATAAATTTCTTCTCATACTCCTCGACAGACATGGATCCCTGAACCAATCGGAGGAACTCACTGCGTTTAATATCTTGGTATACGACTGGAAAATAATGATCGTAAAATTCCTTACGAAATATAGCCCAAGTAATTGCATCATGTCCTTGATATCGACGTTCCACTGTCTGCCACCAATGGTATGCTCTATCCTCAAGTAGAAAAGTGGCAAAGGAAAGTCTATCCTCTTCTGAGCATTTCATTACATCGAAAATACGTTCTAACTTAACAAACCACGACTCTGCCTCGGGTGGATCTTCAGAACCATTAAAACTTTTGGCTCCCAAACTTCTCACCCGCTCTATAGTATTAGCATGACCAGTATGCGCATGAGTCTGATTCTGTACCACTGCAGTCATAATCTGTGTTAGCCTATCAAATGACTGCTCAATGTTCGGCACATTCTCTGGTGCCTGTTGTGCCACCTCATGCGTTGAGGACTCAACTATGCCCTCGTTCACGGGTTCATTTTCCCCTGCAGGTACAACGCCTGGAGTCAATCCAGGTACTAGCCTAGTACGACCACGGCCACGACCTCGACCACGTCTACTGCTACGACGGAGCATGATAATGCCTACAAAATAATAATTTCCACTTAATAACTGTAAAACTTATTCTAAATACGACAATAAAGTCTACAGAATCTAAAACCATGCTCTGATACCAAATTGACACGACCCGCCCCGAACTTCTAGGGCGAATCTGCCTAATATCTATATAACTAATCTGACGTAATCCAAATAATCAGGATTCTACCAAAAAAATATTCGGCAGAGTCTCTCCTATATTATTACACCACCAAATCTACAAAATTATAAATCATGCACTCCCAAATAATTCTGAATACAACCAACTTCGTCAATCAATTATCTCAACCCAAAATACCAAATCACTTTATCATTCCATACCAAATATAATACATATATCATCCGCAATCCCCGAAATATAATAAATTATACAATCCCAAATTATCTCAACAAAATCAATTGATAATTCCTAACATCACAACGTGGCCATAAATTCGAAAATGACTATTGTGGCTGGGTCAACTGTTGTACCTGCGAATCTCCTGTTAAGGGGGGAAAAAATATAATAAAAAAGGAATGAGTATAAAACTCAGTGAGCTCAGTGAGTGGATAGTAGTTTTTCAACACAATTTTACTATAAATTAATAAATCATATCAAAATACCAACTCATTAAAATATCGCAAAAACTTAAATAACTTATTAAATCAAATCCATGTACTCAAATAACGATGTCGCAAATATACTGCATAAATCAATGAAAATTCATCATACTTATAACATCAATATCGAAATACCAAAAACTATCACCAAACAAGTACCCAGGGGAAATAATCTCATCATATCCGGACCTCGACGGATTGATGCAATGACGTCTTATCCGGGTACCGCCACGCCCCCCGAGCTACACGGATAGACAGGGGAAAAGCCATATCATATCTCATCATATCTCGTGCATGCATAATCTCGTCCCCAAAGACAAAGTCGCCGAGTACACGGCCCAAAGCCTGTGTGTGTACTCGACGGGCCCCAAAAGCTTTGTATCTCATATGTATCTCATTATCGTATTTTTGTATTCATCATACAACATACATATCTCATCTCATATGTATCCTTGTGATCGAAGGGGGTCTTGTCTAATGATTTTAAAAACAATCAATCATTCTTTCATATTCATATACCTTTGAACACATATACATAAACATATAATTTCATCCAGGTATCTCATTCGAAATCTCATTCGAAATCCCATCTAAAATCTCATTCAAATCTCATTTCCTTTTTCATTTAACATCTCTTAAATCGCTTTTCTTTTCTTTAAAAATATCATGCATATTCAAAATCAATAACCAAAATCATGAATCAAATACATTTCTCGTAATAAATACCAAAACACAGATAAAATCCATTTATATAAAATCATTAAATCGATGCCTTTAAAACCAATCTCGCAAACATGCTTTACCATATTTTAAAATCATAATAAACCACAATGAAAGTAGGTTTTGTATATTCCACTCACAGTGACGGTGTCCGAACTCAGTATCGGCAACGTCCACGGGTTGATTCTCGTTCGCGGATCCTCCAATTTACCCCTAACGGTCAACGATGACCGGAACTCCTTCAACGGCGACGGAAAACTCAGGTCTGCTAGATCTGGCCTCGGTGAGTCCAATGGTGCCGGCGGTGATCTCCCACGCGCGGCGGTAACGGCGGATCTAACTCCCCAAAAATGGTGAGCTTTCCGGCGTCGATCGGCGGCAATCCGGCCGTTTCAGGTCACGGGGTTGGTCGGGAAACGATGAGGGTAAGTTGAGGAACAAGATCCAAGCAGTGGATCGGCCCAAAACCGGCTAGATCGACGGCGAGCAAAACGGGTTGAACCGCGGTTTTTCGAGTTCGGTTGCCGGCGTTCTGGTCGGTTTCCCGTGACGATGTCGGCAGGAATACGTCGGTCGGCTCACAAGCTTCACGTCGGTACCATGCTCGACCGAAATGGTGGCCGGAAACCTGAGATCCGGCCGGGTCTTGGTCGCGGGTCGGTCGCGGGTCGCGGGTCAACGGGTCCTCTCTCTTTCTTTCTCTTTCTCTCTCTTTTTCTTTCTATTTTTGGAAAGAAACAATCCCTCTCTCTCTCTCACGACTTTCCATTTATAGTAAGAGAGAATTTTTTTTTTTTTTTTTTTTAAACTAAATCCGGACCCGAGTGCCAAAATAAAAATCCAATACACGGCTCTTGAATCGCGTTTGGAATGTCTCAATTGCATGTCGAGACAAATTTAAAACAAATTTATGACGAAAAAATAAAAATAACATTGCACTCAATTAAATAATTTCGGTGCATATGTTACAGTATCTAATGTTTCATATTTTTAAATAATATTCACGAAACAATCGCTTGTTCAAATGAATTCATACTACAAGTTTATGTGAAATTAGTTATTTTATTTATTCTTTTATACTATATTATTTGCATGGTTACATTTATTCATTGTTTTAAGTCATACAACTTTCTATAAATACTTAAAATAGACACATAAATACGTAATGTTAATTTTTGATCTATTGCTATTAGTGGTATCTCGACTAATAATCTAATAACATTAAAATTTATTTTTTTTATATTGGTAATAACGAGAATTGTCAACCAATTTTAATTAGATTTAACTAAATTTAAATTTAAGTATGACACTTGTTATCATTATTAGATGTTTATTATTAGAACATGTACATGGTCTATATATGACATAGTTTTAGTTTAATAATGTAAATAGTAATATTATTAGTTTATAATTTTAACTATTACCTTCCACATGATTTAATTCGGGATACATACCATATTTTCATAAATAACTATATATATCTATTTTTGGATAATTATACCCTTTGATGATGGTGATCTAAATTCACAGTATAACTAACCATGTAACATAGATAATTACAATCTTTTTTATTAGTTAGCCTAATGGCAACCCAATTCCTCCCCACTCATATAAGTGAGGTTCAAATCCAAACCTTTTGTTTTTAACCCAAGATAATTATAATTTGAATACAACTAATATAAAATAATATTGTATTTTATTATAGTTTTGGTTATATAATTGAAGCATGACTGTTATATTTTAAAACTAACTAAAAAAATATTATAGTAATTGTGCAGAAATATAAGCGGTTGCATGATTTGTATACTAAATGTTGTGCAATTTATTTATAGGTGTTACAAAATAATAGGAGTGTTTTTTTTTTAATGTGCAATACTAATAGATAATAATATAGTAATTAAAAAAAAATAACAGTTAATAATATCAAATTAATTTATAATAATATAAGTAAATTAAAATGAATTGAACTCTTGCTCATTTTGGTGGGCAAAATTGCCGCCTAAATGAAATATTTACTAAACATTATATTTTTTTACCTATAAATTTGAAAAAAAAATTTCAATTTTTTATTAAAACTATAAATGTTAAATAAGTGTAAAATAAAAAACTAGGGCACAGACGACCCTAATTTTTTGTCCTCTTCAATTCCAACGCTTTCCTTCTCCTCTCAACTCTTGTTTCTACTCCTCCCCATTTGGCCATATTTTTTTTCTTTTTTTAATTAGTGTTGATCACTCTCTGATCCATACTCTCTACTTATTTTTTGCGTCGCCGCTCTTCAATTTGAATTCCATTCTCGACTCTCTAATGCTTGATCTGGTAGCCCTTTTTCTCTTTTAATATCTTGTGTCATTTTGCATAAAAATTTTGAATGTGAATTTTGGGTGACCTTAAGGAGAAAGTTATCAATTTTGGCCTCTCCTTATTTAATTGTTTGGGATTATGTGTTTAATAATCTGAATTTTTTTTTATTAATTGAATGGTGGTTACTGGTTAGCGTTGAAGTGGCATCTATAGAATGCAAAAATGTTTTGACAAGTGATTTCCTTGGGAACTTGGGAGCTTAAGATTTCAAGACAGTAAGTTTTCTCTATTTTTAGTCATATTCGTGCTCTGTCATTTTAATATTTAATTTGAACTGCTTTGGATGGCATATATTTATAGAATGCTTTGTATTGTTCTGTTCTATTTATAAAATCTAGTATTAAAAAGAAAAAAAGGAAAAAAGTGTTGTCTTTAGTGTTTTGTTTATGATACAAGATGTTGCCAAAAGCTCATCGATGTTTTCTGTTAAAGGTGGTTTCTTACATAGTGATGGATAATTTTGGAGTAATGCTTGTGTCTACTATATCTTCTATAACTTTGCTCATTGAATTGAAAGTTAAGGATATAAGTGTGCTTTAGGAGTGTCCATGAGATGAGAAGTAAAACTATGTGAGATCAAGATCGAGTTTAGTAATTAAAGTTGAGCTCTCTTCACCAACTCGCTAAAGATCTCATCCTAGAAGGTCATATACAAAATAAATCAATTTCTTTTTCCTTTTTATTTTTAATATTTTTTATTTTTCTTTTTTAATTGGAATTTGAGATTTTTTCTACTTGATGAAATGTCTAAATAAGATCATATGTCTATGTTTTAACTTAGACATGAGTTGTTTGTTTCCTGTAAGATGTTATAATTATAATTTGTTTTTATTTGTATTAAGTCTAGATCAACATTCTATTAAGGATAAAAGAAAAGAAAAGAAAAACACAATAGATTAGTAGATGTTATGATGTGAGGAGAGGTTTGATGTAATTCCTCAATTTTTGAACTATTTATAGCTTGAACACGTGCAAGATGGATCAGCATTCCATGCAGGAGTCAACATATCTTTATTATTCTAACTGATCTTTTCAATAAATTTTTTGCTTTATTTCTCCCTTTGAATGTTCTTTGGTGATGAATATTTTGTATGATTTGTATCACACAAATATGTTTACTTGATAATCTTTTTGAAATTTGGTGTTGGTAATCAAAAGTCCAATATTCTATCCAGAAAAAGAAGTTGGATCACTCAGTTTATATTTTTTTAAAATTTCCTTACTAGAGTATATTCATGCATATTTTTAATTACTCCATGTATAAATGGTAGTCGGTATTTTATTGTCATGAAATGAGTTCCTTTTCTTTTCAGGACCATTTGGCATCTTGCAACTCAGGTGATAAATGATTTTGTTATATCCTATCTTGTGGTTTTCCTCTTGGAATGTTTAGAGTATGGAAGTGGTAGCTATTACAATTCAGCTGCAAAGGCTCCCAATTTTTCTTTTTTTATTCTTTTCTCTTGTGGTAAGGATTATTTTCTTTACTACACCTGAGATATTGTGTATGTTTCATTTTATTCCAGTGAACTTAGTTTAGCTTCTTCAAAAAATTTCTAAATGAGATACTTGTTTCCTTATCTATTTTACTTATATATTATGATTTATTTTCCTTTTCTTTGGGATAAAAGGGCACTTAGTTTGGAAAGGCATTTTGTTGATTCTTTTTAAAAGTAGTTATTTTCAGTTAATTTATTTACTTTCTGATTTTTATTTATAAACAAATTGCGACAGTTAAGACTTAATTAGACTATTGCTTAACCAAGAATTATGTTTTTTTTTTCATTTAAGCATAAAATGACATTAAATAGTTATATAATTTGCTTGTTGATTTTCTAAGCCATTAGTGCTAATTGCAATGTTTTAAGGTACATTTTTTTAAAAATTAAACATTACTGGAACAATATGCTTTTCTCATTTTAGCTTTGTGTTTCTGGATTTGTGACTTTCAGTAATTGGCAAACTTGTTTAGTATTCATTTGGATTGTTCTTTGGTAGAAAATAGGTGTTAGCATGAATGTTCAGCGTTCAACTCCCCTATTCAATCATTTGTCGTTACCTCTCCAATTTTTCATTCTTTTTCCTTCTTTTTTTTTTTAAGTTTCCGTAGTCTATAATTTGTCATTTGGAAGGACTTTGATATGCTTGTTACAATGTTCTTTAATCACAGTAGTAAATAAAAATGACATGAAGCAATAATTGTAGCAGGAATGGAAATGGTATAAAAATAGATATTAAACTCTTATTTTAATTTGTATATCATTGTGGTTTTATTACTCTAGGGATTGTGTAGTATTCAACTCCTGTTTTAATTATTTTTAACCAATTATTTTTTACTATATTTTCAGTTCTACTACAGTGATATTATTAATGGGAAATTCTATTAGCTTTCATGAAGATCCAGTTTGCTTGATTATTTTTTCCAATGTAATTGATCGGCATTTTTGTTATTGCCGATATTTTCATGACCTAAAAACTGAATTTAGACATTATTTATTTGAAATAAATTTTATTTTTCAAATTAATTTTTTTTTTAGAGAAAAATAAGAACAGGTCAATCCATGTGATTGTAAACTTGTAATTCATAAATGATAATTGAGAGTATTGATTGTTATTGTTAAATTTTCAAATTAAATTTATTAAGTCTTATGAAGATAGATAGCATAGCTTCTCGAAATGGTTTTCATGAAAAACTGGAGAAATTATTTCAGAAATTGAAAATTATATAACTTGTTTTTCAGAGACATGGATACTTGACAAAGAATAATAATAATACTCATTAAATCATTATAAAATAATTTGATTATAATTATTATTTAAATGATAAATGAGCATAAATATGTATAAATATCAAAAGGAAAGTATAGATGATCAAATTCATGATCAAAATTAAATTTCCTAAAGTTATGGATAATTTTCACTTACGAACAAATGCCAACAAATGGTAGCAGATTATTTTTTCAAAAAAATTAAACACGCCAAAATCATATCCATGAATATTTTTTATTTGTAACCAAATGCCAACAAATCAATGAGTAAAAGACCATTTAAAAAACATTAACTAATTAATTATGCCAAAATCATATTAGAAATTTTTTATTTTCCTAATGTTATATTGGCCACAATAAACTTTTAAAAATTATTTAGCTAAGACTTGAAAAATTTAAGAACTTATTTTATAAATTGAAAATTTTATACATGCTTTAGAAAAAAGAGTGGTACTCATTATAAACAAAAAAAATGTTCTTAAATAATAATAGTGGTAATAGTACAAGTATAATATAATAATATTTATAATAAATAACATAAATTTTTGGTTGGTGTAATAATAAATTAAGAAAACTTAATTTGAAAAAAAAATATTGTGGTAAAAGCTTAATTCGAATTTAAAAAAAAAAAAGGGAAGTGTCAATATATGTGATTGTAATTCATAAATAATAATAATTTCATTAGAAAAATAATAATAATTGACAGTGCTAATTGCTTATAGTATTAAATTTTGAATCAAATTTATGAAGTCTAATAAGTTTATGAAGATAAACAACATAGATTGTAGAAATGATTTAACTTGTGAAAATTTTGAGACTTATTTTGTAAATGGAAAGTTACTTTTTTGTTTTTTCAGAAGACATACGTAATTAAACAATAATGATACAAATTATAAACTAGAAAAATATGTCCCTAATTATGATTATTTAAACGGTAAGTGAGCATAAATATAAACAAAGATCAAAAGCTCAGCAATAGATGATAAAACTCATGATAAAATCTCCTAAAGTAATATATTACTATTTTAAATGGAAAAAGTTACAAGATATTTCAACACTTTAAGTTTTGTAACTTATAAAAATCAACCATGTAATCAAAATTTAAAATATCTTAGTAATCTAAAAAGAATAAAACAAGAGCTTACGACATATATATATATATAAATTTTATGAGGCATGATAGTCATAATAATAGTTGTAGTTATATAAAAAATAAATAATAATAACTGCAGTAGTAGTACAAATAAAATAATAATACTACTTATAATAACATGAATTTTTTATTGAAGTGATGAGAAATTAAAGAAAGTATTTTGAAAAGAAAATAGAGTGGCAAAAATTTTATACAAATGAAGTGTTTTTCGTTAAATTTTAAAGATAAATAATTAGAATTAATTGAAATGATATAATGGGCTATCCAACAAGAAAAAAAAAAACAGAGATGTTTCAACAAAAATAGATTAAATAATTTAATTTTGTAAGTTAAATATTTTTGTAACTTAACTAACATCGTCATAGCTTTAGAAGCATAGCTATTGCAATCATTCTTACGTGTTATTTATTTATTTATTGTTGAAGTTATGAAAAATTAAAAAAATTAGTTTAAAATGTAAAGAGAAAGATGAAAATAAATGCATAAATTTATTTTAAACATAACTAAATACTATTAATTAAAATGATAAAACGAGAATAAATATGTATAAAGACTAAAAGTTCAAAAATGTATACAATCAAGTTCAAGAGTTCTCATGAAGTAATGAAAATAGAAAAAAAAATTACATTATGAAAAAGATTAAGGGTTGCAATAAAGATTTTTTAGTATTATATGATAAGTTGATATTTACTAAAATAGTAAGGGGTTAAACATAATTCACCTTATTAATATTATTATTTTTGGTAACACAAATAGTACTTAACCCATGTAACTGGAATCTTATCAAATTAATTAAAATATTGAATGTAAAACTAGTGGAATAATAATTTGAAACATATAAACACATATGCGAGAAAGTATAACCCAAATTAGGGACTTATCTAACCAAAACTAAAATTATAAAAATTAAATTTGGTACATAACCCAAATAATTCAAATCTTATCAAGTTAATAGAAATATTCAACACAAAAACAAATGAATAATTAACTAAATCACATGAACCCATAAGAGAGAAAGTATAACAAAATTTAGGAACTGATCTAATGAAAAATGAAAGTTACTTGAAATATAATCCAAAATGTTGGCATTTAACGAATTTAGTAGGAATATAAAAAACAAATCTAGTAGATTAATAAGTTGAAACATGTAAACCTATAAATGAAAAAATTTAACTAAAATTAAGAACTAATTTAACAAGAAGAGTTAATTAGGGTATTTAACCTAAATGATTGAAATCTTACCAAGTTAATTAGAATATTAAAAGCAAAACTAGTGGAATAATAGTTGAAATATATAAACTTGTAAAGGAGAAAGTATAACCCAAATTAGGGAGTTAGCTAACCAAAAACAAAATTATAAAAAATAAATTTGGTACATAACCCAAATAATTGAAATCTTACAAAGTTAATAAGAATATTGCACACAAAAATAAGGAATAATTAATTGAAACATACGAACCAATAAGAGAGAAAGTGTAACGAAATTTAGGAACTGATCCAACGAAAAGTGAAGGTTACTTGAAATATAACCTAAAATGTTGGTATTTAAAGAATTTAGTAGAAATATCAAACACAAATTTAGTAGATTAATAAGTTGAAACATGTGAACTTAAAAATGAAAAAGTTTAACAAAAATCAGGAATTACTCCAAAAAAAAAAGAGTAATTAAGGTATTTAACCCAAATGATTGGAATCGTATCATGTTAATTGAAATATTAAACGCAAAACCAGTGGAATAATAGTTGAAACATATAAACCTGTAAGGAAGAAACTATAACCTAAATTAGGGACTTATCTAACCAAAAATAAAATTATAAAAAATAAATTCGGTACATAACCCAAATAATTGAAATCTTACAAAGTTAATAAGAATATTCAACACAAAAAATAAAGGAATAATTAGTTGAAACACATGAACCAAGAAAAGAGAAAGTGCAACGAAATTTAGGATTGATCCAACAGAAAATGAAAGTTACTTGAAATATAACCCAAAATATTGGTATTGAACTAATTTAGTAGAAATGTCAAACATAAATTTAGTGGATTAATAAGTTGAAACATGTGAGCTTAAAAATGAACAAGTTTAACCAAAATTAGGAACTAATCTAACAAAAAAAAGTAATTAGGATTTTTAACCCAAATAACTAGAATCTTTCCAAGTTAATTAGAATATTAAATGCAAAACTAGTGGAATAATAATTGACACATATAAACCAAAAGGGGAGAAAATATAACCGAATTTAGAAACTTATCCAATAAAAAATGAATTTACTTGAAATATAACCCAAAATATTAGTATTTAACGAATTTAGTGGGAATAGTAAACACAAAACTAGTAGATTGGAAAGTGGAAACACATGAACTTATTAGTGAGAAAGTTTAACCAAAATGAGGAACATGTGAAATTAACTTGGAACGTCTACCTAATATATTGATATTTAACCAAAAGTGTTGGGACATGATTATTTTACTTTTTTTAAACATTCATTTAAATTAAAAATATTTTTCGCACTCAAATATTTTTTTATGTTAATTGTTTATAAATTTCCTTATCTTTTTTCATTTTATTTTATTTTTTCTGCATTAAATATGATTTTTTTAAAAATTATTGAGTGAACAACCGGTATTTTACCAGTTGTTCAAGTTGAAAAAGGAGGTTGTATGTCATACAACCATGTACTATATGATAACTCTATTTTAAATTTATCATAAAAAGGTGACTTATACATAAATAGAGGATAAATTTTCTATCATCCACCCCATTTATGATAATTTACTTTCGTTATCTATACCAATTTTTTTGTAGTGATATGTTTAAAGCATGAAAATGATTCTTTCTCTACTTTCTTTCATTATTTCAAGTTTTCACTTCTTTATCTGGGCATGAACTACATTAATTGTGAATTAAACAGCTTGCAAGCATAGTGTATTTCAACTAATAAAAAATAAATAAAAAAATAAAGTAAGGTAAAATAATGAACAACTAGTACTTGTTACATAGAAAGCACAAGTAAAATAGAAATAAAAGTGTTCCCGTCTCTCATCCCTGCATATAAAGATTAATATTTACACGTGGATTACTCATTTGATCTCAAATCCCATTCATTCCTAAGTTACAAAATAAAGTTGGAAGTGAAGAGCGTAGACAAATTAAAAGAATCCGCTCACCATTTTAGCATCAATCTGTAGCAGGTACAAATCCTCCTTTGTGTTCAAAAAGAATTGTTGTAATGTTGGTTATACCTTTATAATGAGAAATTAAAAATATCGCACGCATGAAATTCAGGCCTTAAAGCATCTTTGAAGATCTAAGCACCCATCCTCTCCTTTCTAGTATACTCTTCTTGCCTCTTGATTTCTGTAGAACTAAATCAAGCAATGCCAAGAACTATTAAATCCAAACAAAAATATCACCGAACCTTGCATATATTTATAAATTTATTTATTTTATTTAAAGTTCCAGAGCTTTCCTCTTCTCAATATACAGAATGGTAAATTTCACGGGGCAAGTGTGATAATCCAAATTCCGACGTTAATCGCTATTTAAAAATTCGAAACTAAAGTATATCGCTATGTAAAAATGCATCCATATGTCATATCAATGGTAATTTTCTTCGAGCATCACAAAGTAAACACAATGCGGAACAAATAATTTTAATAATAATGGTGGTTTAAAAGGGGGAAAAAAAGTTAACACTAAAATAGGATCATTAGCTCAACATATATCTGCCAATTGTGTTTGTTGGTTAAAACTCATTTGTACAACATATATAATTATCATAATCTAAAAATCATATCTTTGTTTTTTTTTTGTAATAATTTAGGTTTCCAAAACACGATATGTCACCAACAATCTTTCAGTTTATAACTCACATTTGATCTGCACCTTACGTATGGGTACTTTTATCAATACTGAAAGCAACTTGCAATAGAAAACTTTTTCATAGAAAGTTAGAGAGATTTTTTCTTTTGTTTTCTATATTATGTCTCCTCTTTTCTTTTGTGGAAAAACAAGTCCTTTTTAAATTTTTTTTGTGGATACTTTTCGCTCCTTATTTTATCTCCCTTTTAATTGTATTAAATAAAAATGATTTGATTTCAATCAAAAGATAAGATAAGCCCACTATTTTACCTTTTTTTTTTTAATTCCATTCAATCAAAAATATTTTATTAAAATTAAAATATAAAATAACGCCAAAAGTGGCGCATCACTTGTTCTTATTATAGGGTCCAACCTTGTAAAATAATACAAGCCCCCTTAAATACAAATATTTTAAATTGAGCCTCCCACCAAATAATATATTTAGGGTTTTAACCTAAATAAGTAGTTATCTTATTTTTCAATCCAGCAGTAGTGCAGTCAATTAAGTAAGCTAACTCAGGGATCAAATGGATACATCCAATAGTAGTTACAATAATTAAGTTTTCAATTAAATTAGGACAATTATTTAATTTCAAATCTACTCCATTATTACTGTGTTTACTAAACAACAATGGGAATGGAAATGAAGGAACCAAAATCAATGAGTTGTTTACTTGTAAAATGAAAGCTCGGAATTAGAACGAGAACAGTGTGGGGCCTATCAATTCGGGAATCGTTACCAGAGTTTTGAATCCCAGGGGGTTGCGAACCAAAAGTCCATTTGCAGAAATGACTTTTTGAGCCCCAACTAAATTTCCTAATACCAATTTTATCCTTGATTTAAATAATAATTCAAAATTAAAAATGCTAAAATTAATAAATTATAATTACAATAACATTTTAATAAATAATAATAATAATATTAATTAGTATTTTTATTTATTTATAATTTTTTTTATTATTATTATTACTACCAAAGGACAATTATTAACAAAGGGCATTTTAGTAAATGATAATAGTTCATTGTGATTCGAAGACAAAGTAAACAAATCAATGGAAATGAATCTCATTCTGATTTCGATCCTTACAGCTTAAGTAAATAACTCATTCTAATTCCCATTCTTGATTTTGATTTGAGTCCACTTTGATTCCACCCCATTCTGATTCTAGCCCATTGTAATTACTGATTAGTAAATATACCATAAAAGATTGGAATTGACTTCCATAATTGTATGTATTTAAGATTGTGTCTCAAATAATAATTTGACTCATGCCATATCAATTTGTTTATTGGACAATCCTTTGTGTCACATCGCTAATTAAATTCATATCTCAACTAATGCAATTAATTAATTACATTTTACTCCTCGATATTTACTGGTTTTCTCTAACGAACATTTTTAACATACTAATAATGTGACAAACTCTGGCCAGAAAATTCTATAATCAAGTACAAAAAACCCATCATACGATGTGTTATACAAATTTTATATTGTTAATCTATAATTTCATTGCTCATAATTACCCCCACTAAGATACTAGGTAATCTTAACTACATATACATATAGCATCCATTGGTAGCTCAAATGGAATAGCAATCATAATCATGAAATTATAAATAACTCAAGATTGAGATTGCAATAAAATTAATATCTATGAGATTTAATAAATATGACAGTCATTTAAAAGCTAATTAAATCTCGTATGTGAATTGGTTCAATATAGTCAAACTATATTAGTAAACTCATATATGATTAAGACATATCATTTAATGAATTTGTCTACAATCTAAACTTAAATACAATGCTTAACTTTATTTATTACCTGTGAACTCAATTTTTTTAATTATAAGATAACTTTTATTTATGTTTTCTATGCATCCATATAATGATTATATCAATACATATAATTTGATTGAATGGACCTTATTCAAAAAATTTATATAATTAAGATATCTGAAAAAATATTTCAAATATTTTATTAGTCAGAAAGTGTATTTATAAATAAATCAATATATTTTAAAAGAGCAAATAATCAACAAAACTGAGAAAGAAACCCATTTTTTTTTTCAAAAATTCTCTTATGAAATTAAAATTCTAATCGGATGCTAATACTAAATCCAAACAAGTGATATAATGTGATTTTACTAAAGTAGATGTTAATTATAAAAACACTTTTTGCATCATAGTCAATCTATAATGTGACATTTAACTATGGAGATATTTTAGCTGTGGAGTATGTAGTTCACCATTGCTTCTATACTGAATATCAAGATCCACACAGTCCCACACTATCGTCTATAAAGTTATCATCCATTATCCTATCATCTCATTAAAGCGAACGTAAAATATAATAAGAACATCAAAGAACTAAAATTAAAATTAAAAATAATTGCTACTATAAAAGCAATACAAGTAAACCAAAATAATGAAAAATGTGTTGGTGAATCAAATCTAGAAAAATAATTTTTCTACTTTATAAAATCAGCTAAAGCCAGGAACTTTTCTTGAATATGTATACATTTATAGGGTTTGAGAAATAACTTGATTTCTTGGTGTAGATCTAAAGAAAATAACTGTAATCTTTTTCATCACCACTACTGGGATTTGGAGAATATGGTTCGAGTATTCTTTGCTATCGTCAATGGTCTCCCTCACACGAGTGGACAGGTATAGAACCCTAATTTTGTGCTGGAGATGGAAACCCTGAAACTATACTTTTATTATTTAAGAAAATTGGTAGTGTTGTTAGAGTACACCAAATTTAAAACCTTACTAATGATATTAACTAGTACAAAACGAGTAAGGATTGATCCCACGAAAACTATACTAGTTGTATTTATTATCAACTCTAAAACAAATACTTAGAATAAAATAATAATAATAATAATAGTAGTACTAGTAGTAGTAAAAATATAAATTAATCTAACTAAAGAAAAATCCAACTATAAATAAAGGGGGATTCTATGAATTTTTAACTAAATAGCAAGAAATGAGGAAAGTAAAATTACGAAAATGATAATTTAATAAAAACTCTAATTAAACGAGAAAGAAATAATTATGATGAAAACTTTGGTCAAAAAAATCATTTGCCACCACCAAACATGCACATAATCAATATATCAATTCTATCATCAATTTTTATTGAAACTATCAACTATAGACAACAATAAACTCTGTTAATTTATATCTTTCCTTGATGTGTCGTTACACAAAACAAGTTGTTCACCTGATCTCCAACCATTAAATAATTTAAAACAAGCTCTTTAAATTTAAGATAATGAAAGCATTAAGTAGAGAAAGATATTAGGTTGATCTAGGCAATAAACACACAAGCTCAGATTATTTAACATAGGTTATGTCTTCCAATTGAAATAACTAGTTCCAATTTGCTACTAATTATTAAAATATCAAGACAATTACGGATCAAAAAGTTTAATCTAGCAATATAATTTATTCAAGTCCTATCTAATTGGCCACTCAAATAAGATAAGAATAAAATTATAAACATTAATTATAGAAGAACATAAACAATCTCAATTAAATAAATTGAATGATAAAAATTAAATATCAATTATATGACATGCTTGGGGTTTTGAATTCACCCTCAACCAAAAAGAAAATTTAGCTTAACATAATTAAATTGAGAATAAAAGAAGTTGATAAAACCAGTCATGAAGATTAATCCAAAAGGCTAACTCTGCTTACGGGTTTGTGCGGCTTCTTCCTTTTTTTTTTTTTTTGCTTCTCTTCTTGGGGCTGCAATCTTCAATTCTCCTACTGGCTGCTGGTTGTGTGTGCGGCTTCAAAAGCCAAAGGTTGGCTTTTTATAATGCCCAAGGTTGGCCAAATCCAATTTGGTTCTAATTCCAATTTAAAGTAATTACTTTGCTTTCCTTAATTTCCATGCACGTGCACTTTATCTTAGGCAAGACTTACGCATGCAATCTTTTTTAATTGGTCACGTGAATCTTGCATGCAACTTATAAAGCCATGCACATTAAAAAAGTTTCTATTTTATGCATGCTTTTTCTCAAAGTCTCCATTAATCTATATGAAATTGCCATAAACTTCCAAAAATCTTCAATTATTTCCTTTTCTGACTTTTTCAATTAGATTTCTTACTCAGTATTCTGATTTAATTCCTCTTTAATTCTAGAATATACCTAAAATAATAAAATATAAAAATTAAGATAAAAATTAACACCGTAGAGTATAATTAACATAATAACTAAATGAAAAATTACCAAAATAAGAAAAAAAACGCAGAAATTAATAGCCAAAAATATAGAGAAAATATGTACTTATCAAAATTCTATACATAAAGGTTATCTTTCTATTATATTCTTATCTCCTTTATATAGGCACTTATTAGAGTAAGAATTTGACAAGCAGCTTATGTAAGCATCAATAGTATAGATTCTATCTTCTATGTACATATTCCTATGATTCATGAAATTAAATCTCTAAGCTATCGAGGGTTTTACCATTTATATGGATCTCACTCTATGATAACTCAAAAGACATAATATATTAATGTAAGTTTATTACCCCCTCAAAATGAAGGCCGATTAAGCTTGCTAAAGCTTATGTGAATTATGATCAATGACTTTTGTTAAACTAGATCATAATTTACCATAGTCCAATTCAATATGCATATCACATATATATATTAACAATTCTACTTGAAGTATCCACTTCAGTAATCAAGATAAAATCACTCATGATAGAAGTCGAAAATTTACAACCTTACATAATGAAATGTCCATTTCATCAATAGTTATGAACAATCTTTTATTTATAAAGAACATGTGATTTATATCTTCTAGTATTGGTATCATATGCCTAATACATAAATTACATAATTTATAAATAAGGGCTAATAATGTATGCTCAGATAAAAAATGAATAAATAAATTTTATGAAATTTAGAAATTGTTATTTATTGCATGCTTTTAGGGTAAAAAATAATAAAAAGTCTAACAATATGTAATAGAGCAATTCTAGATTTTGAAATAAGAAGAGGAATTTGTTATGGAAGCGTGGGTTGAGAAATCACCAATGGTACCGTGACTGAGACTTTTCAAGAGATATAAATGTAGTGATAAAAAAATACAAAGAAAATATGACACAATAACTTACGTGGTTTAGCGTAAAGCCTATGTCCACGGGCAAAAGACTAGAAGATAATTTTACTAATAAAGAAGAATTTATAAAAGTGAGAAAAACTCTTAAAAAACTCAAAACCTCAATACATCCAATTGTATCCTCACTAGAGTGCTCAAGTAGAAGCTCTCCCAAACTTTTAAATTGCATCACTTGCAATTGCTCTCTAATCTCTCATTTTTTTGGGATGCTTAACAAATGAAGGTTTGCCTTCTATTTATAAGAAAATGAGGTGCGCTATTGCACCGACTCCAACAATTTTCTCAACAAATTTTGGTACCTAAATTGCACCAATTTGTCAACAAATTTGGCTCCCATTTTTTAATGCATGCATGTGTTTACTTTTTTTCAATTTGAATGCAAGCTTGCCAATTGCATGCACCGCTAATGACTTTTCAATAATTCTCCACCTCGACAAAGATTTATACATCAAATCATCCTCCAATCTCTGCCTTCCTCACTGTTTTAAACCTTTAGGATATTGATCAAGCTTAGACAATGAGCAAACTTGATCGCTGTTACCACCTTGGTTAACATATCTGCGGGATTCTCTACAGTCTTAAATTTTTGTAGAAGAATCTTCCCTTTATCAATAATTTCCTACACAAAGGGAAATTGTACGTCAATATGCTTCATACATGCATGATAAACTTGGTTCTTTGTTAAATGAACAGCACTTTGACTATCACAATGCACATTAATGTGCTCCTATACCAATATTAAGTTTTCAAGCAAGCCTTGCAACAAAATAGCTTCTTTAACAACCTCTATAATTGCCATGTACTCGGAATCTGTGGTTGACAGTGCAATTGTAGACTGTATTGTAGACTTCTAACTGATTGGCCCTCTAATAAAAGTGAATACATATCCACTGGTTGACTATCGTTTATCTAAATCATCAGCATAATCAAAATCAATGTACCCAATGACACTTTAACCAAGTGTGTTATCTTGCAATCAAAATCAATGTACCCCAATGACACTTTAACCAAGTGTGTTATCTTGCACAAACAATAAACCGACATCCACAATTTTTTTAATGTACCGTAGTATCCATTTCACAGCTTGCCAATGTCCTTTACTAGGATTATGCATATACCTACTTACCATACTCATTGCATGTGAAATGTCAGGCCTTGTACACATCATTGTATACATTAAGCTACATATTGCATTCGAGTACGGAACTTATAACATGTATTCTTGTTCTGCATATGTAAAAGGAGATAGTTGTACAGAAAGCTTGAAATGAGAAGCCAATGGGGTACTCATAGGTTTTGTCTGCTCAGTCATGCCAAACTATTGTAGTACCTTATTTAAGTATTGTTTCTAAGACAAGCCGACTTTGCCATGAGCTCTATCTTTGCATATCTCCATGCCAAGAATCTTCTTAGCTTCTCTTAGATCTTTCATTTCAAATTCTTGATTGAATTGAATCTTCAACTTTTCAATCTCATCTTTCCTCTTGGATAATATTAGTATATCGTTGACATAGAAGAGTACATATATGAAGGATTTATTTTGTAGCTTGTGAAAATATACACAATGATGAAATTTATTTCTTGTGTATCTTTGCCCTTTTCTAAACCGATCAAATCGCTTATACCACTACCTCAGAGATTGTTTCAATCCATAAAGTGACTTTGACAATTTATAAACCCAATTTTCTTTTCCAACAACTTTAAATTCATTTGGCTGAGTCATGTAGACTTCTTCTTCCAAATCGCCGTGTAAAAATGCATTTTTCACATCAAGCTAAACTAGTTCAAGATCAAATTGCGCAACCATGGCTAGCAAAATTCGAATAGACAAATGTTTCACAACTGGAGAAAATACCTCATTGTAGTCTATTCCTTCTTTTTGAGTATAACCCTTCGCTACTAATCTAACCTTGTATTGAATTTCTTTTTTCTAAGGAAATCCTTTTTTCTTTGCATATACTTATTTGCACCCAATTGCCTTCTTTCTCTTGGGCAGTGTAATCAACTCACAAGTTCCATTTTTACGAAGAGACTGAATTTCTTCATCCAATGCTTGTCTCCACTGTATATTTTATGGGCTACTTATTGTTTTTTTATAAGTGGAAGGCACACCCTCATTTATAACTAAAAGTGCATAGGCCATCATATCAATGAAGCAAGTAGGTCTACGAATCTCTCTTCATGGCCTTTTATGTGGAATTGAATCTTGTTGCTGTGAAGGTTCCTGGGTCAAAACCTTTTCTTCATCCTCAATCGATGGTGAATCACTATCTGTCTCCTCGACACCAAGTGGATAAGTTTTAACCTTTTCAAACTCCACTTGCTGTAAAGTGCTACTGGTCTTGTTATCCTCTTGAGAATCTTTTTATTTTAGCATAGCTGATTCATTAAAAGTCATATCTCTGCTGAAAGTAATCTTCTTTATAACAAGACACTAGAGACGGTATCCTTTCACTCCACCAATTATACCCATGAACAACGTTTTCTTTGCTCTAGGGTCTATTTTAGACTCTTTTACATGATAATAAGCAGTGGAACCAAAAACATGTGAAGAATCATAATCAGCAATAAGCTTACCAGTCCATATCTCCATGGGTGTTTTGCTGTCAATTGCAGTTGATGTAAAACAATTGGTTAGATGGCATGCATATACAACTACCTTAGTCCAAAAGTCCTTGCCCAATCCAGTATTGGACAACATATACCGAACTTTTTTCAGTATTATTTTTTTTCATGCATTCTGCCACCCTATTCTGTTGTAGGGTATCTCGAACAGTAAAGTGTCACACAATACCCTCATCTTGGCATACTTCTAGGAAGAGATCGTTCTTGTACTCACCACTATTGTTAGAGCAAAGTCTTTTGACTTTTCGATCGGTTTGAGTCTTAACCATTTTCTTGTATTTTAGAAATATGCCTAAAACTTTATTCTTGTTCTTCATCAAATACCACCCACACTTTTCTTGAGAAATCATTAACAAAAGTAACAAAGTAGTGCACATCTCTCAAAGAAGCTGTTTTGGTAGGTCCCCACACATCACTATGAACATAGTCCATAATTCCTTTTGTATCATGAATTGCTAAACCAAAATTTACCCTTGTCTGCTTGGCCAGAACATAATGTTCACAAAATTCAAATTTGTAAGAATTTGCACCTTTCGATAAGCCTTGTTTCATCAAAGTTTGCAAAGCTTTTTCACCAGCATATCCCAAACGTATATGCCACAACTTAGTTACTTTTGAATTTGCATCTTTTCCAGAAACTGTTGATGCTGATACAATAACTATACTTTTTTGGAAATAGTACAAGTTATTTCTTTTTGCACCTTTCATCACTGTTAGTGCACCAACTACTACCTTCAACAATCCATCTCTCAAAGTGATTGTACGCCCTTTGAATTTTAGGACTCCTAAAGAGATGAGATTTTTCTTTAAACTTGGTACGTAGTGAACATCTGTCAAGACTTGGATTGATCCGTCATGATTCTTTAGCTGGATTGAACATATTCTCATAGTTTTACAGGCATTATCATTGCTCATAAAAACAACTCCACCATTTAGCTCCTTCAAGCTAGAAAACCAGCCCTTATTAAGACATATATGATAACTACAACCCGAATCCAAAATCCACTTATTTGAATGACATGTTAATGTCATGCCAACCAGACTAAAGTCTAATTTCTCATCATACGCTGCTACACATGCATTAGAAATAACCTTGCCTTTTTTTAATTTAGGACAATTATTTTTCAATGCCCTTTCTCGCGACAAAAAACACATTCATCTTTAGCAGGCCTTTTTATAGAATTGTTCATTTTTCCAGGTTTACAGCTTTGTGAACGACCTCTTGCTATCAATGCTTCGACAACTATATCTGTGTGATTCTTTTTGTCTTCTTTTCTAGTCTTAGAGTTGTACAACGCACTGCATACAGCATCGAATGTGACATTGTCCTTCCCATAAAGCAAAGTGGTGGTAAAATGGTTATATTCATCAAGAAGGGAATTTAACAACAATAATGCCTTATCTTCATCTTCAAATTTCTCATTGAAATTTAGCAAATCTGTCAATATCTTATTGAATGAGTTCACATAGTCATTCATCGACATGCGAGGTGTATACGTGAATCAATAGAGTTTTTTCTTCATATAAATCTTATTTTCAAGGTTTTCTTTATGTACTTTTCTTCTAGCATCTTCCACAATTTCTTTGCTAATGTCTCCTTCATTATAGAGTACTTTTAATCTCTAGCCAAACATAGGCTAATAGTACCACATGCTTGTCTATTGATTTTTATCCACTCTTTTTCATCCATGTTGTTAGGCTTTTCTTCAAGGGAGAGGTCTAACTCTTGCTGACATAAGACATCCAACACTTCGCATTGCCATATACCAAAATTATCGGTACCATCGAATTTCTCCACTTCAAACTTTGCATTAGTCACAGTAGTCCTCGCTGATGAAGATGACAACGGTGACGATGCTTCTGCCATCTTTCTTAATTTCTTAACCCGGACAAACATAGTCTATGTGTTTATTTGTATAGATAATGCACCAGGAAAGTTCCTAGGAAAATGAGGGGTCACAACGGTCCCACTTAAAATCCAGACTCCTTACACTCTTATTTTTTTGTTGACAAAACTTTCCTAGATATGCATTTATCTACACAACAACACTATAGGCACTTGATACTCCGAAATACGAATTGTTGGTTCCATAGTATTTGTGAACAGTACCGTATACGCCAAGCACAAACTTCTTGCTGCTCTGATACCAATTTATTGTGGAAGGATGGGTTGAGAAATTACCAATATTACTGTGATTGTGACTTCTGGAGAAATATATATATGGTGATAACCAAATACAAAGAAAATAGGACACAATAATTTATGTGGTTCAGCGTAAAGCCTGCTTCAACAGGCAAAGACTGGAAGATAATTTTTCTAATAAATAGGAATTTATGAAAGTGGAGAAAACTCTCACAAAACCCAAAACCCCAATACATCCAATTGTATCCTCACTAGAATGCTCAAGTAGAAGCTCTCTCAAACTTTTAAATTACTTCACTTGCAATTACTCTTTAATCTCTCAATTTTTTAGGATGCTTAACAAATGAAGAATTGCCTTCTATTTATAAGAAAATGAGGAACACTATTGCACTAACTCCAACAATTTTGTCAACAAAATTTGGCACTTAAATTGCACCAATTTGTCAACAAATTTGGCTCCTATTTTTTAATGCATGCATGTTTTCTTCTTTTCAATTTGAATGCAAGCTTGCCAACTGCATATATTACCAATGATTTCTTTTCAATTTGAATGCAAGCTTGCCAATTGCATGCACCGCCAATGACTTTTCAATAGAATTCGTATGCTTTTATGTTTGATTATAGAGATGATAGGATGGGCTACTCGCTTATGGTTCAATCAAAATTAATTTGAACAAAAACACCATAATCTGCATTTGATTAAGGATTTTATCATTGCCATTGATGATCCTAGTCTTGGCAGATTTAGAGCTATTCAGTTTCCCTTTATAATAGAAAACTTATTATCACTCTTATGCCTCTTCTTATTTAGGCTTTCGTTCGTTGACTTCTTTCTATTTCTCTTTTTATTTTCATGGAATTCTTTTTACGAAATTGAGGAGGAAAAAATTGGTATAAAAGGTCTTCAAATTTGCACAAATTTATTGGAGAGTTCAAAATCCCAGCCAATACATTTTTATTCATAAAGCAAAAAAGGCTATAACTTGAAGCGAGCTCAAAATACCTTTAAGAGACCTCAACGTTTTGATTTCTGATGGGGAAGTTGTGAGCTACAGAGGGTCTAAGCATGGTTTGAGGTGACTACCTCTGGTGGAAATCCTAATGGTAAAAAGTGACTATGGCAAATCAGGCGAGGCGACAAGGGTGAATGGCTTAGATAAGCTCAAATTAAGTTAGACCACATCCAAATGCTTGACTCTAATATTTTATAATAAATAAAAATATAATATTAGAATAAATAAATCAATATATACATTTTAAAATAATTTTAATATTAAAAAAATTAATATTTTAGTACATGAGATATATTTTATTAATTGTAAAATCTATTTAACCTAAATATTTATTTAAAATTTTTATAATAAATACAAACATATTATTAAAGTAAATATAATAGTTTACATTTTAAAAATTATTTTATATATTAAAAGTATTCTAATATTACATGTCTACTAGACAAATTAAACTATTTAAATTATATTTATATTTATTGTAAAATTTTAAAATAAATATTTTTAGTTACTTTATATTAAGGATATTACAATAAAAAGGGGATTTTAGTGTTGTTTATTGAAAACTTTGGTTCTATATGATCATTTTTCCAAAGTTTGGGACTTTGGGGCTGAAGACCTCCTTTTCCCTAGAATTATAATATTTGAGTCAATTTGGTATTTAGTACTTTTATTAGGATTTATCTTTTTAGTTTGCCAATTTGAATTATATTTGTATTCTAGTATAATTAGAATTTTAGATAATTTCTTTTATTTGGAAAGCATTAGAATTAGGTTAGCTACTATTATATAGAGGCTTGTTATTCATAGCTTGTTATAATACCTTTCATACCTTTCATTAATAATACTTCATATTATTTCCTTTCGAGTTTATCTTTGTTGTGAGTTAGGCATTTTCTATCTTTGAAAGCTATTCTTTCTTCAATTTCAAGAAAGTACTCTAAAATGACATCTAATATTGATTTTGCACAGTCATTAATAAAGATTAAAATATTTAAATTTAAATATCCACAATAACCCTGTTATCAATACCGTAAAAAATATATAGTATCATAGAAAAATTCAAATTTTATATATTATCTACACAATACACTACATTATTTACTAGGGTCTAATATTGAAGTTTCAACTCAACCACCAAAAGTGAAGAATAGTTATAGACACAAATTGCAAAGCAATTGTGATTCTTACTCATAGTCCAATTCACATTACAATTAACAATAACTAAAGTAAACTTGAGAAAGCCAGAAGAAGAGTTGATTTTGGCCTACCCCCTTGTGAAGTGGCAATCATCAAATTGTCCCTTGTTATTGAAAACAACAAGTTACTCCCAAAAACTTGTTATCTTTCTATTATTTTTAATGGCCAAAAGGATAAAATAATATTTGTATGTTCTCGTAATAATTAACTAACCGAAAAAGATCAAACCTAGGTAAGCTAATTTTCATAGGTCAAAATCTTTCTAAATTTTTCAAAACACACTAAATATTTTAAGTATTATAGTATGCTTCTAATACTTTAAAATTTTTTTTATTTTGCACCTATATGACTAGTTTTTTTGAACATGATTAAAATTTACCATTTTGTATCTAAAAAATTTATTTTAAAAAATAAATGCAGATATTAATTAAAAGTTGCAACTAGAAAAAGAATAATATTTTAACTTTTCATATTTATTATTATAATCATTATTATTCTTTTTTCATTTCGTAAAGGTATTTAAAAAATATAAATATAAAAAAACAAAATCAAAGAACAAAATAAAAATGCTATCGGAGTTTCACGAAACGACCTTTATCACACACAGCCCAAAAATCTTCAAATTTTTTGCTTATTCACCTAACTCAAAATAATAGACAAAAATAAAGCCAAGTCCATCTATTACTAATGATATGGTTGATTAAAGATTAAATATTATTCATATTCTACAATTAAGTAATCCCAAATGTGAAATTACAGCTGTGAGGCTCTTGATTGTTGATTAAGAAGAATAGTGACGAAGCTCTCGGTGGTGCTATGGCAGTGCTTATGCCACGTGTTCACTCTCCTTGGACTTTTCCCTAACAATGAAAGAGCCCTTCGGAATCATTAGCTGGTCGAAATATGCAAGGTAAGGCTAGAAGTGTAAAATAAAATGTAGAGAAGATACTGAGAATTTGCAGACACTCACCCACGTGTAGTCGTCCCACTTAAAATAAAATAAAATTGTCTGAGCCAGCCACCTCCACGTCCCACCCACACTGTTTCTCTCTCATACTGATCTTTAAATTTAATCTCCATTTTTTTTTACTTTTATTCCAGCGCTTGAAATCATTTAGATAGTACCAAATTGAAAAGTTAAAACCCCTAATAAAAACAAACCAATCAGATCAATGGGACAGTAGACTCTACTCCTTCGAATCCATTCCCACAAACGGCTAAACCCAAAACCGAAAACTGCACACCACCTTCCATCATCCTAATTCTTATAGCACTATTATTGCTACATCAATTTCGATAGGATTTTGACAAAGTTAAGTTTGGCTATTGTTTCTTCATTCTTCTTTCTCCTTCTTTCCCTGTTTCTTTTCTTTAAAATTCGTCGCTACTAAAGGTAACTTTAAAAACACACTTGCACAAACACACAGAGTTATCTAATTCTCCATTCTTTTATTATTTTATTTTGCTTGTGATTTTTACCTAGTATTTTGAATCTCCTAGCAGTTGATTGAATGTTCTAGGTTTTGGATTGTATAGATTCTGACTTCTGAATTTTGAATTTTAGTCTGTAGAAATTAAGTTTTAATTTTGATTTAATGTGAGATTAGATTTGAATAATCGTTGTATGGTTGTCATGTACATGAAAGGAAAGAAAAAAAATAAAGAAAATCACAAAGGAGTAGTACGAATGTGAAAAAAAACAAATGAAAGAAAGAGACGAAGGAGTAAGGATGAGAAAAAAAAATTAAAGAAAAGACGAAGATGGCATAACTTGTAATTTGGAAATTTGATTTTTATGGCATTATCGTGATTTGCATATGATGGCATGGTTTGCAATTTGCGTAACTAACATATTTAATTTAGGAAAACTATCAACTGATTTAGGTCATTAAGTTTATTTAGGTCAATTTGCTTAACTAACATGTTAAAATTTGATTTTAATAATTTATTTTTTTAATCTTTTCTACACAATTTATAAATTAATATTTTAATATGTAACTTTTTTCATTTTCCAATGACTTGTCATATATCAACTATTTTTGTTGAGCTTGGCAATACTGTTACAAGAATATTCTATTAGGATAATGATACTTTTATACTTTCACAAGTCAATGACGGTAAATAGTTAAAGATAATGAGTTTTAGGGGTAATTTAATGTTTTCAATAATAATGAGGATAATTTGAATATTGCCACTTCACGAGAGGATAGGTTGAAATTAACCCCAAAAGGACTAACTCTCTTGCACATGCATTAAAAACTTATTTTTTTTTTGTATCCTTTTTAATTATTCTTGCTCTTTATTTTTGTGAAGCTAATAGACTTTGAAATTTAGTTTAGATAGGCTTAATACAAATATAATTAAAAAAAATTTAAGAAACGATGACAAAAGGAAAGAACAATCAATAGTGGCAAGCTAGTAACAGTGGCCTATAGAAATCTATTAGGAGGATAAGGGGATTAGAGTGACTTTTAATCAAAACCCAAATTTTTTTCATTGAGATCAAATACAAGAATGTAAACAATCAACAATATTTTAATTATATCTTAATCATGATGCAGAAACATAAAAGTTTAATAGATAATAAAAACTAGCTTTTAAAATATTAAAAGTTTTAGTAGAAAAAGTTTGAATAAACAAAATTAGGATGTTGGGCTCCATTTATAATAATCATAAATATCGTGAATTTACTAAAATAGAAAAATCTAAAATATTATTTTATTACAAAATACTTGTAGTCTAAATAAGGAATTTGAAACAATTGGTACCCAAATCCGATACCTTAAAAAAGCGATAGAAATCCTAAAAGTAAAAACAAAAATAAAAAAATAACTTAAAACTAAAAAATGACTGGAGAAAAAACCAGAATTTTTAACTTGACCATGGAGTAGAACAACATAATTTGTTCTGAATTTAGTTCTTCTTGTCGCAAGCATCGAAATGGTACATTATACGCCTAAAATAGACACCTATAGCCTAAGTTATTATTTATAGAAAATACCCTGCTCATCGCACTCAACCATCCTACATCACTTAATTTCCATATTGACAAGTGAAGGTGGAAAAAATCCTTCAATGATCTGAAATAGAAAATCTAGCATTTAATCATTTAGGATATAACTGAATGTTTTTTTAGTCCGAAACCTTTCTTCAACCTTGATACTTCTCCACAAACATAATATGAGCGTGTATCTGCGAGGCACTCTAATATTCTTGTAAATTTTGTGCTTTGTAGATTACAATAAATCTAGATTGGTTGTTTTTGGCTTTCTCTTTACATAGTGAGAAAATGAAAAAAAGTTATTTTTCAATCCTTCTAGCCCTCATTTATAAACTTGAAAAGGTAGACTAGGTAAGAGATTTTAACTTTACATGTAAATCTCCACTGTCCAATCATTGTGTTGCATTATCCATCATTGTATTTATAGTCGTTTTAGGCTTTACCTTGCTTTTAGAACATGATTTTGTTAATAATCATGTGCTGTCCAATTTTTATAGCTCCGACTTGGTTTTAGCTTGCTTCAAGATTTTTAACAGTTGTCATGTAATTTTCTAAGTGGTCATATGTTGGCTTTGACTTTAGTCCAGGCCCAAAGTTTTTTTATTTATTTGTGGACATATTTTGAAATATGCATTGACACATGGTACAGTGTAAGTGGCTATATATTTTGGTCGTTACACCATTCCCCCATAGTTTATTAAACTCTGTAATTATTTGTTGTGACATTTACTTGTAGGATGCTTCCAGTGTTTCACATACCATCATTATGTTGCTATAAAGCATATCACTTAAATCCTTATCCTTGCCTTAAATATTATCATTATTGTGCATACATAAAGGGCATTCTCGCAGAGGATTGATCTCAATTAACAAGTTATTAATACAAAACAAAAAAACTAACCAACAGTGAAGATTTAATTAAAAACTCTATCTACTCTTATAAAAATTAACCGAAACTTTCTAGATTTACAAAGGATACACTAATGAACATGCGAATAAAGTTAGAAGGGAGGTTTTGAGGTTGATTTACTATGCAAATTAAATTAAAGAATTTAAAGTAGGAAATCTGAAATTGTAGAGACTAGTTATAGATGGTTAACTATGATGCGGAATATGGTTAAAGAATGATTCTCTACCACTAAACAATGGATTTTAGGTCAATTATCAAAATCATCATTTGCTTTCATTGGAAAATAAAAAGATTAAGATAAATATGAGCTCAATTATCTTGATCTTTTCTTACTTAGTTGTTAAGTGAAATAAATTATTTACTTAAATTCCTTCTATGAAATAGACCAAAACACGCTATTTAGATTCAATTCAGTAAAAGCATTAAAATCAAGAAAGAATAGGTTGAATCAAGAAACAAACGCACAGGCTCAGTTTATTTTTCTTGAACTGTATTCCACATGTAATCAAACAAAAATATCTCATAATCATTGATCACAATCTGTTATTTATGTTTTGTTCTTTGAAAATTATGAATCAAAACCTTAAAATAGCAAACAAATTAAATCAAATTCATCTAGTTGGCCAACTGAACAAATAAGATAGTAATTCTTGAGCATTAAAATAAGTGAAATATAAAATTTTCTAGAGCAACATAGAGAAATTCTGAAACTCTATCAGCTAAAATCCATGTCTAGGATGATAAAATCAACCCTAACTAATACAAAGATTACTCTCACATGGCTAAATTATTGAACATCAAATCCATAAAAGAAAACTAATAAAACACAAGAGAAAGCAAGGCTTATTATTCGAATTATGATGAAATAGCTAGGTCTTATATTAGATTTGCCCTCTTCTCTACTCCTTGTGTTCTTCTCTCCTTTAAATTAATGCTTCACAAGTTTTCTCTTACTTAGGCATCTAACTTGTGACTTTTATATATGGTTGTTGTGGTAATCCTTGAAGGACTAGTAGAACTAGTGAAAATCATGTTTTACCTCATTTTCCTTATAGAACTATGATTTGCAACAACGAAATAGGTCCATAAGGTAGAATAGCTTCAAAAATATGTTTTTATTGTATGCTCAATTTGAAAATTTGACCAGTTCTTCAAGAATTAATCTTTATGGCCTAATTTGAATCCTTAACCTTGGCATTTGTCCAATATAGCTAAGGAAGTGAATATAGCCCAAAAGCTCATCTAGAAAAGCCATCAAAATCTATGAAGTCACAATTTAAGTATCTTCCACACCAATTTGTAGCCTTTCGACTCTTTTACAATTATTTGTCTATGAAACTCTTGTAAAACATAAAAGCCTAACAAAGAGTTAAGAAATTTAAGAAAATATCAAATAATTGCAAATAAAGCAATAAATCTAATGTGAAATTAAGCATTTATCACACCACTCACTTGTTTGTCACTTGCCTATTAGTGCTGCGTAATCAAATCAATTGGACATTAACGAGAGGGTACTTTTTTCTGTCTTTTTCTTCAATGAACTATGTGGGTGTACTATCATTATAGTTTTTCACTACTCGATGAGGACTATGAGCTACTCTGTTCTTTATTTTTTGTGGGATCCAGTGCCTTTTGAAGTCGGTTTTCATTTTATTTTTGGAATTCGTGCTGTCTATTTGACACTTATATCTAGACTCATGTGATTGGATAGTTCTTTTCCTTTGGGATTTCTCTGGATTTTCTTCTTTCTGTATTCGAAATTCTTTTGACTTTCTTAGATAAATTATTAGTGTCCTCTCAATGTTTGTTAAAATGGCTTCTCCAAGTTATGAAGCTACAAATTATAAGCCTCTTTGAGATACTTTAGATCTTCTTAAAGGAGTCACCTTCACTCTCTATCATAGGGATATTTTCAATATTTCTCAAGGGACTATTCTGGAAGGAGGCCTTATGCTATTTAAGCAACAAGTCATACACTTTTCTTTTCCTATTACCCCTCTTGTTTTGGAGTTTCTTGAAAAGATAGAAGATTCTCCCTTGATGATTTGTCTTAACAAGGCTTGTAGTGTTTAAAACACCATTCTCGACGAAGGGCATTACATGACTTGGTATGAACTAGCTATTTTGATGTGCCCATTCAGGCAGTTTTCCGATTGGAGTCCCTTTTTTAGGCAAAGAGATGGCCATATGCAATAGACAAGTTCAGTGTCTTTGGTCATATCCAGAACTTGGTGTAGGGCTTAAGGACTTAACATTATCAATTCACTGAGGATCAAAGGCATAATGCATGCGAATTTCTCTTATTCATTTTTTCTTTATTTTTATTACTGCTATTATCGTAGCATCTTATATTTTATTCCATTATTTTCTATGAAACAAATATCATATCCTATTCCAAAAGCATTTCGAGATAGGTACCTTAAAGCTAACTTTGAAGATTTTTTACTAAAGTTGGGTTTTCTTGAGAACCTTGTTTTGTTGGATTATGTCAAGAGGTTGGATCAAGTTCTTCTAAAGGACCTTAAAAACAATTTGTAGATTAGGCAAGTGACTCTCTTGTTTTGGCTCATGAGTATTGCATATCAATATTCCCGATGAACTTGTCAAACACTTTCTTCACAATCTCTAGAATGTGGTTTCAGCTTTTTTTAAGCCAAAAGGAGATCACCTATGATAAAATTTATTTTTTAATGGTCTTCCAAAGTTATTGGTATCTGATTCTATCGATTGTAAGCATTAAGAAAGCATAGATACTCATGTCCAGTAGTGGTATCTATCATCTGGTTTGTCTCTAGTAGTGCATAAGTGGTTTTGGGTATCATTACAAGAAAAAAGACCTACTGTGATAGCCAAAAATTATCATCTCAAGGTAAAGATGACAGTTGTCCTTACTGTCGTAATTTTTGATGGAAAATTTTAAATTTTATGAAATTAAGATTGTAATTATTTTTTTGGACAAAAGTTGTGTATAATATTCTATAATTGGTATTTTCTATAACAATTTAAAAAAATTTGATTATTTATTAATTTAAAAATAAAAATTTATGCAATTTTAGGTGCTTGAATTTAAAATTTAAATTATTAAATTGATATGGAAGAAAATAAATTACTAAATGCAATCAAATCCAAAACCAATGAATTAAACCAATGGATTATTTTTATAATCCATAAAAATAACCAAAGTACAAAAACATACCATTCAAACTTAACAGTACATTAGTTAAACAATATTCCAAAGTCAAGCCAGTAGCCAACAAAGACCAATCCAAAACCAAGCAAGGTATTCAACATTCAGCGACATCTAGCTCCAAAGCTATGCAAGTGTAGTCCTTTTCTACTAGGAAAATCCAGCAGCCCCCAAGCGAAGTAAAATATATACCCTTTCATCAACAGAAAATATTCAGTGAAAAATAAGTATTTATAAAGGACAATAGTAAAATATGAAAATATTCAATGAAAAATAAGGCGAGCGCCTTTTCTTCCCTTTTCCAATGTAAGGCATTAAAAAGGATTAAAGAAATTTACACAACCAAAAATAAATAAAAATAGAAATTATTCAGTACTATTAGTTGTGTACAATACCTACCACACAAACAAAGCATCCACAGCAATCTCTACATTCTGCAATTTCCCGTCATCAAGTAATGATATATAAATAAAATCAATAGTTATACCTATAATGCTTAGGCCAAATCAAATGTAAATGTACTTAAATTCATTATTCTTTAAGTTTTGTTCTCTTTAGCATGCCTTTTTAGTGGCAATCATCGCATGCATTATTAAAGTTTAATATTGTTTCATATTAGAATATTCCAAGAATTTGAATGAATGCTGAAACTATAACTCTTTAAGATTAATGGATTGCATGCTCAGCCTTAGCAAACTTGCCAATTAATGTTTGAATACCCGAAAAAAGAGACTAAAAAGAAAAACAGGAATTAACGAAAATTAATAGAAGCAATTTCTTGCTTGAAAAGTTTGATATTACCTTTCAGAATAGAAATAAACATAACAAAAGTTTCCTTACCTGAACTTACATGGCCATCATTATCAACTATGATACCACGGGATAGGGATTCCCTCGCTTCCCCCGAGCCCTCTCACCTACAAAATTCTGCAGCCCCATGGGAAAAAGCAATAGCAAAATAAGTTTTTGTGTTGGCTGATAATTCCAAGTGCCCTTTTATATGTTCCTATATGTATAGTACCAACAAACACATGATTTGAAACGTATTTTAAGACTAACATGATTGCGCATGTAAACTCCAACAAGAGCATCAAAGGAATAAGAAAGAAACATCACCAACCTCAAGAAGTCTACATGCATCTTTTCCTCTACTTCAATAGTTTTATCAAGTATTCCACCTGATGTTGCACTAGTAAAACTAGTGAAAAAATTATATTCCATGAATAAATAATCAATAACTTGAAAGTCTACAGTTAACTAAATTATTAATGACGATTAAGAGATTCTTTCCATAAAATATTCAAGAAACTTTTACAGATAATATTAATTGGATTTTCTAGTAATTCTTCAATGTTCTTTTCATTCTCGCTGAAGGATCAAGCATTCTTAGTTATAATGTAAAACGCAGGGCATTACTTAACCATTTGTTACAAGTTGTACAAGACTTTTCAATCCAGAAGAGGGCTGAATTGTAAACTAGAATCTAAACCTATTATTAAAAGCCCAAAATAATAGTATTGACTAGATTTGTAAATTTCTTGAATGTTGAAACTGAAAAGTTCATTCGTGTGAAGTGACCAGTTCTGACCTTACTATTTTACTCATCCTTGTCTCACTTAATTTAGCCAGTTAATAGAGTGGGTTTTAGAACATAAGAAACGTTTCTAAATTTTGATAAATGAGAAAATTTTATAATTAATTATTATAATACTAAAACACAATTTTACCTAGAAATGTAACATAACTTTTAACAAACACATGTTATGCAAAACCCGAATCGAACAAATGCAAAAAAAAGGAAAAAAAAATTCATCATGCAAGATTTGGAACAACATCTTATACTATATGTCGATCTATAATCACAAATTGGATAAGAGAAACTATTAAACAAAACAATAATACAATAAAAAGACTTGAAACCCACAAAAAGTCATACTTAGGGTTTAAAAGAGATGAGAACCATGAAGCTTCTGTTGTAGATAGTTGAGATAACAACGAAGTTCACATCATTCACTAGAAATCACCCAAAAATAGGTAAAACTTGCATGTAAATAAGTGTGGGTTTCGGGGATTCTCGGTGGTTAGAGTTTGGGTTGTCGTTGACAAGTAAGGTTTTGGTTTTGATTACGGATTGAATTCGATTCCGTCGTGGCAAAGAAAGACGACGATGGGTTAGCGGTGAGCCAGCAGCAGTGAGGGTTGTCATTGTTGGTGAGGAGCGAGCCATATTCTAAATAGACATTTTAGTAGCATTTACTTTTTACATTGCAGTGGCAATTCCAAATAGTTGTAATCTTGAGATTGCAATTGTGTATTGGGATTTGAAGTAGGTTATTTACAGGATAATGCAATAGGAATCAAAATTCTATTTATGTGTTTATTTTGTATTAGATTTAGAGTTAATTGTTTTAAATTATAATTTTATCCTTATTTTCTCTTTTGAGTTGGTATTCCCTATCTTGTTTGTCTTTGCTTAAGCTTTAATAGCGACCAAATAACATTCTTTGGCAGCAATTTAATCTTTCCTTATATTAAATATTGCTTTTCTAACAACAAACATGTTAGATCTTTAATCCAATACTATTGGATACTTAATCCAATCGTTAGGGTTATATGCGAATAATTATGTGTTGTGAACTTTCATATAAGGTTAAAAATAATTAAAAATGATCTATTAAGGTTTGCAGTAATATGGGCTTCAATTTATCTAATAGGGTATGAGCTTTTAATATATAGATACTTAAGGGAAATTTCTAATTTTATGATGCGCTGAAATATGAATACCCAAAGCTAACAGGAAAAGTTATCTATACAAATGATTATGGTCCTTAGGCCACATGAATCATTCTAGCATTTTTGACATCCCATCATCAGAGAAGACCATAGAGAAACTTGAAAGACTCTTTAAAGGAGTGTGTTGATCTGGAAGATAAACCACACGACTTTAGAGAGCAATTAAACATTATAGATTTAGGTATTTTTTCGCATATTCTATTATTGATTGTTGATGATGCAACATGAATGTTCTTTTGAATTATAGATGATGGCTTTCACCAAATGATTTATTGTTTTAAAGAAAAAAACCTCGACTTAAAGATGATAAGTTGCTATTTTATTGCATACTTTGAAAAATCTAGGGTTATAAGTCAATTTTTAAGTCGAGAAATACTTGGTTCTTTGAGGATGTTGAGTTGCTGGGGGAGGTACAATTAGGGACTTTGTCTTTAAAAATAAATATATTTATATTTTCATAGGTGTTAGTGGCATTGATCAGGGTCTTATTTCTAATTTTGTTCAAGACACAATAGATCAAGATAATGTTAGAGGACCCTCTATATAAGAAATTGTTTCAAAAGAATAAACTCTACCATCTCAACAACCTATGCCATTATGGAAATCTACAAGAAGAAAGAGAAGTTCAGTGCCGGATGACTATATTGTATTTCTCCAAAAATGTGAGGCAGACATTGGAGTGATAGAATATGATCGAGTTAATTTTTGTCAAGCCATGCAAAGTTTTATTAGAAGTAAATTGATGCCATAAATGAGAAGATAAAGTCCATAAAGACAATGACATATAGGAACTTGTCCCATTATCGGAAGGTGCAAAACCTATTAGTTGTAAATGAACATTTAAGACCAAGAGGGATTCAAAAGGCAATACAAGCTTGTCTTGTCACAAACGCCTTTATGCAGAAAGAAGGATCAACTATAAAGAGACTTTCTCCTCAGTTTTTTTAGAAGACTCTTTTAAGACCATAATGGCATTACTGACCCATTTTAATCTTAAATTACATCAGATGTATGTGAAAAGAATGTTTCTCAATGGTAACATTAATAAGACTATCTATATGGTACAGCTCAAAAACTTTGTGTTAGGAAATCCAAAAAAAATAGTCTATAAACTTAAGAAATCGATCTATGGGCTCAAGCAAGCATCTCAACAATGTTATTTTAAGTTTTATCAAGTTATCATCTCATTTTGAGATGAATTTGGTCAATGATTGCATATACCATAATTTCTGTCAGAGTAAGTATATTTTTTTGGCTTTATATGTTGATTACATTTTGCATGCTACTAACGATATAGGCTTATTACACGACACTAAGAGATTTATAGCTAAGAATTTTGAGATAAAACATTCTGGCGATGCATCTTTTATATTAGGTATATAGATACACTAGGATCACTCCTGATGTACTTTTGAATTATCACAAAAAAGCTATATTAAAATAATCCTGAAGAGATATGGCACTCAAGATTACAAAAAAGGTGACACCCTGTTGTTAAGAAAGACAAGTTTAGTCTCAAACAATTCTCTAAGAATAATTTTGAGGAGAAAGAAATGTAGAAGATTACTTATACGTTTGTAATAAGAAGTTTCATGCATGCTCAGGTTTGTACACGACCGGATATTGTCTGCATTACTAGGATGATGGGTAGATATTTAAGTGAACCAAGAGTAGACCATTAGAAAGTAGCCAAATGGATCATGCCGTATTTATTGTGAACAAAAGACTACATTCTCATATATTGGAGGTCGGACTAGCTAGAGATCGTTGGATATACTGACTTTGATTTTGTTGGATGTTAAGATGGTATAAAGTCCACGTTGAATTATGTTTATTTACTAGTTAGGGGTGTTGTCTCCTTCATGAGTGCTAACCAGTCTGTTATAGTATTTTCCACAATGGCAACAGAGTTCATAACATGTTTTGAGATATGCAATCACGGAATAAAGCTATGAAAGTTTATCATAGGGCTGCATATAATAGATGGTGTTGATAGACTATAGATAACTCTATTAAATCAGAGTTATCTATAGCACTTTTGGACTTAAATCAAAATTATTTAGCGAGTAAATGGCATGTTTTAATTACATTTTGCATATTTATTTATTTTTAGCTTATTCTCAATAAATTAAGTTGTTTTAGAATAAATTGTGTGCTTAGATTATGTGCTTGATTGTAGGCAATTGGAAGGGCAATTTTCAATGAAGGAATGTTGTGCAATGGGCTTGCAAGAATGAGGAAAGAATTTCATTGTAAAAAAGTAAAAATAAGTCTGAAGCAGTGCAGATGTTGTAGCCAGTGCTGTAGCAACCATTGTTGTAGCAATCCTGGAGCAATAAAGGAGAAAATTTCATGCGAATCTCAGAGAAAATATGTGATATGTAGTTTTCAAATCTAAAAGATACGTATCCTAGACGTCCAGTTGCCTTAGTTTTCTATTATAAAAGAAGCACACACCCTAGAAAAGAGGGAGAGCCATCATTCATAAGAAATAATAAGAAAAGAAAAAGAAAACAACAAAGAATAAGAAAAATTCCAGGCTGAATAAGAAGTTTATAGGCGTGGGAAGGAAGAAATTAAGAACTTAGAAAGACCACTCATCTCTATCTCTATTTTTTTTGTTTTCTTTGATTCATGATGATGTATTCGTTTTGTTACAAATCATGAACTAATTTTATTGATGGTTGAGTGATAAACAAACTTGATCGTTTATTGACTAATTTTATTGTGTTGCTGCATATTGCTATAGCAGTTTGTTTTGATAATGCTTAATTTAATTCACTGTTTCGGCTGACCACCCATTTAGTGATATTAGCTAAGCGAGAGCCATAAAAGGGCTTGTTTTAGTGGATCATATTAAAATAATACTTGGTTTTAAATTAGGTTTCCCAAGTTGGGCTAACTCAATTTGAATAGAGTCATGCCTAATCTAAACCTAGTGATGAACTAGACACAGGGATTCACCTTATAGGGTATTAGAACATTGATCATATAATACTTTATCTTGTGTGGCAAAATAACTGGTTATTGTTAGATTGCATATAGATATAAAAATTCCAACAGGCGACAGCTGAGAATTCATTAGTGTTTTGCCCAGTGCTGTAGTAATTGTTGTAACAATAGTATTGTAAGAGAAAAACAGTTAATACCATTAAGCGAGTTGATTCACTCAACTACATCATTCTTAGTAATTACATTCTTGTGTAAGACGTGTCAATTTAGTTTATTGCATTTTATTTTTTTGTTTTTTAATTATTTAGTTTAATTTGGTTGATAAAAGGATTTAATTTGATTTAATTGAAGTTACACCATAAGAATTGTTATAGCAACTCTGATAACATCAATCCCTATGGAGACGATACTCGAATACTTATCACTTTATTACTTGTTGTGTACACTTGCGCACTAACACCTATATTTTAGGAGAATGAATCCAAACAAAAACAAGTTTTTAGCGTCGTTGTCGAGGATTGATTGTTTATTGTGATTTATGAAATCAATTTTTGTGGTGCTTATTTAAGTTATGGTTAATCATTTTTTTTATGATTGACAGATTGTTCTAACAACCATTACATGTGCAAAGATACACAGGTTGAGTTTCACTTTGATCCTGAAATTGAGAGGACTGTAAGGAGATTAAGAAGAGAGCAAAGAAATTTAAAAGCTGCTGTAGTAATGGATGATTTACAAGACATGAGAGATTTGAACAATCGATGAGAATTGCAACCATTGAATGGACAAGGAGTTCAGAATGGACAACATATTTTTGGGCAACCAGGAAACAATATCATTCATATGACGATATAGATAGAACTATTTAGGACTATGTTGTGTTGACTCCTTAAGCCATACATTTGGGCATAGTTAGATCTGAAGTTCAGACGGATAATTTTGAGTTAAAACCAGTGATAATTTAGATGTTACATCTGAACAATCTTATGTTTGATCTCATACTTAACTAATGCTGCAGTAAATACCCTATTGCAAAAGTGAGTCCCTTCATCACTATTGATGGCTCTAAGAGTCCCAAACCTTGAGAAAATGTTCCTTTAAAAGAATTTTACTACTGCCCTAGCATCATTTGTAGGTAAGGCTGTAGCCTCCACCCATTTGGACACATAATCCACAACCAGCAAAATGTATAAGTTGCCAAAAGAAGGTGGGAATGGTCCCTTAAAATCTATCCATTATACATCAAATAGCTCCACTTTTAGAATGTTGGTGAATGGCATCTCATGTTTCTGAGAGATGTTTATCATTTTTTGACACCTGTCACAACATTTAACAAAATCATAAGCATCTTTAAAGATAAAGGGCTAGTAATAACCTGCTTGTAACACTTTTGCTGCTATTTTGTGGCCTCCAAAATGTCCTCTATTTACTGTAGCATGACATGCTTGTAATATGTTTGGAATTTCTTCATCAGGCACACATTTTCGAATAATTTGATTTGAACACACTTGATAGCTTTTGTTATCACAAAGAAACTTCTTCTTTTGCTGATAGGTTAAGTCAAACGGTAATAGTCTACTTGCTAAATAGTTAGCAAAGTCTGCATACCATGGGAATCCTGATTGCTACAACATTTGTGTATGTTGATGCATTAACAGCTGTTCATTAGGAAAGGTTTTTGTGATTGCTTGTTTGGTTTTAGTGCTTGCATCTACCTCTAATCTTGATAGATGGTCTGCTACCTGATTTTTAGTCCTTTTTCTATCCTGAATCTCCAAGTCAAATTCTTGTAGTAAAATAATCCATCCAATCAGCCTCGGTTTGGCATCTTTTTTGGAGATCAAGTATTTTAATATCGAGTGGTCTGTATAAACAGTCACCTTGGTGCCAACTAAATATGCCATGAATTTATCAAATGCAAACACAACAAACAACAGCTTTTTCTTAATAGTTGTGTAGTTGAGTTTGGCATCTGCAAGTGTCTTGCTGGCATAACAAAATTGAGTAAAAAATTTTATTTTTCCTTTGTCCTAGCACTGCTCCAACATAGTGGTAATTGGCATCACACATCAACTTAAAAAGGATGCTTCAATCTAGTGCTATGACAATAGGTGGTTTAACAAGGGCTCTTTTTAGTTCTTCAAAGGCTTTTAAACACTTGTCATCAAATTTAAATGGTCTATCATACTTAAGTAATATGGATAAAGGCTTGGCTATTTTTGAGAAATCCTTAATGAATCTCCTATAGAATCCAGCATAACCTAAAAAACTTATTATGCCTTTAACCAAGGTGAGTGGTGGAAGTTTTTCAACGACCTTTATTTTTGTCTTATCCATTTTGATACCTTTTCTTGACACGCTATGGCCTAAAACTATCCTTTTTTGCATTATGAAGTGACACATTTCCCAATTAAGAATTAGATTTATTTGCTCATACCTTTTAAGCATATTCTCCAAATTGTGCAAGCAATTCTCATGTGATTTATCAAAGACTGAAAAATCATCTATAAATATCGCTAGTGTTTGCTCCACCATGTCTAAAAAATTGCTATCATGAACCTTTGAAATTTTTCGGAGCATTGCACAAACCAAATGGCATCATTTTATATGTAAAGTTATCTTCTCTTGGTCCTCTAATGCTAGAACAATCTGGTTGCACCCCTGAATACCAATCCAAGAAGCAATAATACTCTTTCCTAGCAAGTCTGTCTATTATCTAGTCTATGAAGGGTAGAAGAAAATGATCATTTTTTGTAGGCTTGTTTAGCTTCCTATAATCCATGCAAACTCTCTAACCTATGACTATTCTTATGGGTATGAGTTCATTCTTTTCATTTGCTACCACAATCACGTCTCTCTTCTTGCGTACACATTATACTGGGCTTACCTATAAGCTGTCTGATATGGGATATATGATTCCAGCATCGAACTATTTGATAATTTCCTTCTTCATAATTTCTTTCATGATTGGTTTAACCTTCTCTGTTGTTCTATTGAATTGCTGTAACTCTCCTCCAGTAGAATCTTGTGCATGCAAATAGATGGGCTTATTTCTTTAATATCTGCCATAGTCTAGCCAATAGCCTTCTTATGTTTTCTTAACACATCCACTAAACTTTTCTCCTGACTTGCATCCAAAGAAGATGAAATAAATACTAGTAACGTGTCATTATCACTAAGATATACATATTTTAAATGTAAAAGCAAGAGTTTTAATTCTAAAACTGGTGGGGACTCCACAGAAAGTATGGGAGATTTTATTTCCTTGTTTAATAAATCCAAAGATTCAAAATGTCTATCTGCTCTGAATAGTTGCTTCTCTCATAGCCATGCTCGAGCTCTGTCCCTCAAAGAAAATGAAAAAAGATCTTAGCCTCAGTGCTTCCTGTGATTCTTCAGCAATTTTAAAAGCATCACTCACCTCTAAATATAACTTAACATGAAGGTAAGGATCTTCTGATGATAATCCATTGAACTGACCCATAGTTTGTAACATCTGAAACATCACTGGTTTTAACTCAAAGTTATCTGCTTGGACTTTAGGTCTAACTATACCTGGATGTATGGCTTAAAGAGTCAACACAGCATAGTCTTGAATGGCTTTATCTCTATCGTCTGCCATATGAATAATATTGTTTCCTGGTTGCCCAAAACCATGCTGTCATTCTGACCTCCTTTTCCATTCAATGGTTGTAATTCTCCTCGGTTGTTCAAATCTCCCATGTTTTGTAAATCATCCATTGTTACAATAACTTTTGAATTTTTTTGCTCCCTTCTTAATCTTCTTACAATCCTCTCAATTTTTGGATCAAAGTGGAACTTAATTTGTTTATCTTTTCACATACAATGGTTGCTAGAACAATCTGTCAGCCACCAAAAAATGATTAAACAAATACTTAACTAAACAACACAAAAATTGATTTCATAAATCACAATAAAAAATCAATCCCCGACAATGGCGCCAAAAAATTATTGTGAATTAGGTTCAATCTCTTAACATATAGGTGTCAGTGCGCAAGTGTACACAACAAGTAATAAAGTGATAAGTATTCGAGTATTGTCTCTACAGGGATTGATGTTATGAGAGTTGCTACAACAATTCTTATGGGGCAAATTCAATTAAATCAAATTAAATTCTTTTATCAACTAAATTAAACTAAATAATTTAAATGATAGAAAAAATAAAATGCAATAAACTAAATTAACACGTCTCACACAAAAATGTATTCATTAATAGTAATGTAGTTGAGTGAATTAACTCACATAATGGCATTAACTGTTTTTCTGTTACAATACTGTTGTTATAACAATTACTACAACACTGGGCAGAATGCTAATACATCCTCAATTGTTGCTTGTTAGAATTCTTATATCTATATGCAATTTAACAATGGCCAGTTGTTTTACCATACAAGATATATCATTATCGGATTAAGGTTCCTAATACCTTATAAGGTGAATCCTTATGTCTAGTTCATCACTAGTTTTAGATTAGGCATGACCCTATTCAAATTGAGTTAACCTAACTTGGGAAACCTAACATAAAACCAAGTATTGTTCTAATATATTCCACTAAAATAGGCCCTTTTGCGGCTCTCTCTTAGCTAGTATCACTAAATGGGTGGTCAGCCGAAATGGTGAATTAAATTAAGTATTATCAAAACAAAATGCTATAGTAATTATGCAATAACACATAAATTTAGTCAATAACCATCAAGTTTGTTTATCACTCAACCACAAATAAAATTTAGTTCATGATTTATAACAAAACAAAAATAAAAATAGTTTTAGCCATTAAATACAACATTATAAATCAAAGAAAACAAACAAAAATAGAGATAGAGGCAAATAATCCTTCTGAGTTCTTGATTGTTTCCTTCCCACACTTGCAATCTCCTTATTCAGCCTGTAATTTTCTTATTCTTTACTGTTTTCTTTTTCTTTTCTTGTTATTTCTTGTAAATGACTACTCTCCCTTTTTCCTTGGGTGTGAGCTTCTTTTATAATAGAAAACTAGGGCAACTGAACGCTTAGAGCACGTATCTTCCAGATTTGGAAACTACAGATCGTATATATATTTTTTTGAGATTGCATGAAATTTTTTCTTTTGTTGCTCCAGGATTGTACTGCAACGGTTGCTATAACACTGGCTACAACATCTGTACTGTTTCAAACTCATTTCCACTTTTCTGCAGCAAAATTCTTTCTTCATTCTTGAAAACCCATTGCACATCATTTCTTCCTTGAAATTTGCCCTTCCAATTGCCTATACTCAAGCATATAATCTAAGCAAATAATTTATTCTAAAACAACCTAATTTATAAAGAATAAACTAAAAATAAATATGCAAAATATAACTAGAATGTAATTAAAATATGCCATTTACTCTCTAAATAATCTTGATTTAAGACTAAAAGTGATATAAATAACTCTCATTTCATAGAGTTATCGTGGACCACGACGGCGTTGTCGATTGATGGTGCCTCTACCATCAAAAGATTAATATTCAACATTTTATTCCCAGTTTGTATTGGTAAGTTGATAATCCATTTTGTTGCCAGTCTTGGTTTGGTTGCGTTTTCCTCCAATTCAGACATCTTCTCCTCAATATCTAGAGGATTTAGTAGTTTTTAACTTTAGATTTTAGATTAATGATACTTTTATAAGTCTCCTTGTTGAAGAATGTACACAATTTGGACCCTCAATAATCAACATTAATTGGTTGAATGGCGCTTATCTTTGTGAAATTCTCAATGTTTACTTCAGTCCCTTATTTCAATTGCCATCTTGATTGGCTTTAGAGTTTGGAATAAGCAAGGTTCTTTATTCTCTTGTAAGATTTGTAAAAAGGGAGTGTTGATTGGGATCAATCTAGTCTCATCAAATTTATGTCATTTCACATCTTTAGGCCCCTGTGGTAATGCCCTTCTTTTCACTCTAGATGATCCTCATGGAAAGTAGTTAATATGGATCGGATTCCTTATGACTAAAGTATATAATGTTATTAAAAGGCATCATCTTTCACTAGCTAGATATATTACTATGATTTTAAATTAATCAACTCCATGGTTAGGTATTTTTTTATCAAATGCTTTCCATACTTCGTATCTACTTGTACAACTTTTCAGTATACTTAAGTAGCTATCTTAATGTCATACTTTCCAATCATGATCAATTCCCGATTTAATCATGCCAAAAAATCTCAAACTTCCTAGTTAGCCCTCGTTTTAGACCAAAAAAGGTAAAAATAGTATTTCCTAGACTCACCGGTTTATATTATAAGTAGACACTCTTATACTTGAAAGTAAATAACATTTTTGAGTTGTATCAAGTTTTTGCCGCCATTGCCAGGGAGTTTCTTAAATTTAGTGTCAGTTTGGCTTTATTTTTTGTCATTCATTTCTATCTTTACCATTTTATTTTATTTTATTATTTTGAAAACTTCACTTAGCACTCCTCTTCTCTTTAAATTTTAGTATTTGCCATAAAATTTGTGAAAAACCTCATTTTGACCTAGAAATTTTTTCAAATCAATCCCTCAACTAAATTAGAACTTGGATCTTTAGACTATTAATTAGTCTTTGAACTTTTGGACTAGAAGATTAAATGAACTTGGACCCTAGGACTTTGTAGACATAATAGACATGAACTTGGACTTTTCAAATTACCATTAAGGCCCCAAGACTAAATTAATTATTTAACCAGTCGGTAATTTTAAAAGTTGTTAAAAAAAAGATGAGTTCGCACCTTGAGGTAAGTATTCCTATCTTTCCTTCTTCTTTTAATTTCTACAATTTAATTTTCATAATTTTTTTATTAATTTATATGGTCAGTTTAACTGCCTATCATGTTATTTTCAGTTTAGTTATTTTTGCATACTGATTTGTGTAATATTCTTTATGTTTTATTTTATGGCTTGTTTTAAAATACCGCCTAAATTGTTACTATTTTGTTGTGTGTTATTTTATTATTTCTTTTAATTACTTTATTTTTATGGCTGGTTAAACAACCTATTTTCAAATAAAGAATTTTTACTTTACTTATTTTTATTTTTAATTCATTTTTTTTAATTTCTATGCATTTATATTATTTGCTTATTTAATTTTTAATTTATTTTTATTTGTACAATTTTCATTTAGTGTTTTATACATTATTCATTTGTTTGTGTATCATTTTCATAATTTAATTTAACATACACTCACACATCATTAACATTGTATGAGATGTTGGCCTCCTATAGAAAGTGGTAGATTGATTAAGGAACACCTTTACCATCGTTAGACATAGTCAATATTGAAGCTGATAACTTTTCAAAGCATGGAAATAACCAAGCCTTTGCTAAATCTTCATGAGTAACCTAGAACATCATCATGAATAACTTTTACTCTTGACCCATCTTATTTTAATTTCAAACCTGATATCATTCAATTTCTACCTAATTTCTGGATTTTAAGTTTGAAAATCCATACTTGCATTTGAGAGAATTCAAGGAAGTTTGTAACACCTGTACTAATCCAAATTATAGCACATATTCAAATTTAAGTTTTTCCCTTTCTTATTAAAGGGAAAATCTAAAACTTGGCTATAAAATCTTAGATCAAGACTTATTAGAACTTGTGATGAAATGCATGCACAATTTATGAATTTTTTTTTTCTACCCTACAAAACAAATTCTTTCAAAAGAAAAATCACCACCTTCACTTAAAAGATAGATGTTAGTGTCTTATTTTTACGAAGGAATAACATTGCAAGGTAGATAAGTCATTGAAATGATATGTAATGGTGAGTTTAGGAACAAAAGTCCTGAAGTTGTATTAGATCACCTTTACTAGATAGTAAAGAATGCACAACACTTGAACACAGTTGGTTTATATGAGTCATCATCGAGTAATCATCTTTATTTAATGGAGACATGTACAACCTTAGGGCTAATCTAAAACTATTGATGAACTAGACATAAGGATTCATCTTATAGGCCATTAAAACCTTGATCACATAATGATATATCTTGTATTGGCATAGCAACTGGTTATTATTGGGTTGGGCATAGATATAAGAATTCCAATAGGCGATAACTAAGGATACATTAAGATTTTGCCCAGTGTTGTAGTAATTGTTGTAGCAAAAGTACTATAATAGAAAAACAACCAATACCATTAAGTGAGTTGATTCACTCAACTACATTATTCTTAGTGATTATATTCTTGTGTTAGACGTGTTAATTTATTTTATTGTATTTTATTTTTCTGTCATTTAAATTATTTAGTTTAATTTAGTTGATAAAAGAGTTAATTTGATTTAACTGAATTTGCACCATAAGAATTGCTGTAGCAACTTTGATAACATCAATCCTTGAGGAGACGATACTTGAATACTTATCACTTTATTACTTCTTATGTACACTTGTGCACAGACATACACGCGTTAGAAAATCAAACAACAAGTTTTTGGTGCCGTTGCCGGGGATTGATTGTTTCTTTTGAATTGTGAAATCAACTTTTATGGTGTTTATTTAAGTGACTGTTTAATTATTTATTTTTCTGTGGTAGACAGGGTGTTCAAGCAATCATTGCATGTGCAAAGACAAATAAATTGAGTTCCACTTTAATCTAGAAATTGAAATAACTGTAAGAATATTAAGAAAAGAGCAAAGAAATTCAAAAGCTGCTATAGTAATGGATGACTTACAAAATATGAGAGATTTGAACAACCAAAGAGAATTGTAACCATTGAATGCACAAGGAGGTTAGAATGGACAACATGTGAGAATTGCAACTAGGAAACAATATCATTCATATGGTAGATGATAGAGATAGAGTCGTTCGAGACTATGCTGTGTTGACTCCTCAAGCCATACATCCAGGCATAGTTAGACCTAAAGTCCAAGCAGATAACTTTGAGTTAAAACCAGTGATGTTTCAGATGCAACAAACTATGGGTCAGTTCAATGGATTATCATCAGAAGATCCTTACCTTCATATCAAGTTATTTTTAGAGGTGAGTGATGCTTTTAAAATTGCTGAAGAATCACAGGAAGCACTGAGGGTAAGATCTTTTTTCATTTTCTTTAAGGGACAGAGCTCGAGCATGGTTGAATTTCCTATCACCATACTTTATCACAACATGAAATGACTTGGCTGATAAGTTTTTGATAAAGTATTTCCCACCCACTAAGAATGTAAAATTGAGAAATGAGATCACATTGTTCCATTATTACAAGATGAGAGCTTGTATGATGCATGGGAAAGATTTAAAGAGTTGCTAAGGTGATGTCCACATCATAGTATTCCTTGCTATATACAACTGGAAACTTTCTATAATGATCTTAATCCAAGCACAAGACTGATGGTGGATGCTTAAACAAATGGAGCTTTATTATCCAAATCCTATAATGAAGTTTATGAGATTTTGAAGTGAATAACCAATAACAACTATCAGTGACCATCAACTAGGCAAGCTGCAACAAGAGGTATAGTTAGAGTGCATAATGTGGATGCCTTGACAGCCTTATTAGCACAAGTAACTTCATTAATGAACATGGTGAATGCTCTAACCACTACTCCAACAACAGTTAATCAAGTAGCAGAAGTATCATGTGTCTATTGTGGAGAAGGGCATTTATTTGATAATTGTCTCGGGAATCTAACCTCAATAAATTATGTGAGAAATTTCAACATATAGGGTTATAACAATCTATATTCGAACACTTACAACCTAGGATGGAGGCAACACCTAAATTTCTCATGGAAAAATCAAAACCAGCATGCTGCAGCAACTAGTGGACAAAGCAGATCTGTACAACCACGAAGATTTCACCAACAAAATCAAGGTCAAAGAAACACCAGTAATGACCAGATCAGTTCTCTAGAAGCCTTAATTAAGAAGTATATTGTGAAGAATGAAGCAGTTGTTTGTTGTACAAATTTTATTGAACTCGCAAGTGCACGAATCTATTGTAGAATAAATCAACAGTGACGAGTGTCGTCTCTACAAGGAGGTAAATTTTAATTGCATGTAGAGTTAATTTTCTAAGTGGGTGGTTGGATTTATCTCAAAAGTGATTTAGATTATCCTACGATCTAAATTATAGCGGCGGGAATAAATTGTTAAAATAAAGTACTTGGGTCTTTGAATCTGCACTCAAAATGCATTATGGCTTAACATTTCTTATTAGTGCCAATTAAATCATGAATGGGGGTTTTCCATTCCTCATGAACCTCACTCGAATAAATATAGTGCTAAGTGCTTATCATGTCAAATAGTAATAACATAGCACTAGGAAAATGGTCATGCCGGTACAATATCTAGACAAGATTATTACTATCTGTTAATAAAAAGTCAAAACATCCACATATATTAGAGGGGAAGAAAAAGTAAATTTACCAAATTAAGCCCATGGAACATGTTGAGACTTCACCTTCAACCCAAGCTTCAAAGAAAATTAGCTACTCATAATTGAACTAAGGATAAAATGGAAATTTATTAATATACATAGAAAATACAAGATAGAGAAGGAAATACATAAAATAGATCTCAGAAATGAATTTAGCACCCTCAAATTAGAGGGGGAGCCCCCTATTTATAAATATAATGAGTAAATCATGACCATCGAATTAAAACAATTTGGAAACTCAAGATTGTGACACGTTTCAAGTTTTGATTGGATAGAACACATCATTAGGGTTGTCATTCTGTATATGTGCATGTACCGTACGCACATTTTTTTTTAGTCCACTAATATGCTGCTACGTCATCATACAGTGTCACATCAGTATTTTAAACCAATAGGATTGTGACACATCATCGGTAAATACCACATCATCAGTCAATGCCATATAAAGAGTCAATGCCACATCATTCATCCAATCAAATGTTGCCACGTCAACGTACATTGCCACTTCATCGTACAGTGCCACATCATCGTACCGTATAGATGAATAGTGTTATGAATAGTACAATATATGTAAACAGTGTCATTTATGTTTTTATGCTTTTCCTAAGGTTTTTGACTGTTTTGAATTCAAAATTACTGTCCGTTTTGCTATCTAATCTCTCTTTCATTATGGAATGGCCATGATGCCCCGTAGAATACATAAAATAATTAATTAAAATAAAACATGCATAATTAAATCACAAGGGACTTAAATACATAAAAGTAGGGATGTTAGTGAGACTTAAAGTGTAAAATGACGTTTTCTCTTTTATAAATACATATTTTCTAGCACTCAACACATTCTCTAACCAGCTTTTTACTAGTCCCCAGTAAATTAAGTGAAAAAAAAATTCAAACTAATTTTTTTATGAAATAATTTTGTTTATTCAATCAGACTAATGATAACAATCAAATAAAAGTATAAGCATTATCTCAAGTTTAAAGAAATGTCATCCCCATATCAACTATCCACATGAATTAGTCCAGTAAACTTTGTCATACCTACAGTAATCAAGTTACTTTCAAGAATGACATGTCAAACACCAAAATTTCACCGGAAGTAGTGATACTCTCACAAAGAAAATAAACCCAATAAAAATAGTCACTCCAATGAATGGTAAATAGAGAAAAAATAATAAAGAAGTAATATCACATACTCTCACCAAGATGAAAGAAATATGCCCTAAGCTTAGAAATAATACGATCTTAAGTCAAACAAAATGCTAATCAAACTAATGTATTCATTATTTTTTTTTCTCTTTCTTTTTAATTATTATGCACTACTACATCTTTTTAGCCCATATAACTACTTTCTACTTTAGACTATAGTTCCCTAAAATTAAGGACTTTTATTAGGACATAACGTAGGCTAGGGACATTGCTAACAAAGGAGGGAAAATAGGAAAACAAAATATATGTTTGAGAAAAGGTAGAGATCTTTTAGAAATTACAAGGTACATTTTGCTTGTTACTGATTATTATTATGCATATATATATATATGGCTCTGATACCATATAAGGCGCTTACCAACCTACTAAAAGCTTAAGCTGGTAGTAGAGACGCTACTTTAATCTTATAAGCACCGTCCCCAGATCACATGTGCACGATTGAACCCCCAACTCCTTTCCCCTCCCCAAACCTGGTCTACGGGGGACCCTTAGCTGGTGGGACCCACACACCTGGGCCCACAGTACCTGGCCAGTCTTTGCTGGAAATTTCTGCAGGCGTCTGGAGCTTCCAAGGATTTGAACCCGTGACCTGGGAAGATGAACTTCCACTTGAAATAAGTTCTTTAGAAATGGGAAGCTTTGAAGATGTTTTAGAAACCTGTTTTTCTTCTTTCTCTGGAATCGGAGAAAGAGTTTGTGAAAAGCTTTGGAGTGCAAACATAAGTTCAGGGGATTTAGAAATGGATTTCATCCATTCATTTACCTGTTCTTGTGATGCCAAGGCTTTAGACTGGGCTTCTTGGGCCTTTTGAGCTTCAATAGTGTCAATCCATGACTTTATAGGCTTTGCAGATGAGATTGCTGAAGACAGCAATTTCTCTTTAGGAGGGGAGGCTTTAGGAGGTTTTTGGGACACAGGGTCTTTAAGCACCCCTTTCCCTTTATCTGGTTTCTTTTTTACTAGCATTTATCTGTTTTGTAAAAATTCTCTCGTTAGAAAATCAGGCACAGAATTTTTGTCTCCTTTTATAAATTCAATATCAAAATAAAAAATGCTTAAAATTGCTTGCCATCGAGCAAAAATTTGTTTAGAGGCAATGTTTTGAACATCTTTTTCTAAAACATATTTTGTAGCTTTGCAATCAATTCTAAGTAAAAATTTTTGATTTAGTAGATCGCTTTGAAATTTAGAAATGCATAAAACAATGGATAAAATTTCTTTTTTAATAGTAGAATAATTTTTCTGACATTCATTCCAATGTGCAGAAGTATACTGTACTATTTGTTCTTTACCATTATCAACTTGTTTTAAAATTTCTCAATAACCTAAATCTGATGCATCAGTTTCAACTATTTTAGGTAATGCAGGATTTGCTAAGAATAAACAGGGGATATCCTTAACAATGCTCTTTATTTGTTTTATAATTTTAGTATGTTCTTCTGTTCATGCAACAGGTTTTTTCTTTAATCTGTCATGCAAAGGTTTTGCAATCCTATTTGTATTAGGACAGAAATCTAGAACATAATTTAAACTTCCAAGAAATCTTTATAATTGGGTTTTATCCAATATTTTATCAGGAAACTTGTTAGTGAATGCAAGTGACCTTTCAATGGGTGTTATGGTTCCTTTAGAAATGTAATGTCCAAGGAACCTGATTTTTGTTTGAAACAAAGAGATCTTTGAACTAGAAACAGCAAGACCAGCTTTTCTAGCGGCAAAATAAAAGGTTTTTAAATGTTTGAAATGTTGGTCAATCGTTTGGGAGAAGATCAACACGTCATCAATGTAGACAATGCAAAATTCAGAATAAGGGTTACAAATCTCATTCATGACTCTTTGAAATTCTGAAGGAGCATTCTTTAAACCAAATGGCATTACAGTCCACTCATACTGTCTAAATGGAACAGTAAAAGCAGTTTTATAACGGTTTTTAGGATGAATTTGGATTTGCCAAAAACCAGACTTCATGTCAAATTTCGAAAATATGAATGCAGAATGAAGTTTTTTGAGTAAATCTTTTTTGTTAGGTATTGGATACCTAATCCATTTTAAGGCTTTATTCAATAGTTTATAATTGATCACTAATCTAGGTGTCCCTCTTTCTATTTCAGAATTTTTATTGACATAGAAAGCAGCACAAGACCAGGGAGACCTTGATTTCACAATTAAGGCTTTAGATTCTAAATCTTTAATCTCATTCCTACAATGTTGCTCTAATTCCATATTCATTTGAATAGGCCGAGCTTTTGTAGGAATCTGTTTTTCATCAAAGGAAGTTTCATATGGTAAATCAACCATGTGCTGTTTTCTTTCCCAAAAAGCAGAAGGCAAATCAGCACAAATTTCCTTTTCAATTAAGGCTTTAAAACCAGAAATTTTTCTTTTTAGAAAATCATTGTGGAGTTAATTTTCAATTCTTTGTAAGTTTAAATCTTTCTTTAGACATACCAAGTCATTTTGTTTTGTTTTGAGTAAAACATTTATTTGACTTTGGTAAACTGAGCAGGCTTTGACAATATTCAAATTTCTTGTTTTAGGCTTTTCAATGAAAGGAAAAATAAGTCTTTCATTCTTTGCTTTGAAAGATATACTATCATAATTGACAGTATAGGGAGTGATGAGGTTTATGAAAGGAGTTCCCAAAATGACTGCATGATGTATGTCATTTCTTAAAATAAAGGAAGTCCTGAAGTCAAAACCATTATTATGCACGGATGCATCTACTTTAAAATTGACTTTTAATTTTGAATTATTGGCAGTAGAAAGTCTTTCTTTTATTTTTTCATGAAACTTTCTGGGGACAATGTCTTCTCTGATGCAGTTTAAGTCTGCACCAGTGTCAAAAAGGGCGACAGTGTCAAATTCAAATTCTTTAGAGAAAATTATGGTTACTTTAATCAAATATTTCCTTGTGGTGATTTGTTTTAACACGAAAAGAAAATCATTGGGTAAAGACTCAATGTTTTCTAGATTTTGATTATCACTATCTTTAGAATCTGATTCTTTTTCAGAGTGATCTCCCAACTATTTTTGTAAAAGAAGTTGGATAGTATCAGAATCAGTTTTTTGTTTTTCTTTTAATTCTTTAATCTCAGATTTAATATCTTTAATTTCTTTTTGAAGATCTTGAATAGAAGGACTCAAATTCTTGATTTTTCTTTTTTCCAAAATTGTAGTAAGATCATATGCATGCTTTTTGACAATAGGGACTTTGGAAGTCTCAGGTTTATCACTGAGTTCAAGAGTTTTTAGAAGTTTATCTAAATACTCTCTTTGAAGAGTTGGGTCAGAGATATGTTTGACTAATTCAAGAAATGTTTCCTGTTCTTTAGTCAAAACATTGATTTTCTTCAGGTAGGATTCTGATTCAGAATCACTATCAGAATAATCAGAAGTATCAGAGTCAACTAACTCATCAACTTGTAGGGGCTCACTATCTCCAGTCATGGAGGACTCAGAATCAGAAGATTCTACTAGAAGAGATGCTATTTTGGAAAGAATTTCTTCCTCGAGACCAAGCTCGTGAAGTTTTTTACTCATTCTACAATACTTTGCAGTATGAACTTTCTTTCCACATTTATAGCAAGTAGCTTCCTTGTAGTTGAAAGAAGTTTTAGGTTTTAAAGTGGGCTTAGAATGTCTTCTTTTTGAAAAATTGGGCTTTTTATAAAGCTTTAAGGGTTTCTTATAATGAGGTTCTTTAGGTTCAGGAATGAATGTTTTATGCCCTTTTTGCTTGTAATGTTTTCTGTAAGGTTTTGAAGAACACTTACCATTACAGTCTTTTAAGGTAGAAGCTTTAAAAAGGTCATAATTGAATTGCTTACAAATACTGCCTAGTTTTTGTTTAGATTTTCTAAGCTCCCATTTTAGACGTTTTTGTAACTTCAAATCTTGACAAATCTTTAAACCTTCCTTATTAATGAAACTAACAAGTTCACCATAGGTGAGTTCATCATAAGGAATACGATTGTCATATAAGGCTTTGATAGAATTTCTTACCTTTTCTCCTAGAAGGGTAGGTAATCCAGCAAGAAATTTTTCTTTCCAAGTAGTATGATTTGCATCATCTCTTAGAAAGAGTCGAGTGAAGAAGGTGGTTTTGTAAGCTTGGAAATCACTAAGTTTCCTACATCTCAAATTATGTAGTAACTCAGCATTTTTATCTCTCAAATGAGAAGGGTCTCCAATAAAATGAAGGGAAATGGTCAAAATTAATGTTGCAACCGCATCTTGAATGGGGTTAGTAAATTCATCAAGGTTGGGTATCCCATCCTCATTTACTTGAATTGCATTCAGAATGTCCAATTATTGCTGTTTGGTAAGGGGATGATCCCACCAACCTTTAAGTTGACCCGTAAAACCCGCAATAAGGATTTCTGTAATGGCCTTGTCAGAAGTTCCTGATTGGGTTTTGTAAGCATTAGCTGCCATAGTCATTTGTTGTAATAGGCCAAGTATATTATACTCAGACATTCCATCTATGTTCCACTCATAGACAGAAGATGCATTAAACCGTGATTGGTTTATTGCACTGGGCCTATTATCAATTGCTAAATCAGGAGGAGAATGAGAACTAGCAGGAAGTGCTAATTCCCAATGTATTTTATTGGCTTTAGGAATTGGTTCTTCTTTAAAGGCTTCTAAATCAGAAGAGGCAATAGAAGATTGATCCTGATCCAGCACTCCAATGGACTTGGATTGGGTGTCAGGAGCAATTTGGTTTTTAGAAGTAGAAGCAGAAGATGAGGATGCTTCTATTCTGTCAAGTTGTTCTTTAATGGCTTTAGCAAAATCTGATTTGGAGTCTTGAACAAGCTTTTGACTAGTTTTCGAAACCTGGAAGGGTTTGAAAATAGGCTCTTTAAGCTTTTTCAAGGAATCAGACTTTGTAGGAACAGTCTTTGCAATAAGAGAAACAGAGATGGTTGTTTGTTGGATTTGCTTTTCCATACGAGACAACTGTTTTCCTATTGTATTTAGATTAGCATTACAGAAATTATTCTGTTGGATAATGCTATCTAAATTTGATTCTGGATTATTGGTTTTATAAATTTTATAAGGAGATGCTTTTATCTGAACAGTGGGTTCACCATGTTCTTTGGTTAAACTCCTTAGAGGAGGATGTTCAGATTCTATGGTCCTGTCACTATCAGAAAGGTTCCATTCTGGAATTTTCTTTCTAATTGTGATAGGATTTGACTCTTTGAAGGGGTAGGAAATGTTATTGTCTGAAGCATACATTTCAAACCAATCAAAAAATAAAATATGAACTTTGTATCTGTTTTCTTTGATTTAAAAAATGTTTAAAAAACCAAAGTCTTTTTTCTTTATTGTTTTCGGAATAGAAGTCATTATGCAAAAGATTTTTATCAAGTTCAAAATCCTTTTCTATGACTCCTATTACGTTTTCAGTGACTGTTGAAAATGTGGGAGATGTTGGAGGAGAAGGTTCTTTCTCATCCTGCCTTTGTTCTTGTGGATGACTAGTGTAGATAGGGTGTGGTACACTAGTGGAATAGTCTACAGAACGAATAGAAGAACTAGGTATATCTGATGTAGAAAACCTAGGTTGGTCTTTAGTAGTTTGGAAAGGAAGATTGACGACAGAAGGTACTTTGGAAAACCTTCTTTCCATAGAGGGAAAACTAGAGACAGAGTCTTTATCAGAATATCTGGATGAAGTAGATCTTCTGAAGGATAATTTAACTCGCCATCGAATCATCGAGTCACATTTTGCAACTCTGTATTTGGCTCAAGTTGTTTTGGAATCACTGGTTCAGTGGCTCCATCCAGAATCCATTCTTCTGGAAGGTGAATGTCTTTCCATTGGATAGGTTTTGGAATGACAGTGTTTGCTTTAGACAAATCAGTCTGCAAGAGAAGAGTTTCATCTCTTTTTGACTGAAATTTATGTTGCGTATTAAACGCAGAATGCATTGCTTTATAGGAGATTTTATAGATTAAGGCTACTGGAATTGATCCTTCAATCATGTGGTAATTATGGGTTTTAATTTAAAGAATCATGCTTTTTAAAATGTTTTTGTCTTTAAGAGAGACTGTTATGTTTGGATAACAATCAAATGAAATGGGTCCTTTACAGAGACTAGATTCAATACTACTGAGTAAGGAATCATCAAAGGAGATAAACCTCTCATCTCTGAGGACAGCTAATATGGACGTATCAAGTCCTTCTTTAGTCAAAGGTTTTATGCCAACTTGGATTAGACCAATATGCATATAATTAAAACCCTTTTCTTTTAATTGCTTTAAAGAATTTTCTGTAAATAAATGAATTGTTTCAAAAGGCTTTGAAAGCGTTATGTCTCGTTCTTCAGTTTTTATAACATAGTCTATTTTTAAGAAATCAAGTTTTTTCATTTTATAAATCTTATCTTTAGAAATCTTTGGAAGTTCCCAACAATCAATAGCTTTATCAAAATCTGTAATTATGAATTCCTCAGAATTCATAACATTCTTTGAAACGCTAGTCCTCCCGGAGGAAGATCTAGAGAAAGATGATGTTCTATGGAGTAAAGAATCCATGTATGAAAATTCTTTAAAGGTCTTAAAAATTCTTTTAAAACAGTAAATCAATCCTAGGCTAAGAAATGGTTTTGTTGCCCTTAAACACTTGGACGGGACTTACGACCATATGCTACCTAAGCACCCGAAGGTAAACCTATTACTGAATTAATCAAATTTTTAATACTTCAAGGAATTATTCAAACACAAAAGCTTTAACCACATACCACTACTCTCCCTTGGCTCTGATACCAATTAGACCAGGAATCGTGGAGTGTGTGTGTGTTTAGAGGGTTCCAATTTCTGACTTATCTATATATATATAGTTTCTTCCTTTTTTTTCCCTTTTTTTTGTGGTATAACTTTACTGATCAACATAATTATTTACATTTTTCTCAAACACGAATAAGTGATGGAATTTGTAAGATCTCGAGTAATATTCTAATCGGAGTGCTTCAAGATGATAAGTTGACAAAGAAATATATATATATATATATATATAAGGCTCAAAAGGGTTAACTATAGATATTTCACAAAAGGGATGGCTAGAAAGGCTAAAACGGGTCAAAGATGGCCTTTCCATCGTCGGCCTTTCCATCATCTTTTAGGGTTCTAAATAATCTTCCATATCTACTAGTTAGATGCACCTACAAATGTAGCAACACACTTTTTTTTTAGAACATTGACTCTAAGAAAATATAAAGATAATGTATAAAACAAGAAACTGCTAGGCTGAATGAAGAATGACAAAAAAGGTTACTCTCTAAGAAAAAAGACAAGATAAAAAGCTTACTTGGAATTTATTATGACATGTGCATTCTTTCAAGCAACTCATATTTGTCTTCACCATCAAAATGTAAAGTAGCAAACATGGCGTAACATAACTCAAGATCAAAGATAATACAAATATTAAAATGTAAAAATCATCATGTCATCCAATGTTAAAAGATCATACAGTATAACTTATTTTTAAATGACATTCTACCCCCAAACCTATTCTAGGCATGAAAACATATATGCAGAACGGTGTAAATGACATAGAAAAACTAATTGGTAAAAGAAGAAGTTAGAAAGATCACACTTCAAATGATTGTCGAAGTTAAAAAATGTCCGAAAAATAATATATATTTTTTAAAACTAAGAAGATGTGTTTCTAGAGGCACTACACTCTATATTTAGCCATTTTCGACTAAACAATTTTGTCACGGTTAGTCTCTATAACAAAAATCAGTAGAAACTTCACCAGGATTGAGATATTCCACAATTGTCAATTATTCCTTCCCCCCAACCAGAACGAAACATTGTCCTCAATGTTTGAAAGGAAAGAAGTAGGGTTTAGAAGGTATCACCTGGGTGCTGCATCACAGAAGAAAATATTTACAAGTGGAGAGTTAAATCTAGTTTACACTTATTACTGCGGCTACTGTTACCATCATTAGTTGGTCATTCCAACACAATGGTCCTAGGATATGGCTCTGGTCTATAAGCTTGTAACAGATCAAGTAACTTATGAGTAGTACAAGCATAAATAAAAAAATTTTTTGTTGTGAAAGGGATGAAATGGTTTTTTATTGCATGGTTAAGAAATGCGATAAAGCCATCATCAAAGTTATTGACATTTTACAAACTGATGGGTTTCTGATGAATGTTCAGATGGGCCCAAGATGTTAATATGATTAGTGCCTTTAGAGTTGTAAGATCTCTTGGTAGGAAAATAAAAGCATGAACATGATTTAGCATTTCAATTATTCTCTTTTGCATACCTGAGATGACTAACTCTTCACCAATTGGTAAGACAGACAAACAGTCCACAGGTTTTAGGCTTCTTGGAATGATGCCTAAACCTTGGCTTCCTCTGATATAAGCAGCTTCTGAGACTAGTTTTGATAAGCCTTGGTCACCTTCTCCATATACCAAATGTAATTTTCTTTCTGCTATACTTTGGCCAAGATCTATGGTTCTTTCAACGAACTCTTTATATTGGCCATAGTTAAACCCAGAGAGCACACAAATGATTTTGAATTGTTTATTAGGAATAGCCGCCATTGGGATATTTCTTAAAAGCAATTTGTGAATTCTTAAAGAAAAATTGTATTTAAAGATCGTGGTGCAATGGTTAACAGCTGTGCATGAGGTAGCTGTTGTGCAAATTTTATAGAACTCGCAAGCGGACGAATTTATTATAAAATAGATCAACGGTGACAAGTGTCGATCCCACGAGAAGGTGGATTTTAATTGCTTGTAGAATTAATTTTCTAAGTGGGTGATTGGATTTATAATGAAAATGATGTAGGCTATTTATTAATTTAAATTAAAGCGGCGGGAATAAACTATTAAAATAAAGTGCTTGGATTTCTGGATCTGTACTCAACATACAATATCGGCTTAACATTCATTATTAGTATCAATTAAATCATAAAGGGGAATTTTTCACTCCTCATGAACCTCACTATAATAGATATGGTGCTAAGTGCTTCCTATGCGAAATAGTAATAACCTTGCCCAGGGAGACGGTAATACCAGCCGATATTTAGACAAGATTATTACTATCTGTCTACGAAAAGTCAAAACATCCACATAAATTAGAGTAGAAGAAAAAGTAAATTTACCAAATTAAGCCCATGGAGCATGTAGAGACTTCACAATTGGGAATTTTATTAAAATATGTATAACATACAAGATGGAGATAGAATTACAGAAAATGGAGCTCACAAATGGATTTAGGGGTGTCAAATTAAGACGGGGAGCCCCATTTTTATAGATACAATGAGTAAATCATGGCCATCAGATTAAAATAATTTGGACCCTTAGGATTGCGCTACGTGACAAGTTCTTATTGGATGGAACACATCATCGAGGCTGTCATTCCATGTATATGCATGTACTGTACGTACATTTTTTCGGTCCACTAACATACTGCCACGTTTCCGGTCAACGCCACATCAGCATTTTAGTCCAATAGGATCGTGACAGGTTATCAGTCAACATCACATCATCAGTTAATGCCACATAAGCGGTCAATACCACATTATTCGTCCAATCGAATGTTGCCACATCATCGTATAGTGCCGCATCATCTTACAGTATAGGTGAACAGTACCGTGAATAGTACTGTATAATGAACAATACCGTATATGTGAACAATATCATTTATGTTTTTAGGCTCCTCCTAAGATTTTCGACTGTCTTGAGTTCAAAATTACTGTCTGTTTTTTTATCTGATTTCTCATTCATTGTGAAATGACCATAATGTCCCCTAGAGTAGATAAAATACTTAATTAAAATAAAACATACATAATTAAATCACAAGGGACTTAAAGACATAAAAGTAGGGGTGTTAGTGAGACTTAGAGTGTAAAATGATGATTTTCTCCAATATAAATACACACTTTCTAGCACTCAACACAACCCCCAACTAGCTTGTTGCTAGTCCCTAGCAAATTAAGTGAAAACAAAATTCAAACTAAAATGATGATTTTTTTTTAAAATAGTCATATTTATTCAATCAGACTGATGATAACAATCAAATAAAAGTATAAGTACTATCTCCAGTCTAAAGAAATATCATCCCCACATCAACTCTCCAAATGAATCAGTCCAGAAAACTTTGTCACAACTACAGTAATCGAGTCACTTTCAAGAATGACATGTCAACCCCAAAATCTCGCCGGTAGTAGTGATACTCTCACAAAGAAATTAAACAAAAAAAAACACTACAGTGAATGGTAAATTGAGTGAAAATAATAAAGAAGTAATATCACACACTCTCACCAAGGTGACAGAAATATGCCCTTAGCTTAGAAACAGTACGATCTTAATTCAAACAAATGCTAATCACACCAATGTATTCATCATTCATCATTTTTTTTTCTCTCATTTTTTTTGTTTTAGTTTTAGTTTTTTATTTTTTTGAATATGCACTACCACATCTTTTCAGCCCATAAAACTAGTTTCTATTTCAGACTATAATTCCATAAAATCAAGAAAGACTTTTATTAGGACGTAACGTAGGCTAGGGACGTGGCTAACAAAGAAGGGATAATAGGAAAAAAAAAATATGTTTGAAAATAGAGGATTTTAAAGATCGTTAGGTGCTTTTCACTTGAATTCTCTTTTTTTTTTCTTTTTTTTATTAATTATATATATATATATATATATATATATATATATATGTTTATAAATGTTTGAAATGTTGGTAAACTTGTCAGTAAATGCAATTAGACCACGAATCGTGGAGTGTGTGTGTGTTAAGAGGGTTCCAATTTCAGACTTTGTAAAGTTATTGGTTTTAAGGAAGTGATTACAGCTGATGAAATCTTTAAGTTTTATTATTATAAATTTTAGTAGATTGATTTTAGGTACGTGGCTTGTTTACCAACAGTGCAGACCAGATTAATGCCCATTCGGGTTCATCTCTGGAATTTATGTCGTTGGATTCCCGCCGATATACCACAAAGTTACCTTCTTTAAATTTTAGTCAATATTATTTAGCAAACCTAACCACAGGGTTTAGCAGAATTAAATATACATTAAGGTTGGTTGCTAGTCATACACAGTACCAGATCTGGATCCCAGAAATGGTGCTCTGAAGGAGGAGGAAGAAGAGAAGATACAACTGAGGGAGAGATCAGGTCTCTATGCCTCAGAGGAACGTAACAGTTTTATGGCAGATTTGATACAGATCAGTTTGCAGATCATACAAGAAGGCTTTAAAGGGGTCATAATTGAATTGTTTACAAAAACTGCCTAATTCTTGCTTAGACTTTCTAAGATCCCATTTTAGACGTTTTTGTAATTTCAAATTTTGACAAATCTTTAAGCCTTCCTTATTAATGAAACTAACAAGTTCACCATAGGTGAGTTCATCATAAGGAATACGATTGTCATATAAAGCTTTAATAGAATTTCTTACCTTTTCTCCCAAAAGAGTACGTAATCCAGCAAGGAATTTTTCTTTCCAAGTGGTATGATTTGCATCATCTCTTAGAAAGATTCGGGTGAAGAAAGTGGTTTTGTAAGCTTGAAAATCACTAAGTTTCCTACATCTTAAGTTATGTAGTAACTCAGCATTTTTATCCCTTAAGTGAGAAGGGTCTCCAATAAAATGAAGGGAAATGGTCAAAATTAAAGTAGCAACTGCATCTTGAATGGGGTTAGTAAATTCATCAAGGTTGGGTGTCCCATCCTCATTTACTTGAATCCCATTCAAAATATCTGATTGTTGCTGCTTGGTGAGGAAATGATCCCACCAACCTTTAAGTTGACATGTAAAACCCGCAATAAAGATTTCTGCAATAGCTTTATCAGAGGTCCCTAATTGGGTTTTGTAGGCATTGGCTGCCATTGTCATTTGTTGTAATAGGCCAAGTATATTATACTCAGACATTCCATCTATGTTCCACTCATAGACAGAAGATGCATTAAACCGAGATTGGTTCATTGCACTAGGCCTATTATCAATTGCTAAATCTGGGGGAGAACGAGAACTAGTAGGAAGTGCTAATTCCCAATGAATTTTGTTGGCTTTTGGAATTGGTTCTTCTTTAAAGGCTTTTATATCTGAAGAGGTAATTGAAGATTCATCCTGATGCAAAACTCCAATGGACTTGGATTGAGTATCAGGAGCAATTTGGTTTCTAGAAGTAGAAGCAGAAGAAGAAGATGCTTCTATTCTGTCAAGTTGTTCTTTAATGGCTTTAGCAAAGTCTGATTTTGATTCTTGAACAAGCTTTTGACTATGTTTCGAAACCTGGAAGGGTTTGAAAATAGGCTCTTTAAGCTTTTTCAAGGAATCAGGCTTTGTTTGAATTGGTTTTGCAATAGGAGAAACAGAAATGGTTGACTGTTGGATTTGGCTCTCAATCCTCGTCAATTGTTTTCCTATTGTATTTAGATTAGTATTACAGAAATTATTCTGTTGAATAATACTATCTAAATTTGACTCTACATTTGCTTTGGTAATTTTGTAAGGAGATGCTTTTATCTGAACTGGAGGTTCACCATGATCTATGGTTAAACTCCTTAGAGGGGGATGTTCAGATTCAATGGTTCTATCACTATCAGAAAGGTTCCATTCTGGAATTTTCTTTCTAATCGTAATAGGGTTTGACTATTTAAAGGGGTAGGAAATGCTATTGTCTGAAGCATACATTTCAAACCAATCAAAAAATAAAATATGAACTTTGTGTAAATTTACAAACTCATAATAAAATTCTTGTATCTATTTTCTTTGATTTAGAAAATGTTTAAAAAACCAAAGTCTTTTTTCTTTATTGTTTTCTGAATAGAAATCATTATGCAAAAGATTTTTATCAAGTTCAAAATCCTTTTGTATGACTCTTATTACGTTTTCAGTGACTGCTGAAAATGTGGGAGATGTTGGAGGAGAAGGTTCTTTCTCTTCCTGTCTTTGTTCTTATGGACGACTAGTGTAGATAGGGTGTGGCACACTAGTGGAATAGTCTACAGAACGAATAAAAGAACTAAGTATATCTGATGTAGAAAACCTAGGTTGGTCTTTAGTTTTATATATATATATATATTCGTTTTTGTTTTTTTTATTTCTTTTAAAACACCTTTTTCATGAATGCAAACTTTTCTCTATTTTCAAACATAAATCGGTGATGGAAAATATAGGGTGATACTCCACATTAGAGTGGGACAAGATAATAGGTTACCGAAGAAAAAAGTTTTTTTTTTTAAGGCTCAAAGGGGTTAACTATGGACACATATTAATAAGGTTGGTTGGAAAGGCTCAAACGAACCAAAGATGACCTTTTTGTCATCTTTTAGGGTTTTAAATAATCTTCCATATCTACTAGCTAGATGGACCTTTAGATGTAGCAACATACATTTTTTTTTTAGAGAACGTTAACTCCAAGGAAATCTAGAGATAATGTATAAAATAACAAATTACTAAGCTGAATGAAAAATGGGCATAAAGGGTTACTCTCCAAGAATAATGACAGGCTCATAAACTCACTTGGAATTTATTATGAAATGTGCATTCTTTCAAGCAACTTATATTTGTCTCCAATTTCAATATGTAGAGTAACAAACATGGTGTAACATAACTCAAGATCAAAGATAATACAAATACTAAAATTTAAAAGTTATCATGTCATCTAATGTAAAAAGATCACACAAATTTTTTTTTATAAATTCTACCCCCAAACCTATTCTAGTCATGAAAATTATGCATGTAAAACGGTGAAAATAGAAAAACTAATTGGTAAAAGAAGTTAGAAAGATGACTGTCGAAGCTTAAAAGAAATGTCTGGAATTTTTTTTTATATAAGAAGATGTGTTTCTAGAGTCACTACACTCTATATTTAGCCATCTTCGACTCAAAAATTTAGCTACAGTTAGTTTCTACAATAAAAATCAGTAAAAACTACACAAAGATTGAGATATTCTATAGTTGTCAACTATTCCCTTCCCCCAACTAGAACGAAACATTGTCCTCAATGTTTAAAAGAAAATAAGGTTTTAGAAGACATCACCTGAGTGCTGCATCACAGAAGAAAATATTTACAAGCGGAGAGTTAAATCTAATTTGCACTTCTTATTATGGCTACTGTTACCATCATTAGTTGGCCATTCCAAATCGATAGGTTTTTTATAAATGTTCAGATGGGCCCAAAATGCTAATGTGATTAGTGCATTTAGAGTTGCAAGATCTCTTGGTAGGAAAATAGAAGCATCAGCATGATTTAGCATTTAAGTTATTCTCTCTTGCATACCTGAGACGACTAACTCTTCTCCAGTTGGTGAGTCAGACACACAGCCCAACGATTTTTGACTTCTTGGGATGATGCTAACACTTGGCTCCCTCTGAGATAAACAGCTTCTGAGACCAGTTTTGAGAACCCTTGGTCACCTCCTCCATATACCAAATGTAAATTTCTTTCTGCTATGCGTTGACCAAGATCTGTGATGCAGAGAGCATCACAAATGTTCTTGAATTGTTTATTGGGAGTAGTTGCCATTGAAATGTTTCTAAAAAATAATTTGTAAGTCTAAAAGAAAAGGATCATATATCAAGGATCTTGGTGACAATGGTTTACAGCTGTATATGAGGTAGCATGTCTGTGTCAATTAACACGTAAAGCACATGGCTCAAGAGTAAAAAAAGAAATAGTAAACAGAAAAAGAAAACAATTATTAAAGACAAAAATGCAATTGATAAAACAACAATGACATAAAAAATAATAAAAGGATATTTACAGGTAGTTGTGATTGTGGCTCACATCTTCCTCTGGTTTTACATCTAGAAACGGCTTGAACGGCCTCTATGGGTCAAGGATAGGCTTCCCATCCATTTTTCTTATAAACTGGCAAACAAGGTTGTTTATAGTCAGATTCCCGAGACTACATAGTACATGCTCTTTCTGAAATAATGGCCATAATTGGAGAATTGCTCTTTGAACGTATCTACTGGAATTCGTTTCAAGAGACAAAAGGACATCATCCAATGACTCTTTATTCAAGTCATCCCTAATGAATCGAATATTATCTTCCCTGTTATCAGACATCATTCCTAAAGAACAAGAATTTTTATCACATTTCATCCTAGCACATTTATGACAATCAACATGAAGTTTTTTATCTCTTCATTTTCTTGAGTAATTTCCTTTACCCCAACCAGGCATGTATGCAATAAATTTGAGAGGCAACTCACCTGCCAAACGTACTTTGAACCAAGCTTTATAGATTGTAAGGAGGGCATTCTGAAGAAGTGAAGGAAATCGCTTGTGAAGCTTTGCTAGAATCGCGTTTCTGTCCATAACTTCTTCTCAGAATATCAATTATTATGGAAAATTGAAGTAACCAACTTTGATTGTCACGGAGTACCGTTATCCGTCATTTAACTGAGGTAACAAACTAAAGAACGCAAAGAAGAAAAGAAAAGAAAAAAAAATAATAATTTCACAATCATCCTCTTATTGAATTTACCTCAAGTTCTATTTGGTTGTCCATTGATACCTCCCTCAATTTCTTTGAGTTTTTTTTCTAGATCTTCAACGTGGGATACCAACTCTGGAGATTGTAGCTTCCAAACACGATGTGTTTTACTAAATTGTATCTAGCTTCTCAGATGAGATTGTACATGTTGAAGTTGTCTGAGAAGGTTTAAGAGAATTTTTCTAGTTGAGGCACACATTATTAGAAATGATAAAAGAAAATTGAATGATTAAATAAACACATTTTCTAAAAAATTTAAATCACTAAAAAGAAGAAAGAAATAAGAAAAAAAAATCTTAGTTCAAGTTTGGTGGGTCACTTAAATCGATTTCGGTGTCCTTTTTATGTGGTTGATACTCTAGATATGGCTTTAATCTTTGACCATTAACTTTAAAAGTTACACCGTTATTTGGATTTTTAATTTCAATTGCTCAATGTGGAAAAACGGTGTGCACTATAAAGGGACCAGTCCATCGAGAGCGTAACTTACTTGGGAATAGATGCAAGTGAGAATTGAATAAAAGCACTTTCTGACCTAGGGTGAAAGATTTTCTCATAATTTATTTTTCATGAAAGACTTTCATTCGCTGCTTGTAAATCTTGGCATTTTCATATGCATCATTACAAATTCCTTCAAGTTCTGCCTGTTGTAATCTTCTTTTTGAGCTAGCTTGCTGCATGTCAAAGTTGAATTTCTTGATGGCTCAGTATGCACGATGCTCGAGTTCTGGTGGTGATTCCGATGATGGACTCAGTTTCTTCTCTGACGGTGCTAGTTGTTCCACTATTGAATTCCATTTGTTAACGTCCATGGATGGTGCTGGATCAAGTAAGGCGTTAACCTCATCTACTAATCTGTCAATATCAAAATCCAAACCAAAGTGAGTTAAGCATGTTTGTAAAGGGTCATCACTAAGGTTTGAAAGAAAAGTATTATCAACTAATTCTTCTATTAAATCTACATCAACAATTCCATCATCTGCATTTTGAAGTTGTTTGGCAATGTTGAAGATATTTAGTTCCATCGTCATATTGCTAAAGGACAACTGTATATTTCTAGTCCTGCATCGAATGTGAGCATTGGCAGTTGCCAAGAAAGGTCATCCTAGGATAATAGGGATGTGCTTCCTTGAATCCTGGACTGGTTGAGTGTCAATTACAATGAAATCAACAGGAAAATAAAACTTATCTACCTGTATAAGCACGTCCTCCATAATACCACGAGGTTTTTTCATAGATCGATCTATAATCTGTAAAACCACTGGACTTGGGTGTAATTCTTCTCCCAGTCTAAGTTTAACAAATACTGAGTAAGGTAACAGATTTACACTAGCTCCTAAGTCCATTCTGTTGGAATCCTTAAGACCATGAAAAATTCGGATGGTCTTTCCATCTAGGATTTTATGTGTTGGAGAAAGGGTTGTACTTTGATGGCTTTCTCATTACACCTATCGCATTAGCTTGATCTGGTTATGAGTGCTGGTCATATGGTTCTGTCAATTTAGTAATTGTTAATGATGCTATTTGTCGAGAAAGACCTTCAACTATCTTTTTGACTTTTTTAATTTCTGAACTTGACTCACCAACGTGAATCTTATTCACTCCTTTAACTTTTCTAGTATTCCTAAGTGAACGACTCTGTTGCTGGGAATTATCCGTTTGTCGCTGGAAGAAATCCCAAATCTCTGATGTACTTTTTGACATTAGTCATTCTTGCACATGTGGTAATAATTCCTCTAAAAAGTATTGGCATTGGTGCCATTTCTCTTACACATGATGTGGACACTTTAGGATTAGCCAATTGAATCGCTCCCATGCTTCGAAAAACTGCTCATCTTCTCTTTAGGTAAACTCTGAAATTTCCCTGCGAATAGCATTGGTTTTATGCACTGGGAAATATTTATTCAAAATTTTTGTTACCATTTGTTCCCATGATGTAATGCTATTAGCAGACAATGCATTGAACCATGAACGAGCTCTATTCTTTAAAGAAAATGAAAATAATCTAAGTTTAACATCATCATCTGAAAAATTTTCATATTTAAAAGTTTGACATATAGCATGCAAATCATTCAGGTGATTATATGGATCTTCATTTTCTAGGCCATAAAATGTTAGGAGGTAATTTATCACACTAGGTTTTAATTCAAAACTCTTAGCAGCTACATTTGAGTATCTTATGCATAATGTGCTCAAGTTAGCTAAGGGACTGAAGTAGTCCTTAAATGGCCTTTCCTCTGGTACTAGTTGCAAATCCATTTCAATTTTATTTTTCATTGCAACATGTTTGTGTGTGCAAAGTGTTTTTTTCAATTCAAAATCTATAGACTCAAGATTAGCTAATTGTGACCTATGACCATGCATGCAAAGAAAAAAAATGGTAACAAAATTAATAAAAATAAAGAAGGAGAAATTATGATACTAACCTTATCACGTTGTTATAATCTTGCTATGAAAACAAACTCAAATACTTTATATATATATATATATATATATATATATATATACGTGAAACAAATTAAAATAAATTAATAGGCGGTTGAACCTGCCAAATTAACAAAATAAAAAAATAACATGAAAATTAAATTACAGAAATTTAAAGAAAGAAAAATATCTACCTCAAAATGTAGATTCACTTTTTTTTTTTAATAAAAAAATTACAAGTAAACAACCAACAAAATAAATAAAGAAATTGAAAATTTATTCTACGAATTAAAATAACTTACCACCCCGGCAACGCTGCCAAAATATTGTTGTGCAAATTTTATTGAACTTGCAAGCGCACGAATCTATTGTAGAATAGATCAACAGTGACGAGTGTCGGTCCCACGAGGAGGTGGATTTTAATTGCTTGTAGAATTAATTTTCTAAGTGGGTGATTGGATTTATAATGAAAATGATGTAGGCTATCTATTAATTTAAATTAAAGCGGCGGAATAAACTATTAAAATAAAGTGCTTGGATCTCCGGATCTGTACTCAACATGCACTATCAACTTAACATTCATTATTAGTACCAATTAAATCATGAAGGAGGATTTTCCACTCCTAATGAACCTCACTTTAATAGATATGGTGCTAAGTGCTTCCGTGCCAAATAGTAATAACCTTGCCCAAGGAGATGGTAATACTAACAGATACTTAGACAAGATTATTATTATCTGTCTACAAAAAGTCAAAGCTGTTGAGTACTAGAAAGTGTGTATTTATAATGGAGAAAATCATCATTTTACACTCCAAGTCTCACTAACATCCCTATTTTTATGTCTTTAAGTCCCTTGTAATTTAATTATGTATGTTTTATTTTAATTAAGTATTTTATGTATTTTAGGGGATATCATGGTCATTTCACAATAAACGAGAGATCAGATGGAAAAAAGACAGATTTCTTTTGAACTCGGGGTGATCGAAAACCTTAGGAGGAGCATAAAAGAAAAATAAGATGTTTCACATATACGGTGATCGTTCACACATACGATACGGTTGATATATACGTTACTATACACTACACTCGCTCATTCACGTTTATTGTTCACCATTGCATCAGTATCCGACGTGGAATCGACATGCGATGACGTGGCACTATACGATGACGTGGCACTATACGATGACGTGGCGGCATTTGATTGGACGAATGATGTGGCATTGACTGATGATGTGGCGTTGACTGATGACGTGTCATGATCCTATTGGACCAAAAATGTTGACCGGTGACGTGGCAAAATATTAGTGCATCGAAAAAATGTGTGTACGGTACATACATATACACAGAATAACAGCCCTGATGATGTGTTCCATCCAATAGGAACTTGCCACGTGGCGCAATCCTGAGCGTCTAAATTGTTTTAATCCGATAGCCATGATTTACTCAGTGTATCTATAAAAAGGGGGCTCCCCCCCCTAATTTGACAACCCTGAATCCATTTTTGGACTCCATTCTCTCTAATTCCATCTCCATCTTGTATTTTCTACGTATTTTAATAAAATTTCCATTTTACTCCTAGTTCAAATATGAGTGGCTAATTTCCTTTCAAGCTTGGGTTGAAGGTGAAGTCTCAACATGCTCCATGGGCTTAATTTGGTAAATTTACTTTTCCTTCTCCTTTAATTTATGTGGTTGTTTTGACTTTTCGTAGACAGATAGTAATAATCTTGTCTGGATATCGGCTGGAATAACCGCCTCCTTAGGCAAGGTTATTACTATTTGGCACGGAAAGCCCTTAGCACCATATCTATTAAAGTGTGGTTCATGATGAGTGGAAGTTCCCCCTTCATGATTTAATTGGTACTAATAATGAATATTAAGCCGATGGTGCATATTGAGTACAGATCCGGAGATCCAAGCATTTCATTTTAATAGTTTATTGCTACCACTTTAATTTAAATTAATTGATAGCCTACATCATTTTCATTATAAATCCAACCACCAACTCAGAAAATTTATTCTACACACAATTAAAATCCACCTCCTCGTGGGATCGACACTCGTCACCATTAATCTATTCTACAATAGATTCGTGCACTTGCGAGTTCAATAAAATTTACACAACAAGTTTTTGGCGCCGTTGCCGGGGAGGTAAGTATTTTAATTTGTAGAATTTTTTTTTCTCTTTTTATTTATTTATTTTATTTGTTTCCTTGTAATATTTATTTATTTATTATTATTAAAAAAAAAAGTGAATTAAATTTTGAAGTAGGTATTATTTTCTTTTCTTTTCTTCTCTTCTTTAAATTTCTGTAATTTAATTTTCATGTTATTTTTTTTTATTTTGTGAAATCGGCATATGTTCAATGTACCTCTTAATTTATTTTAATTTGTTTCACGTATTTTCTTTTCTATATATAGCACTTGAGTTGTTTTCATAACAAATTGTAACAGCGTGATAAGGTTAGTATCGTAATTTCTCCCTTTCCTTTATCTTTATTAATTTTGTTATTATTTTTTTTATTTTTATTATTTGCATGCATGGTCGAAGGTCACAATTACCGAATATTGAGCCTATAGACTTTGAATTAGAAAAAACACTTCGCACACACAAGCACGTTACAATTAAAAATAAATTTGAAATGGATTTGCAACCAGCACCACAAGAGAGGCCATTTAAGGACTACTTTAGTCCCTTAGCTAACTTGAGCACATCATGCATAAGATACCCAAATGTAGCTGCTAGGAGTTTTGAATTAAAACCTAGTGTGCTAAATTGTCTCCCAACATTCGATGGCCTAGAAAATGAAGATCCATATAATCATCTGAATGATTTCCATGCTATTTGTCAAACTTTTAAATATGAGAATTTTTCAGATGATGATGTTAAGCTTAGATTATTCCCATTTTCTTTAAAGGATAGAGCTTGTTCATGGTTCAATGCATTGCCTGCTAATAGCATTACATCATGGGAACAAATGGTAACAAAATTTTTGAATAAATATTTCCCAGTACATAAAACCAATGTTATTCGCAGGGAAATTTCAGAGTTTACCCAAAGAGAAGACGAGCAATTTTTCGAAGCATGGGAGCGATTCAATGGGCTACTCCTAAAGTGTCCACATCATGGATACGAAAAATGGCACCAATGCCAATACTTTTTGGAGGGATTATTGCCAAATGTGCAAGAATGACTAATGGCAACAAGTGGAGGAGAGCTAATGTCAAAAAGTGCATCAGAGATTTGGGATTTCTTCCAGCGACAAGCGGATAATTCCCAACAACGGAGTCATTCACTCAGGAGTACTAGAAGAGTTAAGGGGGTGAATGAGGTTCGCATTGGTGAGTCAAGTTCAGAAATTAAAGAAGTCAAAGACATAGTTGAAGGTCTTTCCCGACAAATAGCATCGTTAACAGCTGCTAAATTGACGGAGCCACATGACCAGGACTCATACTCAGATCAAGCCAATGCCATAGATGTAATGAGAAAGCAATCAAACTACAACCCTTACTCCAACACGTACAATCCCGGATGGAGAGACCACCCCAATTTTTCATGGTCTCAAGGATTCCAACAGAATGGACCAGCAGCTCCAGCTCCACCAATGCAACCAATTCCTCAAAATCCTCAAGCCTCTCAACCACCATTTAGACCATATAATCAGAACCCAAACCATTCTCAGCCTAGACCATGAGAAGATGCATTTCAGAATTTCAAGAATCTTATTCACTCCAAAATCGAGCAACAAAACCGCACCATTGATGAACTACGAAATGAGATGAGAGCGGGTTTCAACTCACAAACCCAATCAATTTCAAACCTTGAAAAAATGGTGGGACAACTTGCTTCATCAGTTCAGACCTTGGCAATGACTGTTGAGAAAGGTAAATTCCCAAGTCAACCAGTGCCTAATCCTAAAGGAGTGTATGAAGCCAGTACCAGTTCACCTCAGCAGCATGGAGAGGTCAAAGCCGTCATGACCTTGCGAAAAGGAAAAGAAGTCGACAACAAAGTGGAGATGCCGGTACCAAAAACAACTCAAATTGTACCAGTGAATGCAAAAGACTCATCCTCAGAGGAGAAAGAAGAAACCAACCCACAAGAATACGTTCCAAAAGCTCTATTTCCCCAAAGGTTAGCTAAAGCAAAGAAGGGAAAATCTACAAGTGAGATTTTTGAAATCTTTAAACAGGTAAGTGTTAACATCCCTTTGCTTGATGCTATAAAACAAGTGTCATCTTATGCCAAGTTTCTTAAAGACCATTGTACTAAAAAGAGAAACATTCATGTTCAAAAGAAGGCCTTTTTAACAGAAAATGTGAGTTCTATACTCCAACACAAACTTCCTCTAAAATACAAAGATCCAGGCTCCCCCACTATCTCATGTAGTATAGGGAACCACACAATTGAGAATGCTTTGTTGGACTTAGGAGCTAGTGTAAATCTATTGCCTTACTCAGTATTTGTGAAACTTGGGTGGAAGAATTACACCCAACTCAGGTGGTGTTACGACTTAGCGGCGGTCCATGAAAAAACCTCGTGGTATTTTGGAAGACGTGCTTATACATGTAGATAAGTTTTATTTTCCTGTTGATTTCATTGTAATTGACACTCAACCAGTCCAGGATTGAGGTTAGATCCCCATTATCTTAGGACGACCTTTCTTGGCAACTGCCGATGCTCACATTCAATGCAGGACTAGAAATATGCAGTTGTCCTTTGGCAATATGACGATGGAGCTAAATATCTTCAACATTGCCAAACAACCTCACAATGCAGATGGTGAAATTATTGATGTGGATTGGATAGAAGAATTAATTGATAATGCTTTTCTTTCAAACCTCAGTGATGGCCCTTTACAAACATGTCTAACTCACTTTGGTTTGGATTTTGATATTGACAGATCAGTAGATGAGGTTAACACCTTACTCGATTCAGCACCATCCATGGACAATAACAAATGGAAGTCAAGAGTGGAACAACTAGCTCCATCAGAGAAGAAACTCAGTACGTCATCAGAATCACCACCAAAACTCGAGCTCAAACCATTACCCGACACTTTGGAATATGCATTTTTGGGAGAAGAAAGCACTCACTGCCAAGAATCATTTCATCATCCTCAATGAAGAACAAAAAGGTAAGTTGTTAGAAGTTTTGAATGTGCACAAAGGAGCATTAGGATGGACCATAGCCGACATAAAAGGTATAAACCAGTGGATCAGATGCATTACATTCACCTTGATGAAAATGCTAAACCTACCTGGGAAATGCAACGTCGGTTAAACCCAACATGAAAGAAGTTGTTGTTGAATCAAGTCCTTAAACTATTAGACGCGGTATCATTTATCCTATTTCGATAGTTCACGGGTCGATCTGTGCAAGTTGTCCCCAAAAAGTCGTGAGTCACAAGTGAGTTACCAATGCCGATAATGAATTAATACCTACTTAGAGTAACGAGGATGGCGTGTATGTATTGATTATAGAAAGTTGAATTCTGTCACACGTAAAGATCATTTTCCTCTACCATTTATTGATCAAATGCTTGATAGATTAGCAGGTCATGAATTTTATTGCTTTACAGATGGCTACTCAGGATATAATCGATTTCATAAAGACCAAAAGATCAAGAGAAAACTACTTTCACTTGCCCTTTTGGCACTTTTGCATATAGGAGAATGCCATTTGGATTATGTAATGCACTTGCTACATTTCAACGATGCATGTTAAGCATTTTTTCTGATATGGTTGAACGATTCCTTAAAGTCTTTATGGATGATTTTTCTGTTTTTGGTGATTCATTTGATCAATGTTTACATCATCTAACACTAGTTCTGCAGAGATGCATAGAGAAGAATTTGGTTCTAAATTGGGAGAAATGCCATTTTATGGTAAAACAAGGTATTGTTCTCGGTCACATCATTTCGAGCGAAGGTATTGAGGTTGATAAGGCCAAGGTGGATCTTATTTCCAATCTTCCTCCACCTAAAACAGTCAGAGAAGTAAGATCTTTCCTTGGGCATGCTGGTTTTTACAGACGTTTCATTAAAGATTTTAGCAAAGTTTCTAGACCTTTATGCAATTTACTTGCTAAGGATGTACCTTTTGTCTTTAATGATTCCTGTCTTGTGGCATTTGAGAAACTAAAGCAGTTGTTAACATCATCACCCATCATTCAGCCTCCAAACTGGAACTTACCATTTGAGCTTATGTGTGATGCATCTGATTATGCGCATAGGAGAGCGAGATTAGGACAAAGAGTTGATCGAATTCCCCATGTCATTTACTATGCTAGTATGACATTAAATGATGCACGCTTAAACTATTCAACCACCGAAAAAGAAATGCCAAAGAGTGGTGTTTGCATTAGAGAAATTTCGATCTTATCTCATTGGTTGTAAAATAATTGTTTTCACGGAGATCACGCCGCTTCTTAAATATCTTCTCACAAAGAAAGATACAAAAGCTAGACTAATTCGTTGGGTGTTACTTTTGCAGAATTTGACTTTGAAATCAAGGATAAGAAAGTAAAAGAAAATGTTGTTCTTGACCATCTCTCTCGCCTCAATTTTGATACAATTACGTAATCATTTCCACTAAATGAATCATTTCAGGATGAACAACTAATGAGTGTGGAAGTATTACCATGGTATCTTTGATATAGTTAACTATCTTGTTACGAGGTAAACTTAGGAGCATTGGACTAAGCAAGACAAGGCCAAATTTTTACGTAAATAAAGAATTTTTCTTAGGATGACCTCTATCTGTTCAAGTATTGTGCGGATCAAATTATCGACAATGTGTCCCGAGGAAAATGAATTTCAAAATATCATTTCATTCTCGCCATGAACAAGCGTGTGGAGGCCATTTCGGTCTTAAGAAAATCGCTACTAAAATATTACAATGTGGTTTCTATTGGCCAACTATATTTCGAGATGCTTATATTTTTTGTTCTTCATGTGATAGGTGTCAACGAATGGGGAGCATTACACGAAGGAACATGATGCCACTAAACCCAATTTTAGTGGTTTATATTTTTGATGTATGGGGTATTGACTTCATGGGACCCTTTCCCCCTTCTTTTGGCCATCAATACATATTGGTCGCTGTTGACTACGTATCGAAATGGGTAGAAGTTAGCCCGTGTAGAACCAATGATCACAAGGTGGTGATCAGATTTTTGAAAAGCAACATTGTTTCACGCTTTGGATTCCCTCGAGCGATAATCAGTGATGGTGGAGCCCACTTTTGTAACAAATCATTCAAAGCTCTTCTGACAAAGTATTCCATTACTCACAAAGTGACAACCCCATATCATCCGCAAACTAGTGGCCAAGTTGAGATCTCCAATCGAGAGATAAAGCACATATTAGAAAAAACGGTGAGACCAGACAGAAAAGATTGGTCATTAAGACTGGATGATGCATTATGGGCATATAGAACAGCTTTGAAGACCCCGATTGGGATGTCACCCTATAGGCTAGTATATGGAAAAGCTTGCCACCTACCTGTGGAACTCGAGCATCTTGCATACTGGGCCATTAAGAAATTCAACTTTGACATGCAGCAAGCTAACTTAGAAAGAAAATCACAACTGGCAGAACTTGAAGAAAGTCGTAATGATGTATACAAAAATGCCAAGATTTACAAACAGCGAATGAAAATCTTTCATAACAAGCAAATTATGAGAAAATCTTTCACACCAGGTCAGAAAGTACTTTTATTCAATTCTCGCTTGCGCCTATTCCCAGGTAAGTTACGCTATCGATGGACTGGTCCCTTTATAGTCCACACTGTTTTTTCATATAGAGCAGTTAAAATTAAGGATCCAAAGAACGATGTAATTTTTAAAGTTAATGGTCAAAGATTGAAGCCATATCTAGAGTACCAATCACGTGAAAAAAGGCACCGAAATAGATTTGAGTGACCCATCAAATTTAAATTAAGAATTTTTCTTATTTATTTCTTCTTTTCGGTGATTTAAATTTTTGTGAAAGTGCGTTTATTTAATCATTCATTTTTCTTTTATCACTTCTAATTATGTGTCCCTCAACTAGACAGTTCCTCTTGAACATTCTCAGACAACTTCAACGTGTACAATCTCATATGAGAAACCAGATACGATTTTGTAAAACGCATCGTATTTGGAAGCTACAACCTCTAGAGTTGGTATCCCACGTTGAAGATCTAGAAAGACAACTCAAAGAAATTGAGGGAGGTATCAACGAAACCCAAATCGAACTTGAGGAAAACTCAATAAGAGGACAATTGTGAGATTATTATTTTTCTTTTCTTTTCTTTTTTGTGTGTTCTCTAGTTTGTTACCCCGGTTAAGTGGCGGATAACGGTACTCCGTGACAATCAAAGTCGGTTACTTTAGTTTCCCATAATAACTAATATTCTGAGAAGAAGGTATGGACAGAAACGCGATTCTAGCAAAGCTTCACAAGCGATTTCCTTCACTTCCTCAGAATGCCCTCCTTACGATCTATAAAGCTCGGCCCGAACGCATGCAATTGCTTATGAGAAATAACATCCCTGCTGACATCCGTTGGTTAATCGAGGCCAAAGTACGTTTGGCAGGTGAGTTGCCTCCTAAATTTATTGCCTACATGCCTGGTTGTGGTAAAGGAAATTACTCAAGAAAACGAAGAGCTGAAAAACTTCATGTTGATTGCCATAAGTGTGCCAGGATGAAATGCGATAAAAATCCTTGTTCTTTAGGAATGATGTCTGATAATAGGGAAGATAAGATTCAATTCATTAGGGATGGCTTGAATAAAGAGTCATTGGATGATGTCCTTTTGTCTCTTGAAACGCATCCCAGTGGATACGTACAAAGAGCAATTCTCCAGTTATGGCCATTATTTCAAAAAGAGCATGCACGATATAGTCTTGGGAATGTGACTATAAACGACCCTGTTTGTCAGTTTATAAGAAAACTGGATGGAAAACCTCTCCTCGACCCATAGAGGGCGTTCAAGCCGTTTCTGGACGTAAAACCAGAGGAAGATGTGAGCCACAATCACAACTACCTGTAGATATCCTTTTACTGTTCTTTTATTTTACTGTTGTTTTATTTTTTCGTTGTTTTATCAATTGCATTATTGTCTTTAATAATTGAGTGCTTTTTCTTTTACTATTTCCTTTTTGAATCTCGAGCCATGTGCTTTACGCGTTAATTGACATAGACGTGCTACCTCCTATACAGCTGTAAACAATTGTCACCAAGATCCTTGATATATGATCTTTTCTTTTTAGACTCACAAATTGTTTTTGAGAAGAATCCCAATGGCAGCTACTCCCAATAAACAATTCAAGAACATTTGTGTGCTCTCTGGATTTAACTATGGCAAACATAAAAGAGTTCGTTGAGCGACCATCGATCTTGGTCAACGAATAGCAGCAAGAAATTTGCATCTAGTTTATGGAGGAGGTGACCGAGGGTTATCCAAACTAGTCTCAGAAGCTGTTTATCTCAAAGGGAGCCAAGTGTTAGGCATCATCCCAAGAAGCCTCAAACCGTTGGGCTGTATGTCTGACTCACCAACTGGAGAAGAGTTAGTCGTCTCAGGTATGCAAGAAAGAATAACTGAAATGTTGAATCATGCTGATGCTTTTATTTTCTGACCAGGAGATCTTGCAACTACAGAGGCACTAATCACATTAAGATTGGGCCCATCTGAACATTCATCAGAAACCCATCGGTTTGTTAAATGTTAATAACTTTTATGATGGTTTCATCGCATTTCTTAACCATGCAATAAAAAATCATTTCATCCCTTTCACAGCGAAAAAAATCTTTATTTGTGCTCATACTGCTAACGAGTTAATTGACATTTACAATGCTTTATAGACGAGAGCGATCCCAAGACCCTTGTCTTTGGAATGGCCAACTAATGATGGTAATAAATAGCCATAGTAGTAAGTGCAAATTAGATTTAACTCTCCGCTTGTAAATATTTTTTCTCGTGATCCAAAGAATCAGGTGATGTCTTCTAAACCCTATTTTCTTTCAAACATTGAGGACAATGTTCCGTTCAGGTTGGGGGGAGGGAATAATTGACAATTGTGGAATATCTCAATCTTGGTGTAGTTTTTACTAATTTTTTTTTTAGAAACTAACTGTGGTTAAATTTTTTGAGTCGAAGATGGCTGAATATGGAGTACAGTGACTCTAGAAACGCATCTTCTTATTTTAAAAAAAAAATAAAAAAAATAAAAAAAGGGCATTTTGTGTGATCTTTTTATAATTAGATGACATGATAACTTTCAAATTTTAGTATTTGTATTATCTTTGGTCTTTAGTTATGTTACACCATGTTTGTTACTCTACATGTTGATGTTGGAGACAAATATAAGTTGCTTGAAAGAATGCACGTGTCATAATAATTTCCAAGTGCGTTTTTGAGCCTGTTATTTTTCTTGGAGAGTAACCCCTTTTTGCCCATTCTTCATTCAGCTTAGCAGTTTATTGCTTTATACATTATCTCCAAATTTCTGTAAAAAAAAAAAAAATTAAATAATAAAAAAAATAAATAAATAAAGTGTGTGTTGCCACATCTGAAGATCTATCTAACTATTAGATATGGAAGATTATTTAGAACCCTAAAAGATGACAGAAAGGCCATCTTTGGTCCGTTTGAGCCTTTCTAGCCAACCCTATTAATATGTATCCATAGTTAACCCCTTTGAGCCTTAAAAAAAATAATAATAATAAAGTAAAAATAAAGACTTTTTCTTTGGCAACCTATTATCTTGTCCCACTCCAATGTGGAGTATCACCTTATATTTTGTATTTCTCACCACCCATTTATGTTTGAAAATAGAGATAATTTTGCATAAAAAAAAAAGGTGCTAAAAAAAAAAAAGAGAAAGAGAAACAAAAAAAAAATGTTTACAAATAAAAAAATAAAAAAATAATAAAAAAAAAATCAAGTGAAAAGCACCTTACAATCTCCAAAGTTCTCTATTTTTCAAACATATATTTTGTTTTTCCTATTATCCTTTCTTTGTTAGGCACGTCCCTAGCCTACGTTACGTCCTAATAAAAGTCATTCTTGATTTTAGGGAACTATAGTCTAAAATAGAAACTAGTTATATGGGTTGAAAAGATGTGGCAATGCATACCAAAAAAAAAAAAAAAAGATGATGAATGTATTGGTTTGATTAGCATTAAAATCGTACTATTTCTAAGCTGAGGGCATATTTTTGTCACCTTGGTGAGAGTGTGTGATATTATTTCTTTATTATTTTCACTCAAGTTACCATTCACTGGAGTGATTATTTTTGGGTTTAATTTCTTTGTGAGCGTATTACTACTACCAGTGAGATTTTGGGGTTTGCATGTCATTCTTAAAAGTGACTCGATTACTAAAGTTGTGACAAAGTTTTCTAAACTGATTCATGTGGAGAGTTGATGTGGGAATGATATTTCTTTAGACTGTAGATAATGCTTATACTTTTATTTGGTTGTTATCATTAGTCTGATTGAATAAATATCACAGTATAAAAAAAAAAAGAATATTTGTTTCAGTTTTGTTTTCGCTCAAATTGCTAGGGACTAGCAACAAGCTGGTTGGGGGATGTGTTGAGTACTAGAAAGTGTGTATTTATAATGGAGAAAATCATCATTTTACACTCCAAGTCTCACTAACATCTCTATTTTTATGTCTTTAAGTCCCTTGTAATTTAATTATGTATGTTTTATTTTAATTAAGTATTTTATGTATTTTAGGGGATATCATGGTCATTTCACAATAAACGAGAGATCAGATGGAAAAACGGACAGCACTTTTGAACTCGGGATCGAAAACCTTAGGAGGAGCATAAAAAAAAATGGCATCGTTTCACATATACAGATCTTTCACATATACTGAAGACGGTTGATATATACTGTACTATACACTACATCTTTATTCACGGACTTTGCTTCACCTGTATCTTTGTATCGACGTGGCATCGACGATGACGTGGCACTATACGATGACGTGGCGGCATTTGATTGGACGAATGATGTGGCATTGACCGTTTATGTGGCGTTGACTGATGACGTGTCATGATCCTATTGGACCAAAAATATTGACCGGTGACGTGGCAGAATATTAGTGGATCGAAAAAACGTGTGTACGGTACATACATATACACAGAATAACAGCCCTGATGATGTGTTCCATCCAATAGGAACTTGCCACGTGGCGCAATCCTGAGCGTCCAAATTGTTTTAATCCGATGGCCATGATTTACTCAGTGTATCTATAAAAAGAGGGCTCCCCCCCCTAATTTGACAACCCTGAATCCATTTTTTGACTCCATTCTCTCTATTTTCATCTCCATCTTGTATTTTCTATGTATTTTAATAAAATTCCCATTTTACTCCTAGTTCAAATATGAGTGGCTAATTTCCTTTCAAGCTTGGGTTGAAGGTGAAGTCTCAACATGCTCCATGGGCTTAATTTGGTAAATTTACTTTTCCTTCCCCTTTAATTTATGTGGTTGTTTTGACTTTTCGTAGACAGATAGTAATAATCTTGTCTGGATATCGGCTGGAATAAATAGGTTATTACTATTTGGCACGGGAAGCGCTTAGCACCATATCTATTAAAGTGTGGTTCATGATGAGTGGAAGTTCCCCCTTCATGATTTAATTGGTACTAATAATGAATATTAAGCCGATGGTGCATATTGAGTACAGATCCGGAGATCCAAGCATTTCATTTTAATAGTTTATTGCTACCACTTTAATTTAAATTAATTGATAGCCTACATCATTTTCATTATAAATCCAACCACCAACTCAGAAAATTTATTCTACACACAATTAAAATCCACCTCCTCGTGGGATCGACACTCGTCACCATTAATCTATTCTACAATAGATTCGTGCACTTGCGAGTTCAATAAAATTTACACAACAAAAGCATCCACATAAATTAGAGGGAAAGAAAAAGTAAATTTACCAAATTAAGTCCATGGAGCATGTTGAGACTTCACCTTCAACCCAAGCTTGAAAGAAAATTAGCTACTCATAATTGAACTAGGGGTAAAATGGGAATTTTATTAAAATACATAGAAAATACAAGATGGAGAAGGAATTACAGAAAATGGAGCTCACAAATGGATTCAGGGGTGTCAAATAAGGGTGGGGGAGCCCTCTTTTTATAAATACAATGAGTAAATCATGGCCATCGGATTAAAACAATTTTGACACACAGGATTTCGCCACGTGGCAAGTTGTTATTGGATGGAACACATCATCAGGGCTGTCATTCCGTGTATATGCATGTACCATACGCACATTTTTTTAGTCCACTAACATACTGCCACATCGCCGGTCAATGCCACATCAGCATTTTAGTCCAATAGGATCGCGACACATCATCAGTCAACACCACATCATCAGTTAATGCCACATAAGCGGTTAATGCCACGTCATCGTATAGTGCCACGTCATCTTATAGTATAGGTTAATAGTACCGTGAACAATACCGTATATATGAACAGTACCGGATATGTGAACAGTACTATTTATCTTTTTAGGCTCTTCCTAAGATTTTTGACAGTCCTGAGTTCAAAATTATTATCCGTTTTTCTATTTGATTTCTCGTTTATTATGAAATGACCATGATGTCTCCTAGAATACATAAAATACTTAATTAAAATAAAACATACATAATTAAATCACAAGGGACTTAAAGACATAAAAGTAGGGGTGTTAGTGAGACTTAGAGTGTAAAATGATGATTTTCTCCAATATAAGTACACACTTTCCAACACTCACAGTAGCATGTCTGTCAATTAACACGAAAAGCACATGGCTCGAGAGTAAAAAAGGAAATAGTAAAAAGAGAAAGCAAACAATGATAAAATTATTAAAGATAAAAATTCAAATGATAAAACTACAGTGAAATAAAACAACAGTAAAAGAATATTTATTTACAGTTAGTTGTGACTGTGGCTCACATCTTCTTCGTTTTACATCTAGAAACGGCTTGAACGCCCTCTATGGGTTAAGGATAAGCTTCCCATCCAGTTTTCTTATAAACTGGCAAACAAGGTCGTTTATAGTAAGATTCCTGAGACTATATCGTATATGTTTTTTTTGAAATAATGGCCATAACTGGATAATTGCTCTTTGTAATCCACCGGGATGTGTTTTAAGAGATAAGAGGATATCATCCAATGACCGCTAATTTAAGCCATTCCTAATGAATTAAATCTTGTCTTCCTTGTTATCAGACATCATTTCTAAAGAACAAGGATTTTTATTGCATTTCATTCTGGCACACTTATGACATTCAACATGAAGTTTTTGAGCTCTTCGTCTTCTTGAGTAATTTTCTTTACCACAACTAGGCATGTATGTAATAAATTTAGGAGGTAACTTACCTGCCAAACATACTTTGGCCTCAATTAACCAATAGATGTCAACAGGGACGTTATTCCTCATACGCAATCGTATGTGTTCAAACCGAGCTTTATAGATTGTAGAGAGGGCATTTTGAGAAAGTGAAGGAAATCGATTGTGAAACTATACTAGAATCATTTTTTTGTCCATACCTTCATCTCAGAATATTAGTTATTATGGGAAACTAAAGTAACCAACTTCGATTGTCACAGAGTACCGTTATTCGCACTTAACCGGGGTAACAAACTAAATAACACAAAGAAAAATTAATTTCACAGTTGTCCTCTTATTGAATTTACCTTAAGTTCCGATTGGATGTCATTGATACCTCATTCAAATTCTCTAAGTTGTCTTTCTAAATCTTCAACATTGGATACTAACTCTGGAGGTTGTAGTTTCTAAATATGATATGTTTTATAAAATCATATCTGACTTCTCAGATGAGATTGTACACATTAAAGTTGTCTTATAAGGTTCAAGAAGATCTGTCTAGTTGAGGTAAACATGATTAAAAGTGATAAAAGAAAACTAAATGGTTAAATAAACATACTTTTGCAAAAATTTAAATCACCGAAAAGAAAAAACAAAGAAAAAAATCTCAGTTCAAATTTGGTAGGTCACTCAAATTTATTTTTGTGTCTTCTCCATGTGGTTAGTATGGCTTTAATCTTTGACCATTAACTTTAAAAGTGACACCGTTCTTTGGATCATTAATTTCAATTGCTCCATTTAAGAAAACCGTATGAACAATAAAGGGGCCAATCTATTAAGAGCGTAACTTACATGGGAATAGGTGCAAGCGAGAATTGAATAAAAGCACTTTCTAACCTGGAGTGAAAGATTTTCTCATAATTTTCTTGTCATGGAAGACTTTCATTCGTTGCTTGTAAATCTTGACATTTTCGTATGCATCATTACAAATTTCTTTAAGTTCTGCCTGCTGTAATCTTCTTTCTGAGATAACTTGTTGCATGTCAAAATTGAATTTCTTGATAGACCCAGTATACATGATGTTCAAGTTCCACAGGTAGGTGGCAAGCTTTTCCATATACTAGCCTATACGGTGACATCGCAATCGGGGTCTTAAAAACCGTTCTATATGACCATAATGCATCATCTAGTGTTAATGACCAATCTTTTCTGTCTAGTCTCACCGTCTTTTTTAATATGTGCTTTATTTCTCGATTGGAGATCTCAACTTGGATACTGATTTAGGGATGAAATGGGTTCGCCACTTTGTGAGTGATGTAATACTTTGTCAAAAGAGCTTTAAATGATTTGTTACAAAAGTAGACTTCACTATCACTGATTATTGCTTAAGAAAATCCAAAATGTGAAACAATGTTGCTTTTCAAAAATCCTATCACCACCTTGTGATCATTGGTTATACATGGAATTGCTTTTACCAATTTTGATACGTAGTCAACAGTGACCAATATGTATTAATGGCTAAAAGAAGGGGGAAACGGTCCCATGAAGTCGATACCTCATACAACAAAAATCTCAACCATTAAAATTGGATTTAGTGGCATCATGTTTCTTCGTGTAATGCTCCCCATTCGGTGACACCTATCACATGAAGAGTAAAAAATGTAAATATCTTGAAATACAGTTGGCCAATAGAAACCACATTGTAAAACTTTAGTAGTTGTCTTCTTAACACTTAAATGGCCTCCACAAACTTGCTTATGGCAGAATAAAAGGATATTTTGAAATTCACTTTGTGGGATACATCGTCTGACAATTTGATCTGCACAATCCTTGAACAGATAAGAGTCATCCCAAAAGAAATTTTTTATTTTCATAAAAAATTTGGCTTTATTCTGCTTAGTCCAATGCTTTGGAAGTTGACTTGTAACAAGATAGTTAACTATATCCGCATACCATGGTAATACTTTCACACTTATAAATTGTTCATCTAAAAATGATTCATTCAATGGTAATGGTTCTGTAATTGTGTCAAAATTAAGACAAGAGAGATGATCTGCCATAACATTTTGTGTGCCTTTCTTATCTTTGAATTTAAAGTCAAATTCCTGTAAAAGTAACATCCAACGAATTAGTCTAGTTTTTGTATCTTTTTTTGTGAGAAGATATTTAAGAGCAACATGATCTGTGAACAAAATTATTTTACAACCAATGAGATAAGATCGAAATTTTTCTATTGCAAACACTACTGCTAGCATTTATTTTTCAGTGGTTGAATAGTTCAACTGTGCTTCATTCAATGTCATACTAGCATAGTAAATGACATGGGGAATTTGATCAACTCTTTATCCTAATATTATTCATACTGTATAATCAGATGCATCACGCATGAGCTTAAATGGTAAGTTTCAATTTAAGGATTGAATAATGGGTGATGATGTCAACAACTGCTTTAGTTTTTCAAATGCCATAAGACATGAATCATCAAAGACAAAAGGTACATCCTTAGCAAGTAGATTCCATAAGGGTCTAGAAACTTTGCTAAAATTTTTAATAAAACATCTATAAAAACCCGCATGCCCAAGGAATGATTTCACTTCTCTAACTGTTTTAGGTTGAGGAAGATTGAAAATGATATCCACCTTGGCTTTATCAACCTCAATACCTTTGCTCAAAATGATGCGACTGAGAAGAATACCTTATTTTACCATAAAATGACACTTCTTCCAATTTAAGACCAAACTCTTCTCTATACATCTTTGCAAAACTAGTGCTAGTTGATGTAAACATTGATCGAATGAATCATCAAAGATAGAAAAAGTCATCCATAAAGACATCAAGGAATTTTTCAACCATATCAGAAAGAATACTTAACATGCATCGTTGAAATGTAACATATGCATTATATAATCCAAATGTCATCCTCCTATATGCAAAAGTGCCAAAAGGGCAAGTGAAAGTGGTATTCTCTTGATCTTTTGGTGCTGTGGGAATCTGATTAGATCCTGAGTAGCCATCTGGAAAGCAATAAAATTCATGACCTGCTAATCTATCAAGTATTTAATTGATAAATGGTAATGGAAAATGGTCTTTACGTGTGACATAATTTAACTTTCTATAATCAATATATATACGTCATCCTGTAGTCACTCTAGTGGGTATTAATTCATTTTCAGCATTGGTAACTACTGTGACTCCTAACTTTTTGGGGACAACTTCCACAGGATTGACTCATGAACTATAAAAAAATGGGGTAAATGATAACCACGTCTAATAGTTTAAAGACTTTAGTTCTAACAACTTATTTCATGTTAGGGTTCAACTGACATTGTATTTCTCTAGTAGGTTTAGCGTTTTCATTAAAATGAATGTAATGCATGCAGTCTACTGGGTTTATACCTTTTATGTCAGCTATAATCCATTCTAATGGTCCTTTGTGCACTTTTAAAACTTCCAACAACTTACCTTTTTGTTTGTCATTTAGGGATGATGAAATAATTACTTGTAGAGTACTTTCTTCTCTCAAGAATGCATATTCCAAAGTGTTGGGTAATGGTTTGAGCTCGAGTTTTGGTGGTGATTTTGGTGATGGGCTGAGTTTCTTCTCTGATGGTGCTAGTTGTTCAACTCTTAACTTCTATTTATTAGTGTCCATGGATAGTGCTGAATCAAGTAAGGCGTTAACCTCATCTACTAATATGTCAATATTGAAATTCAAACCAAAGTGAGTTAAATATTTTTGTAAAGGGTCATTACTAAGGTTTGAAAAAAAGTATTATCAACTAATTCTTTTATTAAATCTACATCAACAATTCCATCATCAGCATTGTGAGGTTGTTTGGCAATGTTGAAGATACTTAACACCATAGTCATATTGCCAAAGGACAATTGCATATTTCCAGTCCTACATTAAATGTGAGCATCGATAGTTGCCAAGAAAGGTCATCCTATGATAATGAGGATATGCTTTCTTGAATCCTGGACTGATTGAGTATCAATTACAATGAAATCAACAGGAAAATAAAACTTATCTACCTATATAAGCACGTCCTCCACAATACCACAGGATTTTTCCATGAATCGATCTACAAGCTATAACGCCACTAGAGTTGGGTGTAATTCTCCCAGTCCAAATTTTATAAATATTGAGTAGGTAACAGATTTACACTAGCTCCTAAGTCCAACAAAACATTCTCAATTATTTGATTCCTTATACTACATAAGATGATGGGGTAGCCTGTGTCTTTGTATTTTAGAGGAATTTTACGTTGGAGTATAGAGCTAATGTTTTCTATTAAAAAGGCCTTTTTTTTAACGTGAATATTTCTCTTTTTAGTACATAGGTCTTTAAGAAACTTGGCATACGATGACACTTGTTTTATAGCGTCAAGCAAAGGGATGTTAACACTTACCCGTTTTAAGATTTCAAAAATGTCACTTGTGGATTTTCCTTTCTTTACTTTAACTAACCTTTGGGGAAATGGAGCTTTAAGAATGTATTCTCATGGGTTGGTTTCTTCTTTCTATTCTGATGATGAGTTTTCAGCATTTATAGGTACAATTTAAGTTGTTTTTTATACTGGCATCTCCACCTTGTTGTTGACTTCTTTTCCTTTTCGTAAGGTCATGACGGCTTTGACCTCTCCATGCTGCTGAGGTGAATTGGTACATACTTTAGGATTAGGTACTGGTTGACTTAGGAATTTGCCTTTCTCAACAATCATTGCCAAGTTTGAACTGAAGAGGCAAGCTGTCCCAACATCATTTTGAGGTTTGAAACTGATTGGGTTTATGAGTTAAAGCCTGCTCTCATCTTATTTCGTAATTCATCAATGGTGCAATTTTGTTGCTTGATTGGTCTGGGTTGAGAGTAGTTCGGGTTCTAATTGTATGGTCTACATAGTGACTGAGAGTCTTGAGTATTTTGAGGAATTAGTTGCATTGGTTGAGTTGGAGCTGCTGGTCCATTCTGTTGGAATCCTTGAGACCATGAAAAAGTCGGATGGTCTCTCCATCCAGGATTATATGTGTTGGAATAAGGGTTATAGTTTGATGGCTTTCTCATTACACCGACTTTGATCTGGGAATAAGTCATGGTCATGTGGTTCTGTCAATTTAATAGCTGTTAACGATGCTATTTGTCGGGAAAGACCTTCAACTATCTCTTTGACTTCTTTAATTTCTGAACTTGACTCGCTAATGTGGACCTCATTTACTCTCTTAATTCTTCTAATATTCTTGAGTGAACGACTTCATTGTTAGGAATTATTCGCTTGTTATTGGAAAAAATCCCAAATCTCTTATGCACTTTTTGACATTAGCTCTCCTTCACTTGTTGCCATTAGCCATTCTTGCATATGTGGCAATAATCCCTCCAGAAAGTATTGGCATTAGTGTCATTTCTCGTACTCATGATGTGGACACTTTAGGAGTAGCCCATTGAATCACTCCTATGCTTAGAAAAACTATTCTTCTTCTCTTGGGTAAACTCTGAAATTTTCCTGCGAATAGCATTGGTTTTATGTAATGGGAAGTATTTATTTAAAAGTTTTGTTACCATTTGTTCCCATGATGTAATGCTATTAGCAGATAATACATTGAACCATAAACGAGCTCTATCCTTTAAAAAAAATAGAAATAATCTAAGTTTAACATCATCATCTGAAAAATACTCATATTTAAAAGTTTGACATACAGCATTAAAATCACTCAAATGATTATATGGGTCTTTATTTTCTAGGCCATAGAATGTTGGGAGACAATTTAGCACACTAGGTTTTAACTCAAAACTCATAACAGCTACATTTGGGTATTGTATACATATGTGCTCAAGTTAGCTAAGGGACTGAAGTATTCCTTAAATGGCCTCTCTTGTGATGTGGGTTGCAAATCCATTGTAATTTTGTTTTTAATTGCAACGTGTTTGTGTGTGTGAAGTGTTTTTTCTAGTTAAAAGTCTATAGGCTCAAGATTAGGTAATTATGACCTTCGACCATACATGCAAAGAACAAAAAAAAAAAAAAAGAGAACAAAACTAATAAAAATAAATAAATAAAAAAGAAGAATGAGAAATTATGATACTAACCTTATCATGCTGTTACAACCTTACTAGGAAAACAAACTCAAGTGCTATATAAAAAAAATATGCAAAATAAATTTAAGTAAATTAATAGGCGATTAAATCGGCCAAATTAACAAAGAGAAATAACATGAATCTTAAATTACAGAAATTTAAGGAAGATAAAAAATACTCACCTCAAAATGTAGATTTACTTTCTTCTTCTTCTTTTTTTAATAAGAAAAAAAATTACGAGAAAAAAACTAAAAAAATAAATAAATAAAAAATTAAATTATTTGCAAAAATTAATTCTACGAATTAAAATAACTTACCTCCCCAGTAACGGTGCCAAAAATTTATTGTGCAAATTTTGTTGAACTCACAAGTGTCGATCCCACGAGGAGGTGAATTTTAATTGCGTTTAAGGTTAATTTTTTAAGCGGGTGGTTGGATTTATGGTGAAAGTGATTTAGACTATCCTGCGATTTACATTATAGTGGCGGGAATAAAATATTAAAATGAAGTACTTGGGTTTCTAGATCTGCACTCAACATACAATTGGGTTTAACATTCCTTATTAGTGCCAATTAAATTATGAAGGGGGGGTTTTTCACTCCTCATGAACCTCACTCGAATAAATATGGTGTTAAGTGCTTATTGCGCCAAATAGTAATAACCTTGCACTAGGGAGATGGTCATACCGTTACAATATATTGACAAGATTATTACTATCTATCAACGAAAAGTCAAAACATCCACATAAATTAGAGAGAAAAAAATGTAAATTTACCAAATTAAGACAATGGAACATGTTGAGACTTCACCTTCAACCCAAGCTTGAAAGAAAATTAGCTACTCATAATTGAACTAGGGATAAAATAAGAATTTATTAAAATACATAAAAAATACAAGATAGAGAAGGAATTATAGAAAATAAAACTCAGAAATGAATTCAACACCTTCCAATTAGGGGGGAGCCCCTATTTATAGATACAATGAGTAAATTATGGCTATCAAATTAAAACAATTTTGATGCTCAGAATTGCGACATGTGGCAAGTTCTGATTGGATAGAAGACATCATTAGAGCTGTCATTTCGTGTATATGCATGTACCGTATGCACATTTATTTTTTGTTCACTAACATATTGCCACATCATCGCACGCTGCCACATAATCATTTTAGTACAATAGGATCATGACACATCATCGGTCAATACCATATAAGCAGTCAATGCCACATCATTCATCCAATCAAATATTGTCATGTCATCATACAATGCCACTTCATCGTATAGTGCCACGTTATCGTATAGTATATGCGAACAATATTGTGAATAGTACTGTATATGTGAATAGTATAATTTATTTTTTTAGGCTCATCCTAAGGTTTTCAACTATCCTGAATTCCAAATTACTATTTGTTTTGCTATCTGATCTCTCTTTCATTATGGCATAGCCATGATGCCCCCTAGAATACATAAAATACTTAATTAAAATAAGACATATATAATTAAATCACAAGGGACTTAAATACATAAAAGTAGGATGCTAGTGAAACTTAGAATGTAAAATGACGATTTTCACTTCTATAAATATATCATTTCTAGTACTTAACATTGTCCAAAGCCAATCAAGTTGGACAACTTGCCACAGCACTCAGCAGTAAACCTCAATTTACCCAACAACATAGAAGATGTTAGAAGAGAGGGAAAAGAGTAATACAAAGTGATTAATCTGTGATCTAGAAATGATGTGCATATTCTAGTAGGCATGCCAAAGAGGAGAGTGAGCCTTCTCGAACGCAAGAAGAAGTTTAAAATAAAGAAGAGCTTATTCCTTCCACTAATCAACATACTGGTGAGAGCAGTAGAGTTGCAGCACTTACAGAAACAGATAAGTCACTACCTGCTAGAAAGGATGTTGTAGAATTAACTACAGAAAAAAAGGGAGAGCAAGTGAAAAACAACCTGTGCAGCCAACTATAACACAACAGTTTAGACATCCACTACCATTTCTACAAAGATTTTAGAAGCAGAAGCAAGAAAAGATTTCAAAAAATTTCTATAGGTGTTGAAGCAGCTTCATATCAATATTCCATTTGTAGAAAATCTGAAACAGATGCCTAACTATGTGAAATTTTTTAAAGACATTTTGGTAAAAAAAAATAAGGTTAGGAGAATTCGCATCTGTTACTTTAACACACGAGTGTAGCCATATGCTTCAGAGCAAAATACTTAAAAAGTTGAAAGAGCCAGGAAGCTTTACAATTCCTTATTCCATAAGAACCAAATATAGTGGAAAGACACTTTGTGATCTAAGAGTTAACATCAATCTTATGCCTCTTTCAGTTTTTAAGCAATTAAGAGTTAGTGAATGTAGACCAACAACAGTGACTCTACAACTTGCAGATAGATCTTACGCTTATCTAGAAGGGAAGATTGAAGATATATTGGTGAAGGTGAATAAATTCAATTTTCTAATGGATTTTATAATGCTGGACTTCGAAGCAGATAAGGTGGTACCAATCATCTTAGGAAGACCTTTCTTAGCCATAGGAATGACCTTCATTGATGTGCAAAAATGAGAATTGACAATGAGGGTTAATGACTAGCAAGTTACATTAATGTGTTGGAAAGAATGAAGAGTCCTGATGAGATTGGTGATTAAAATTTCATTAGTGTTGTAGATCTTGTTATATAGCCAAGTAGGTAGATAGTTGTTGCAATAACATACAATTTGATGCTATGACATTTCATGAAAAGGATGCTAACACAGTTGACATAGCATGGCTCAGAAAGAAGCAACCATTCAGAACAGATAGACATTTTGAATTTTTAGATTTATTAAACAGGGAAACAAAACCTCCTGTACTTACTGTGGAGTCTCCACCAACATTAGAATTAAAACTATTGCCTTCATATTTAAAATATGCATATCTTGGTGATAATGACATGTTACCAGTAATTATTTCATCTTCTTTAGATGCAGGTCAAAAGAAAAACTTAGTGGATGTGTTGGGAACACATAAGAAGACAATTGGCTGGACAATGATAGAAATTAAAGGAATCAGCCTATCTATTTACATGCATAAGATTTTTTTGGAAGAATGTTACAATAAATCTATCAAGCAACAAAGAAAGGCGAATCCAATCATGAAAGAGGTTGTGAAGAAGGAGATTATAAAGTGGCTGGATGTTCGAATCATATAGCCTATATAAAATAGTTCATGGGTAAGCCTAATACAATGTGTACCCAAGAAAGGAGGAGTAACTGTTGTAGCAAATGAAAAGAATGAATTCATACCTACAAGAATAGTCACGGGCTAGAGAATTTGTATGGATTACAGGAAGTTTAACAAGGCTACAAGAGAGGATCACTTTACTCTACCTTTCATAGACTTGATGCTGGATAGACTTGCTGGAAATAAGTATGATTGCTTCTTAGATGGATATTCAGGGTACAACCAGATTGCTATAACACTAGAGGACCGGGAGAAAACAACATGCACTTGTCCATATGGCACCTTTACAGTTAAGAGGATGCCATTTAGCTTTTGCAATGCTCCAGTAACATTTTAGAAGTGTATAATGGTAATTTTTTCAGATATGGTGGAGCAAACACAGACAAAGAGCTACTGGCTGTGGTGTTTGCATTTGATAAATTTAAGGCATATCAAGTTGGCATTAAGGTGATTGTCTATACAGGTTATTCAATAATAAAATATTTGATCTTTAAGAAAGATGCCAAACTGAGATTGATTAGATGGATTCTTCTACTGTAAAAGTTTGACTTGGAGAGTAAGGATATAAAAAAGACTAAAAATCCAGTGGCATATCATCTATCGAGATTAGAGGCAAATGAAAGCACTCAGAACAAGCAAGCTATAACAGAAACTTTTCTTCATAAGTAGCTGTTGATGCTTCAGCAAGTATAAATACTGTAGCAGTCAGGTTTCCCATGGTATGCAGACTTTGTTAGGTATTTAGTGAGTGGAATACTGTCATTTGTCTTAACCTACCATAAAAAAAAGAAGTTTCTTGATGATGTCAAAAGCTATCAGTGGGATGACCCTTACTTATACAAAGTGTGTTTAGATCAGATGTATGCCTGATGAAGAAATCCTAAACATATTGTAAGCATGTTGTGCTACAGCATATAGAGGATATTTTGGAGGCCACAGAACAACAACAAAAGTGTTACAAGCAGGTTATTACTACCCTCAATCTTTAAAGATGCTTATGAGTTTGTTAAATGTTGTGATAGGTATCAAAGAACAAGAAACATTTATTAGAAACATGAGATGCCACTCACCAATATTCTGGAAGTAGAGTTGTTTGATATATTAGGGATAGATTTCAAGGGACCATTCCTATATTTGGCAACTTATACATTTTGGTAGCTATGGATTATGTGTCCAAATAGGTAGAGGCTGCAGCCTTACCAACTAATGAATTGTCATATAGGTTTGGAAGCGGGAAGCTAAATCTATACCTAAGCCTAGATTTTTCCATCCTTAGCCCAAATTGGCTAATTTTAAATGAGCCAATTAAGTTGAGAATCATTTGATTTCATTGATGATGGAGTAGGTGGCTGTGTTTATGGTACTCGTTTCTCATATTTGATTCATGTGACCCTTAATGAGATGTTTTGGAGAAGACCCAGTGGGGATCAAGTTGTGATGACAAGTTATAGCCTCATTGGTGAAGCTTTCACTGCCTCTATGGTCCCAAGCCAACATATGGTAGTTTTGGTGTGTTGTGGGAGACATCTTTTATAGTTCTCAAGCAACTTGGGTAAGTGATGTTGATTTTGTATGATCATTTTGTTATGATCTTATCTTTTCAGTTCTTTCTTCCTTTCTTATAGATAGTAGTTCATTATGATAGGAAGAGTTGAGATATTATTCTAAAATTGTAGAATACTTTAATTCGAATATCAAATTTTCAAGTGTATTGTCAAATAACAAATTATAAAAATTGTTATCAAAGGTGCTCAACTAAATAATAGTATTGATCATTAATTCTCATAATGTATGTTTTTATATCTACATTTTTCTATCCTGTAGTTGTCTACATATAATCATGACAAAAATGAAAATGAAGCAAGATGAAATTATAAAAATTAATTTGTGAACTTTAACGTCACAAGCATACATTCTAACTTATAATTTCCAACCTTGAACATTCCTCATATTTTTCATAGATATTTCACTATTAAAAAAAAACATAGTAATGACATTGAAGAGAATGAGGACAAAACCATCACAATACATGGGATGAGGCATATTTAAATCCTATTTAAGTTCATGTCGGACTTGTCACAAGAGCTCGTGCAATGAAATTCAAAGAAGTGCTCAATGGGCTGATTTAAGCAACTTACTCTCAAACAAATTCGTGGGGGCCTATTAAAAGAATCGTACATGATATTAAAACAACTAAATGCATGATTCAAGCTCTTAAGTTTTGAAATAATCAGTTTAATGAAATCAGCAAGTTGGCTTGCACATTATGGTAAGAAAATACATTATTTTCTTTTTCGGATACTTTTCTATTTGGAAAATATGCTACTTTCCTTTTCAGATACTTACCCGTTTCTTAAGTAGGCAAGTGGCAAAACAAAACACTTATTTCTCTTTTAATTGCCTAGTTTTCATTTTTAATTAAAGTAAGGCATTTAAGCCGATTAAGATTTTGATTTGATTTATATTCTTTCCTTATTTGCTTTAAATTGGGATTTTGATTTTATTTAGATTATTTCCTTATTTGCTTTAGATTAGGATTCCGATTTGATTTGGTTTAAAATTTATTTCCAAAAATTCTTGGAAACCAACCTATATAATGTACTTGCGTCCAATAAACAAAAATAGATCAATTTTGATGCAATTGGTGAGAGAGTTAATTCTATTTGGTTCTTAAACTAACTTTTTGAATTTATTGAATTTTTATGGCATTCAAACTCTTGACTTATCAATCAGATCATCCATAGTTGATTGTGGCGTCGTCACATACCAATGGTTGTGCTTACATTGAGCATTGGGTCGCGGTTACATTTAATTACAGGTTTAGATTTGATCTTGGAGACTAAATTGATTAGGGTTGAGTTAGTTCTTGTTGGGGTTCATATAATTTGGTATTAGAGTAAGTTCTAACGAGGTTTTGCTTAACCCTTTCTTTTTTTGTCAATTCTTGTTAATCATTAGTCTTAATTTCCATCCTCCAAAATTTAGTTCCGAAAATCCCAAAAAAAAATTTTTTGCCGAATTTTACACTGTTTCTAGAATTGTTACATCTCTTTATTTTAATTAATTGAGCTATAAGTCTTGTTTTAATTTCTGAGTTTCATTAGGCTTCTATACCAATTTCTAATAAAAAGAAAAAGATCCAAAGAAAAGGGGAAACAAAGAAATAAGAGAAGAATAAAGAGGATAGTAAGAGTCCCCAACCTCCACTTAAAATCTTTTGTTCATTTTCTATTATTAGTGTTCCAAAATTGATTTTACCCAATAGGTGAAAAATTTTGTTCAAGATGTTTGGTAATTTGTGCTTCCGAAACCCGATCATATATACGCATTGCATTCTTGCTTTTGAAATCTGAGTCTCTTTAGTATAATCTTTGTGAATTGCTACTGGAATCTTAATATTGGTTTGATTAGTTTGAAAGAGAATGTGATCAAATTAGAGGGTAAAATCCAATAAAATTTTAGTGAAACACAAGTAGAATTGAATGAAACACTTAAGCGATTGTAATGAGGTCCTTTCCACATAATTTCTAATCTTTTTTTTTTTTGTAGATGTTAGCCATGTCTCACTACCAAGAACAAAACACAAATGAAGAGGATCGACTACCAATTGCTTAGAATTTGTAAATTTAACATTGATGGTAGAGATGAGAAGGATGATGAGGGCTGAATTACAATGCATACATGAGCGGATGGATCAAGTAGAGAACACAAATGTGAGACTGCCACAACCCGCTCCCCAAGCATGAAAGAGGAAGAGTGCTCTTAGTCTATGGTTACAGGAGAGATAGACGGGGTAGAAGAGCTAGGAATAGGGAGATTGCAAATATAATTGAGTTACAACATTATGTGGAGATTAAAGAGATGGTCTACAAAGCCATCAAGATTGAGTAACAACTCAAGAGGAGGGGTAACACTCGTGTAGCCTCAAGCTTGAGTTCGACTCTGTGGAAGCAAAGTTATATGTATCGAGATGAGAGGCCACATGCGTCTACTATACCTGTGTTGAGATCTGAGCCCTTCAAGCACAATTCACAATGTAATACTGTAACTCTCACTACTAGGAATTGTGACATTAAGTGTTTTCAATGTGAAGTCATGGGACATAGAGTTATTGAATGTGTGAATATGAGAGTTATGGTGTTGCGGGACAATGGTGAGATAGTAACTGAAGATGAAATAGAAGATAATGAGATGCCATTATTAGAGGACATTAAAGATGAAGAGTATACAGTCCCTAGGGAATTGACTTTAGTAGATAGGAGAGCTTTGAGTGTGCGACTAAAAGAAGACGAAGCAGTACAACGGGAAAGCATTTTCCATACCAGGTGTTATGTTCAAGACAAAGTATGTAGAATGATTATTGGTGGAGGAAGCTGTACTAATGTTGCTAATACCATCATGGTTGAGAAGTTAAGGCTTTCGACGCTTATAAATCCACGGTCATACAAACTACAATGGTTGAATGACAATGGTGAGGTGAAAGTGAATAGGCAAGCACTAGGGAGTTTTCATATTGGCAAGTATGAGGATAAAGTGTTATATGGTGTTATGAGGATAAGGTGTATGTGATGTTATGAGGATACGGTGTTATATGATATAACACTAATGCAAGTTGGGTACTTGTTACTTGGGTGGCCTTGGCAATTTAATAGACATGTGAAGCATAGTGGCTTCATCAACAAGTATTCATTTATGTTTAATCAATGCAAAATCACTCTGGTTCCATTGACACCAAAACAAGTATATGGTTTACCTCAAGTATTCATTTGAGTTTTAGAATGAGGCTGAGGAAAATGAAAGAGAAAAAGTAAAGAAAAATGAGGCAATTAAGAGAAAATTAGAAGGAAAACAAAAGAATTTCTACTCAAAAGTGAGTGAGATAAAAAAACGTCGTTTGCCCATTAGCCAATGATTGTACTTTTGTGCAATGAGGCATTTTTAAACACTAACGAATATGACCCTACTTTGCCTATTTCTATTATTTCTTTCTTGTAGGAATACGAGGATGTCTTTCCCGATAAAACACCACATGGTTTACGTCTGATCCAAGGGATTAAGTATAAGATTGATTTTGTGCTTGGTGCAACCATTCTAAATTGATAAGCCTATAGGAGTAACACAGGGGAGACAAAAGAACTTTAAAGGCAGGTTAACGAATTAATACAAAAAGGGTAAGTGAGAGGATGTATGAGTGCATGTGTAGTTCTGATGTTGTTAGTTCCTAAAAAGGATGGAACTTGGAGGATGTGTGTTGATTGTTGAGCCATCAACAACATAATGATAAAATATTGACATCCTATTACTAGGCTAAATAATATGCTTGATGAATTTCATGGGTCTTATGTATTTTTTAAAAGTTGATCTAAAAGGTGGATATCATCAGATTAGAATTAAAGAAGGAGATGAATGAAAAACTACCTTTAAAACAAAATATGGTTTGTATGAATGGTTAGTTATATCTTTCAATTTGACTAATGCTCTGTGCAACTTTATAAGGTTTGTGAATCATATTTTGCGGGCTTTTATTGGCAAGAATATTCTTGTTTATTTTGAAAATATCCTCATTTATAGCAAAAGCTTAGATTATCATGTAGTATATTTGAAATTTTTTTTAGATGTGTTTAGAAAAGAAAAGTTATTTGCTAACTTGAAGAAGTGTACCTTTTGTACTAATAAACTTGTATTTCAAGGATTTTTTGTGAGTGCACAAGGAATACAGGTTGATGAGAAAAAAGTATATGCAATCCAAAAGTGGCCGAGTCCCACAGGCATAAGTAATATAAGAAGTTTTCACGGGCTTACAAGCTTCTATTGACTGTTTGTGAAAGACTTTAGCACATTGCATGTACCGCTTATTGAAGTAATAAAAAAATATGTTAGATTTAAGTAGGGAGAATAACAAGAGAATGCGTTTTAAATGATCAAGCATAAACTAACCAATGCTCATTTATTATCCTTTTCTAGCTTTAATAAAACGTTTGAAATTGAAAGTGATGCCTCAGGTATTGGTATAGGCCCAGTCCTAATGCAGGAGACATGACCAATTGCTTGCTTCAGTGAGAAATTAAGTGGGGCAGCCTTAAACTACCTTACTTATGATAAGGAGTTGTATGGGTTGGTTTAGGCATTAGAAACGTGGCAGTACTAGCTATAGCTTATGGAGTTCATGATTCATACTAATCATGAGTCCTTGAAACACCTTAAAGGCCAACATAAGTTGAACAAAAGTGCATGCTCAATGAGTGGAATTCATAGAGATGTTTTCTTACAAACAAGGTAAGAAAACTTTGTTGCAAATGCCCTTTCGAGTAGATATATCCTAATCTCGACATTTAATGCTAAACTGCGTCGTTTTGAACATAATAGAGCAAGAGTAAAGAACTAATAGATCAAGTTCATTAAAATAAACTGAAAAATATAAAGCCTGGTAGGGAAACTCCCATATTGTTGCAGAAGCATATGTTGGAAGAAATCACTTTGTTTAGAGCTACTCTTCAAGCGATCCTTAAGTGAACTCATTGGAGTAGTAGCTGATTACTTCCTCTTCTCGCTGGGTGTTGGGCTGATGGAACGGGTTCCAGCAGGTTCACTTGATCTGGACTGATTTTACCACTGTTTTTTTAGCCTGTCTTTTCTGGTATTGCAGCACCTTTAGAAGATTGTGCCCCTTTTCGCCTGCTGGTCCCTTTTGAAACAGGTGTTTTTACTGGAGTGGATTGAGGAACAGGTGGTGTAAATCTTGTTGTTGGTTCCCCAGCTATGATATTGGCTATAATTTCTCATAAACTTTCCTTTATCGTTGCGGCCACCCGTGTTATGGCTTTATCAACATCTTTTTCTCATTTAATTTCTGATTCCTCTTCCATCACCACATTTTCCTTGCCTTTGCTGACTAGGGGGCCTGTGGTAGTTCTTCTTCCCTCTTCTCTTCCTTTTTTTCTTCTTCCTCATCATTTTCCTCTTGTGCTTCTTCCTCTTCTTCTTTCTCTTGTTCTCACCCTTTTTCTACTTTAGCTTCCTCTTTTGCTCTTTCTTTAACTTCTTTTTCATTCCTAACTGCAGCTTCCTCTTCTATTTGTTCTTCAGCTGGAGCAGCCTTCTCAGCAATACTGAAGTTGAATTGCAGTAATAATGATTCTGGAACATTGACATCTTGGCTTCATAGATACAACACAAACTAATGCTTTTGTGCTTCTAAATGCTATAAATAGGCCCAAAACCTCTTATTCTCCTCTGTTTGTGGCCAGACATACTCCTTTATCGTCATGCTGAGTTCATGCATCCTATTACCAAGGTGTAACTTGTTCTATCTCGACTGTAGTTTGTTGCTCATTATCTGTTACAACAATTGCTTCTCTAGTAATTTTTTCCACCGTCCTCACTGTTATAGCCCCCTCATTCTTAACTCTCTCATCACATTATTCAAACCTTACTCCTAAATCCCTACATATGCTAGTGATTAAGGATGAAAAAATAGGGCTGTTGATTTTTTTTACAAGTAACAGTTTCTAATTTTTTTCTCAATTATTTTCCTAACTTTTTTGTTAACCCTTTGAGAATTTGGTGGGTTATTCAAATCTATTTGTGTGCCCTCTCCATATGGTTGGTACTCTAAATATGGCTTTAATATTTGATTGTTAACTTTAAAAGTGACATTGTTCTTTAGATCCTTAATTTCAATTGCTCAATGTAGGAAAATCGTATGAACAATAAAGGGGTTAGTCTATCGAGAGCGTAACTTACCTGGGAATAGGTGTAAGCGAGAATTAACTTTAAAAGTGACATTGTTCTTTAGATCCTTAATTTCAATTGCTCAATGTAGGAAAATCGTATGAACAATAAAGGGGTTAGTCTATCGAGAGCGTAACTTACCTGGGAATAGGTGCAAGCGAGAATTGAATAAAAGCACTTTCTGACTTAGGGTGAAAGATTTTCTCATAATTTGCTTGTCATGGAAGACTTTCATTTGCTGCTTGTAAATCTTGGCATTTTCGTATGTATCATTGTGAATTTCTTAAAGATTTTCTCATAATTTCTTTATCATACTCATCTCTATAATATTCATCAATCTCTCCTCGACCTGGAGCTCTCTCCCTCCTGCATGCTTGAGGAACAAAGTATGGTTGTCCTACACGTGTGTTCTCTACTTGATCTAAATGTTCATTTATGTGCTCTAATTTAGCTCTCATCATCCTTTTCATCTCTCTTATCCATGCTTGAATTTGTAAATTTTAAGTAATTGTAGATTGATCTTCTTCATTTTTGTTTCATCTGGGTTGTAAGACATGGCTTACATCTGTAAAAAAAATTTAAAAATAACGGGAAAGGGACCTTACCACACTTCCTACGCAAGCCAACTTGTTGATTTCATTGAAGTGATTATTTAAAAACTTCAAGGGCTTGAATCATGCATTTAGTGGTCTGAATATGATGTGCATTCATTCAATAGGCCTCCATGAAGAGTACCACATGAACAGTATTTTTAAGGTTTCTTTTTATCAATTTTGCATCCTTATGGGTTATTCTTCTTAAATCTGCAAATTTTACTTATTCCTTTCCTTAAATTCATTTAAATTCTAGTTATTTAATGTTTATGAAATAAAAAATTAAAGAGTCCTCGACCTCCGCTTAAAAATCTTTTGTTAATTTTCTATCATTACCATATTGGAGAGTCCAAAATTTTTGCTCAAAATTTTGGTAATTTGTGCTTACGAAACTCGATCGTACGTACAAATTGTGTTCTTGCTTTTAAAACTGAGTCTCCTTGGTGTAATCTTTGTGAATTACTATTGGAATCTTGATATTGGTTATATTAGTTTAAAGGAATTACTATGATTCAAAAAAGGCAAGAGAGTGTGAGCATATTATAGGATAAAAGCCAATAAATTTGAGTTAAACACGAATGGAACTGAGTGAATTATTTTCATGAGTAAAACACGTAAGGGAGTGTAGTGAAGTCCTTTCCCTATTATTTCTATTTTTTTTAACAGATGTCACAACATCTTACAACCCAAAACAAAACACAAATGAAGAGGATCAATCCGCAATGACTTAGAATTTGTAAATTCAAGCATTGATGGGAGAGATGAGAAGGATGATGAGGGTTGAATTAGAGCACACACACGAGCATTTGGATCAAGTAGAGAACACAGGTGCGGGGCAGTCATAACCTGTTCCCAAGCACATAGGAGGGAGGGAGCTTTGGCTAGAGGAGAGCTTGATGAACATTATAAGGATGAATATGATGAAGGGGAGGACTTAGTGGGTAGCTATATGAGAGAAGGACGGGTAAGAGAAAGCTAGAATAGGGATGATGGTTTGTGTCGTATAAAGATGAAGATCCTATAGTATGTAAGCATTATTAACATGAGATGATCGCAACCATCTTAAAATTAGAGTCTATTAACGTTAATAAAAGTTGGAATAAGTCTGATGCAATACAGTTGATGAATACATTTTACATTAGTGTAGCTAGATTATAATAGTTAAAACTTTGACTAATAAACATTTACAGCCATATAGTCCACTAATAGCTCCTTTAACTAGTTTATTGGAATAGTCTTAATTTCTTTGGTAATTTTATGTGCTAATTCACCATCATTTTTTTACTTGTTGCATTTCTCTCTTTGAACAATGTTTAGGTTCTTCACATTTCATGAACTATTGTTTAATAGATGTGTTGTTAAATTTGATTTACGTTGCAAGGATGCCTGTTAATTTAATGTTTTTCTTAAAGTATTCATCTCCCTAAAAGCTGGTCTTTAGTGGCTTTGCATCAAGTGCAAGTCCAAGAAATCTTTCTTTCATTTGTGTATCAATCACTCTTAAAGTTTCAACATATTATGACTCTAGATATTTTACCAAGTCCAGTAAACTGATAAAATTGATTTCATCTACTACTTTCTTAAGCCATATCCATTTTAATAGTTAAGCTAATCAAAGATTTTAGGTATGCTTTGCTAAGAATTGCCTGCATTCTTCATCCACTAGAATGTTCTCATAACTATACAGGTCACTGCTTGCTTGCATCATCAAAACTTATGATTTTTATATTGTATATTTATTTCTCCCATTCAATAAGATAATGGAAGTAGAATTCATAATTACAATCACATCACACTGACAACGTATCAAAATCATAAAGTACTGATTGCTTATAAAATTAATGAACAAGCTAGAAAGGGTCAATATTTTTAAAAGCTAAAAATAATTTCTAAAATTTGTCAATCCGTAATTGGCCAAATTGGAGCTAGGGATTTTGCTATTTTAGCCTTTTTTTATCATGTGTTTGATTTATTGGTCAGCATTCCTCTTTAAAAATTTTTACCGATCATCTATAGGCTTTGGATATAATTTTTTACCAATTACAAAAGCATGAGCTAAAAAGATCAAGGAAGCAATGCAAGGATTTGTTCAACCTATACAGGTCACTGCTTGCTTGCATCATCAAAACTTATGATTTTTATATTGTATATTTATTTCTCCCATTCAATAAGATAATGGAAGTAGAATTCATGATTACAATCACATCCTATTGACAACGTATCAAAATCATAAAGTACTGATTGCTTATAAAATTAATGAACAAGCTAGAAAGGGTCAATATTTTTAAAAGCTAAAAATAATTTCTAAAATTTGTCAATCCGTAATTGGCCAAATTGGAGCTAGGGATTTTGCTATTTTAGGCTTTTTTTATCATGTGTTTGATTTATTGGTCAGCATTCCTCTTTAAAATTTTTTACCGATCATCTATAGGCTTTGGATATAATTTTTTACCAATTACAAAAGCATGAGCTAAAAAGATCAAGGAAGCAATGCAAGGATTTGTTCAACCTATACAGGTCACTGCTTGCTTGCATCATCAAAACTTATGATTTTTATATTGTATATTTATTTCTCCCATTCAATAAGATAATGGAAGTAGAATTCATAATTACAATCACATCCTATTGACAACGTATCAAAATCATAAAGTACTGATTGCTTATAAAATTAATGAACAAGCTAGAAAGGGTCAATATTTATAAAAGCTAAAAATAATTTATAAAATCTATCAATCTGTAATTGGCTAAATTGGAAATAGGGATTTTGCTATTTTAGCCTTTTTTTATCGTGTGTTTGATTTATTGGTCATTCTTCTATAAAATTTTTTACCCATCATCTATAGGCTTTGTATATAATTTTTTTACCAATTACAAAAGCATGAGCTAAAAAGATTAAGGAAGCAATGCAAGGATTTGTTCAAGCTACTTGGGATGAATTCAATTGAAATTCAATTTGCAAGAGACCAATATTCAAGATGGGCTTGAAAGAGGAGGAACTAGCCTGGGTATATACTTGAATCAAGCTAACAAGGTGGTGAGCAACAAAGAGGAAAATTTTTGAAATAGAAGAAGAACTAAAGAAACAATTCTAAAGCTGTAGCTTCATTCTTTACATCAAGACTTCAAAACGATATATTGTAGGTCCAAATCCGACATTATATGCCCAAGTTATGGTTCATTTAAAATTAGTAGCTCTGTATGCCAGTGCCTATGAGGCTTCGAGTTTTTAATTTTAGGGTGTTTTCATGTTTTGAAGTTAAATTAGAGTTAGCCACCTTATATAAACACTCTTTTTATGTTCTTTGAATAGACCTTTTGACAATCTTGAGTTTGATGTCATTGGAGAGGATTTTCTCAACTTGTTCTAAGAAGAACTTTTGACTTATCAAAGGAGTTATTAACCTTTATGGCATCCTATTTAGCAATCTAGGTTTTTGAGACTTAGCTTCTCAAGGGTTTTGATGTTATTAGATCACTACTAATTCTGAAACGGATTGTCATTTGGCTAATGTGGCAAGATACCATTATAAAATAATTGGAAACTTTTTCATAATCAGATTGCCGCTTAAAATAATTAGCTAGCCATTTGAATTCTAGAAACTCTTTGAAAATCATCGATTAACCGCTACAGTGAAATGGTTACCTGCTAATTATTTTATAATTTTTAAAATTATAGTTTAACCCTAAAACTTTATAAAATTATATTATGCCCCAAAAATTTATAAAAATCTTAAATAAGTCCACTTTTAAAATTTCATACAATACTTGTTGATTTCATAGTTCTGATAACTTTTTTAATTTAGTTTATAAACTTGAAAACAACCAATTTCATAAAATCATTTTTCCTATAAGTGTAGAACCTTTATATTATGAAAATAATGATTTATTTAAAATGCTTAATCATGCAAACATTTAATCATACTAACTTTACAAGAAATATAACAAGAGAAATCACCTAAGCTAGTACCCTTGAGGTTTGTCCTTGACTGATGAGTTTTATGCCTTTGTCCATTTGGGTGTCTTGAACTTGTTACTACATGAATGATTTTTATCCTTCAAGAGGTAGTGAGATTGTGAAATATATATATATGTATGTATGTATGTATGTATGCATGTATGTATGCATGTATGTATGTATGCATGTATATATGTATGTATATATGTATGTATGTATTAGTACGTGGTTTGTTATCATCAAAATCAAAGTTCACACAACCTTTTAGGCCAACAATTAATTTATAAACTCATGTACAAACTTGTTTTTTACAAACTGATGTAACATAATTTATTTTGTTAGATTAAATAGCTCTTTGCTCACATCATTTATTTTTATTAGTCTGTAATTTCATTCAACTAATGATGGATTGAACTGAATTGAAAATTTAAAAATCCTCAATCAGTGGATTAGAAATGGATTTACATCTATAAATCCTAAAAATTTGTAGATCTACAAAAAAAAATTATTTAATTAAAAAAATTAAACTTATAAACGTGGCATTACTACTTACTGCTAAATAAATAAGTTAAAATGTAGTTATATTATCACCATATTATATCTTATCCGATAATAATATGAATTTTGTAATCTAAGTCCTAGAACCCTAATAGTTTCCTTTACTGTTTCTGCCTGCCACATGTTCGACATATTGTCTCTTCTATGTTTAGTGCAATACTGTGAACTATTTTTTAAATCCATTTCATGTTAAAGTTTGCCTTATGTTACGATTACTTCTCCATTATATAAGCACTGATGTGCAATTTCGAACATTGATGCTTAATTAATAATTGCTTCTTCTTTTCAGGTAGAAGTTATAATCGAATGAATGTTAGGCATAAACTTTTCTTATGCTCAATCTGCTCTGCTGATTATTAGACGTTGCAATGCATAATGGTCAGAGAAGTGCCTCCTAGAAATGCAGCATCATTCATAATGTAGCATGGTTATTGTGGTTCAGACTATTGTTTAATGAACTTAGGCCTGCAGAAACAACTAAAATCAGAGAGATATTCAAGAATATTTTCCACGAAAAATCAGAGAGAGGTAGTGTGGTTTAGACAAGTCATTGTAGATGTTTTAAGCTCAATATTTACGGCTGTAAAGTTTGGAGCATAGAGAATTCTATGAAATGTAAAATAAGGAATCCCCTGGTAACGTTCTTCTCTCGTGTGAGCATTGTTAAAGTTTTTTTCTAGGAGTAAATCAGTATTTTGATTGCAAAACTAAGTATTATATCACTCTTCCTTTTAAATCAAAAGTCTTTTCCCAAATTATCATGCCCTGGCAGAATTACGGATACTAGTCTTCCTTGTAAGTTAATCCACAGCCTTACTCAAAATTAGGGCGTTAAATTTCATCTTCGTCAGCATATTCCACATGTGTGAGTTTATTGTGTTCATTCCTTTGGGTGGCCTTGTGTTCGGTCCGTTTCAGGTCCATTATTTAAATTAATAAATTTCACCTACTAATTGCTTTTATTTATTCACTCGTTTGCAACATGTATATAAATGTGGTACATGATTTATCGCATCTGAAGCTTCATTTGTTGTTAATTCTGTTCCAACTCTTTAAAATTCCCATATTGTTGCCTTCTAATCCTTCTGTTGTTATACTAAATTAGTTGGTTGTTTGCCGTAATGGATTCCATTTCAGGTGCTTTTCTGAACAAGCAGTTGGAGCCATCTAAGAATCGAAACTTGGCCCCAACAAAATTTCTTTGATCATATATATATCCAATTCTTCGGTAAAACGCTTGTTCGACTTGGTATCAGTGCTTACTCAATGGTTATTTTTGATTTTGTAAAATGTTAATGGCTCTAGTAAAAACAGACTAATCCAGATGCTCGTTCCTTAAACTTAAGAATTTGTTGTCATAATATTGATTTTGTGCTCCGGTGTGCATGGCTAAAGCTGCTCTAAAATGCAAAGAAGTATTCTATTAATAGATTTTTTAAGCGTTGGCCAGTTCAGAGATTCACGATGCGACCCAAAAATGACCACTACTACAAGGTACAGCCACCTAATATTTTGCTGTTACGGTCTGACTACGTAGTTTCTAATTGGGTAAATTTTAAGTCTGTTTTTGACTTAAAAAGTTAAAAGAAAATTTTAATGAGATTTATAGTTTATCCATATGAACCAAGTGGTCGTGCTTTGTGTATGCCAAGAAATATTTGAGGTTAAGGTGTAGTTTATACTGTGATCATTCTTATCAGGATTCAAAGCCTAATGTAATGTCAATGGATTTGCAAAATGTATGTCTGGTAACAAAATTTGGAACCAGGTAACTATTTGATAAATTTTAACTTATGAGAGGAATGATATTTAAGAGGGATTTAAAAAAATAAAAAAATAAATAAAAGGAACCTCCAAATCGGATTCAGCCATGCAAAGTATATCAAATTATCAGCCCTTCAATGTCAGAACTGGAACTCCTCTTGGTGACGAAAGGGTAAGCAAGAAGCTCCTCTACAGTCCCTCTTTTCCTCCAATCCTTCTCCAAACAACTTCTTACAAAGCTACGAAACTCCGGTGATGCAGTTTCCGGCATTTCCAGCCTCTCTCTGAAGCATATAGCACATATCAACGCCATCAAGTCCGGCTTCTCCCCAAAACCTATCAAAGGATAATGACCAACCAAACACTCCAAAACCACAACTCCAAGCGACCAAACATCCCCTGCAAATCCATATTCGCCACCCCATCTTTCAGAATCAACCCGTTCAGGGCTCATATATGCACACGTTCCCATGCATGCTATTGCTAGTTCACCTATATTGTTGTTGTTGTTATTGTTATTTCGCGTTCCCCCCACAATCTTACTTACCCCAAAATCTGCAATTTTCACTTCCCCTTTTCCATTTATCAGTAAATTTGAAGGCTTTATATCGCCATGAATAATCTGCATTCCATGTAAATACTGCAAACCCTTCAACACACGATATGCCACTCCAGAAATAACATCTTCTGACAATTTTTTCCGCACTCGTAGAGATTCAAACAAGGATCCTCTCTCCATGTGCTCCATTACGAAGCAGATCTCCCCTTCAATAGGGTAAAATACTGCATGACATTTGACAATGAACTGCGAATCGAGTCTTTTAATAATCTCCGCCTCATGAGCCGCCTGATGGCGAATAATGGTGGAGGATGTCGTATTAAGGACTTTTAACGCGTAGATTGAGTTACTTTTTTGGTGTCCCACTTTATAGACAATCCCACCATTGCCGTGGCCAAGAACAGTAAGTTTCTTCAAGTCTGAAATGTTTTCAACGTCCGGTGAGGTAGGATTACTTGTCGTAAACGGCAGCGTATGATGATGACGTTGACGACGGAACTGATGATCAGCGGCTACCGCTGGCAGAGATAGCCTTAGTGCTTGTTGATGTCTTCTTTCTCTCACCAGTGTCATTTACACTGCTTACTTTGATTCTTGTTACACTATGTATGCTTCTTCTTCTTCTTCTTCTTCTCTTATAATGACATTATTAAATTGGAACTAAATCATCAATCAAAGAGTTACAGTTGCGAATTAATAAATTACGGGGGCAGGTGAGTTTTTTTGTGGGTGATGTCAGCAGTGTTATCAAACGTGTAATGGGAAGATTGAAATTTGGATGAGAGGCCGAAACGGAAGCTAAAGCCATGTAACAGCCGATTTTTTCTTAACTACAATAACAATGTGATTTTGTTGGTGTTTATTTATTTTTATGTGTGTGACCCTATTTTCGATGGTAGCTGTTAAAACTTCAGATTTTTTATTTTGTTAAAAAATGACAATTATATTTTATTTTTCTGCCAATCACAACAAGATAATAATGTGATTAAGGACAACATTGTTACAAACGCATGGTATGGGTCACAAGAGCTCAAGTAAAGAAATTCAAAGAAACATGTAATGGATTGATTCAAATATCTTGGGCTCAATCAAATTTGTGGAAGCCCTTTGAAGGAATCATACATGATATTCGGACCACTAAATGCATGATTCAAGATCTAGAAGTTTCCCAATAATCACTTCCATGATATTGGCAAGTGGCTTGCATATTACGGCAGGAAGATATATTATTTTTCCTTTTTGAATACTTTCCCGTTTCTTGAGAAGGCTAATAGAGAAACAAATCAGTTATTTCTCTTTTAGTCTGATTTGATTTAGATTCTTTCCTATTTGGTTAGATTAGGATTCTAATTTAATTTAGATTCTTTTCTATTTTCTTAAATTAGGATTTTAATTTGATTTAGATTCTTTCCTTATTAGCTTAGATTAAGAGTCTGATTTGATTTTGGTTTAGGATTTATTACCAAAAATCCTTGTAACCAACCCTATATAATGTACTCATATCCAATAACAGAGGAGATCAATTTTGATGCAATTGGTGAGAGAGTTAATTCTCTTTGGTTTTTTGACTAACTCTTTGAACTTATCAGATTTCTGTGGCGTTCAAAATCTTTACTTATCAATTAGATCATCTATAATTGATTATGGCATCTTCTCATATCAAGGTTCGTGCTTCATTAAGCATTAGGTCAAGGTTCCATCCAATTATAGGTTTAGATTCGATCTTGTAGACTAAATTGATTAGGGTCACGTTAGTTCTTGACGTGGTTCGTGTCATTTGGTTTTTATTTTTTTTCCATTCTTGTTAAAAAAAACCAAACAAAATTATGAACAGTGACGCATGAATAGCACCGTGTGAATTTTTTTTTTAGTTCTTTTTATCAATTTTGCATCCTTGTGGTTTATTCTTCTTAAATCTGTAAATTTTAATTATTCCTTTCCTTTAATTCATTCAAATTTCGGGTTTACAAAAAGAAAAGAGAAAAAAAAAAAAGAATCCTCGATCGTACATACATATTGTATTCTTCCTTTTGAAATTTAAGTCTCCTTGGTGTAATCTTTGTGAATTGGTACTGGAATCTTAATATTAGTTTGATTAGTTTAATAAGAACCGAGTGAGAATTACTACGAGTGGAAAAAGGCAAGAGGGTGTGAGCATATTAGAGGGTATAAGCCAATAAATTTGTGTGAAACACAAGTGGAACTAAATGAATTATTTTTCTTGAATGAAACATGTAAGGGAGTGTGGGTGAGGTCTGTTGTGCAAATTTTATTGAACTCGCAAGTGCACGAATCTATTATAGAATAGCTCAATGGTGACGAGTGTCGATCCCACGAGGAGGTGGATTTTAATTGCTTGTAGAATTAATTTTCTTAGTGGGTGATTGGATTTATAATGACAATTATGTAGACAATGTATTAATTTGAATTAAAGCTATTGGAATAAACTATTAAAATAAAATGCTTGGATCTCCGGATCTGTCTCAACATGTACCATCGGCTTAATATTCATTATTAGTACCAATTAAATCATGAAGGGGGAACTTCCACTCATTATGAACCACACTTTAATAGATATGGTGCTAAGGGCTTCCCGTACCAAATAGTAATAACCTTGCTTAGGGAGGCGGTTATTCCAGCCGATATCCAGATAAGATTATTACTATCTGTCTACGAAAAGTCAAAACAACCACATAAATTAAAGGGGAAGGAAAAGTAAATTTACCAAATTAAGCCCATGGAGCATGTTGAGACTTCACCTTCAACCCAAGTTTGAAAGGAAATTAGCCACTCATAATTTAACTAGGGGTAAAATGGGAATTTTATTAAAATAAGTAGAAAATACAAGATGGAGATGGAATTACAGAAAATGGAGCTAAAAAATGGATTCATGGGTGTCAAATTACGGGGGGGGAGCACCCTTTTTATAGATACACTGAGTAAATCATGGCCATCGGATTAAATCAATTTGGACGCTCAGGATTGCGCCATATGGCAAGTTCTTATTGGATAGAACACATCATCAGGACTGTTATTCTGTGTATATGCATGTACCGTACACACATTTTTTCCGTCCACTAACATTCTGCCATGTCACCGGTCAACATTTTTTGTCCAATAAGCTCGTGACACGTCATCAGTCAATGCCACATCATCAGTCAATGCCACATAAGCGGTCAATGCCACATCATTCGTCCAATCAAATGCCGCCATGTCATCGACAAATGCGGTGCCACGTCAAGATACTGATGCAGGTGAACAATGTAGGTATGCGATCTTGTATGTGTGAGCGTCTACCATTTTTCTTTTTATGCTCCTCCTAAGGTTTTCGATCGTCATCCGAGTTCAAAAGTCTTTGTCCGTTTTTTCATCTGATCTCTCGTTTATTTTGAAATGACCATGATATCCCCTAAAATACATAAAATACTTAATTAAAATAAAACATACATAATTAAATTATAAGGGACTTAAAGACATAAAAATAGGGATGTTAGTGAGACTTAAAGTGTAAAATGATGATTTTCTCCACTATAAATACACACTTTCTAGTACTTAACACACCCCCCAACCAGCTTGTTGCTAGTCCCTAGCAAATTAAGCGAAAACAAAGTCTTTTTTTTTTTTTTACTGTGGTATTTATTCAATCAGACTAATGTTAACGATCAAATAAAAGTATAAGTATTATCTACAGTCTAAAGAAATATCATTCCCACATCAACTCTCCACATGAATCAGTTTATAAAACTTTGTCACAACTTTAGTAATCGAGTCACTTTCAAGAATGACATATCAACCCCAAAATCTCACCGGTAGTAATGATACTCTCACAAAGAAATTAAACCCAAAAATAATCACTCCAGTGAATGGTAACTTGAGTGAAAATAATAAAGAAATAATATCACACACTCTCACCAAGGTGACAAAAATATGCCCTCAGCTTAGAAATAGTACGATTTTAATGCTAATCAAACCAATACATTCATCATCCTTTTTTTTTTTTCTAGTATGCATTGCCACATCTTTTCAACCCATATAACTAGTTTCTATTTCAAACTATAGTTTCCTAAAATCAAGAAGGACTTTTATTAGGACGTAACGTAGGCTAGGGACGTGGCTAACAAAGAAAGGATAATAGGAAAAAAAAAATATATGTTTGAAAAATAGAGAACTTTAGAGATTGTAAGGTGCTTTTCACTTGATTTTTTTTTTAATTTATTTATTTGTATACATATATTTTTTTTCTTTTGTTTCTTTTTCTCTCTTTTTTTTTAGCACCTTTTTTTTTATTTTAATGCAAAATTATCTCTATTTTCAAACATAAATGGGTGGTGGGAAATACAAAATATAAGGTGATACTCCACATTTGAGTGGGACAAGATAATAGGTTGCCAAAAAAAGTCTTTATTTTTATTTTATTATTAATTTTTTTTAATTTAATTTTTTTTTAAGGCTCAAAGGGGTTAACTATGGATACATATTAATAGGGTTGGCCAGAAAGGCTCAAACGGACCAAAGATGGCCTTTCTGTCATCTTTTAGGGTTCTAAATAATCTTCCATATCTACTAGTTAGATGGACCTTCAGATGTGGCAACACACACTTTATTTTTTTTTATTTTTTATTTTATTTATTTTTTTTTTTTACAAAAATTTGGAGATAATGTATAAAGCAATAAACTGCTAAGCTGAATGAAGAATGGGCAAAAAGGGGTTACTCTCCAAAAAATAACAAGCTCAAAAACTCACTTGGAAATTATTATGACATGTGCATTCTTTCAAGCAACTTATATTTGTCTCCAACATCAACATGTAGAGTAACAAACATGGTGTAACATAACTAAAGACCAAAGATAAAACAAATACTAAAATTTAAAAGTTATCATATCATCTAATTATGAAAAGATCACACAAAATGCCTTTTTTTTTTTTAATAAGAAGATGCGTTTCTAGAGTCACTGTACTCCATATTCAGCCATGTCCGACTCAAAAAATTTAACCACAGTTAGTTTCTAAAATAAAAATTAGTAAAAACTACACCAATATTAAGATATTCCACAATTATCAACTATTTCCTCCCCCTAACCTGAACGGAACATTGTCCTCAATGTTTGAAAGAAAATAGGGTTTAGAAGACATCACCTGAGTGCTGTATCACAGAAGAAAATATTTACAAGCGGAGAGTTAAATCTAATTTGCACTTCTTATTACGGCTACTGTTACCATCATTAGTTGGCCATTCCAACACGAGGGTCTTGGGATCTGGCTCTGGTCTATAAGCTTGTAACAGATCAAGTAACTCGTTAGCAGTATGAGCACAAATAAAGATTTTTTTCACTGTGAAAGGGATGAAATGGTTTTTTATTGCATGGTTAAGAAATGCGATGAAGCCATCATAAAAGTTATTGACATTTAACAAAACGATAGGTTTCTGATGAATGTTCAGATGGGCCCAAGATGCTAATGTGATTAGTGCCTCTAGAGTTGCAAGATCTCCTGGTAGGAAAATAAAAGCATCAGCATGATTTAACATTTCAGTTATTCTTTCTTGCATACCTGAGACAACTAACTCTTCTCCAGTTGGTGAGTCAGACATACAGGCCAACGGTTTGAGGCTTCTTGGGATGATGCCTAACACTTGGCTCCTTCTAAGATAAACGACACGAGACTAGTTTTGATAACCCTCGGTCACCTCCTCCATAAACTAGATGCAAATTTCTTTCTGCTATGCGTTGACCAAGATCGATGGCTGCCTCAACGACCTCTTTATGTTTATCATAGTTAAATCCAGAGAGCACACAAATGTTCTTGAATTGTTTATTGGGAGTAGCTGCCATTGGGATGCTTCTCAAAAACAATTTGTGAGTCTAAAAGAAAATGATCATATATCAAGGATCTTGGTGACAATGATTTACAGCTGTATAGGAGGTAGCATGTCTATGTCAATTAACGCGTAAAGCACATGGCTCGAGAGTAAAAAAGGAAATAGTAAAAGAAAAAACACTCAATTATTAAAGAAAATAATGCAATTGATAAAACAACAGTGAAATAAAACAACAGTAAAATAAAACAACAGTAAAAGGATATTTACAGGTAGTTGTGATTGTGGTTCACATATTCCTCTGGTTTTACGTCCAGAAACGGCTTGAACGCCCTCTATGGGTCGAGGATATGCTTCCCATCCAGTTTTCTTATAAACTGGCAAACAGGGTCGTTTATAGTCAGACTCCCAAGACTATATCGTACCTGCTCTTTCTGAAATAATGGCCATAACTGGAGAATTGCTCTTTGTACGTATCCACTGGGATGCGTTTCAAGAGACAAAAGGACATCATCCAATGACTCTTTATTCAAGCCATCCCTAATGAATTGAGTCTTATCTTCCCTGTTATCAGACATCATTCCGAAAGAACAAGGATTTTTATCGCATTTCATCCTAGCACACTTATGACAATCAACATGAAGTTTTTCAGCTCTTCGTTTTCTCGAGTAATTTCCTTTACCACAATTAGGCATGTATGCAATAAATTTAGAAGGCAACTCACCGGCCAATCGTACTTTGGCTTCGATTAACCAACGGATGTCAGTGGGGATGTTATTTCTCATAAGCAATCGCATGAGTTCGGACCGAGCTTTATAGATCGTAAGGAGGGCATTCTGAGAAAGTGAAGGAAATCGCTTGTGAAGTTTTGCTAGAATCATGTTTCTATCCATACCTTCTTCTCAGAATATCAGTTATTATAGGAAACTGAAGTAACCGACTTTGATTATCACGGAGTACCGTTATCCGCCACTTATACGGGAAAATAAATCAAAACACACTAAATAAAGAAAATCAAATCTGTAAAATCGAATCAATCATGAAAGTGAACAAAATAAGAAAACACAAAATAAAAAGAAAAATAAACTTACATTCGTCCTCTTATTGAGTTAACCTCAAGCTCTAATTGGAAGTTATATATCCTATCTTCTATTCCTCTGAGTTGTCTTTCTAGATCTTCAACCTGGGATACCAACTCTGGAGGTTGTAGCTTCCAAATACGATGTGTTTTGTAAAATCGTATCTGGCTTCTCAGATGAGATCGTATACGTTGAAGTTGTCTGAGATGTTTCAAGAGGATCTGTCTAATTGAGGCATACATAATTAGAAGTGATAAAAGAAAATTGAATGATTAAATAAACACACTTTCACACAAATTTAAATCACCGAAAAAAAGAAATAAATAAGAAAAAGTCTCAATTCAAGTTTGACGGGTCACTCAAATCGATTTCGGTGTCATTTTCATGTGGTTGGTATTCTAGATATGACTTTAATCTTTGACTATTGACCTTAAAAGTTACACCGTTCTTTGGATCCTCAATTTCAATTGCTCCATGTGGAAAAACAGTATGAACTATAAAGGGACCAGTCCATCGAGAGCGTAACTTACCTGGGAATAGGTGTAAGCGAGAATTGAATAAAAGTACTTTCTGACCTGGTGTGAAAGATTTTCTCATAATGTGCTTGTCATGAAAGACTTTCATTCGCTGTTTGTAAATTTTGGCATTTTCGTATGCATCATTACGAATTTCTTCAAGTTCTGCCAGCTGTAATCTTCTTTCTAAGCTAGCTTGCTGCATGTCAAAGTTGAATTTCTTAATGGCCCAGTATGCACGATGCTCGAGTTCCACGGGTAGGTGGCAAGCTTTTCCATATACTAGCTTATAGGGTGACATCCCAATCGGGGTCTTGAAAGCTGTTCTATATGCCCATAATGCATCATCCAATCTTAATGACCAATCTTTTCTGTCTGGTCTCACCGTTTTTTCTAATATGTGCTTTATCTCTCGATTGGAGATCTCAACTTGGCCACTGGTTTGCGGATGATATGGGGTCGTCACTTTGTGAGTAATGGAATAATTTGTCAAAAGAGCTTTGAATGATTTGTTACAAAAGTGGGCTCCACCATCACTGATTATTGCTCGAGGGAATCTAAAGCGTGAAACAATGTTGCTTTTCAAAAATCTGATCACCACCTTGTGATCATTGGTTCTACACGGAACTGCTTTTACCCATTTCGATACGTAGTCAACAGCGACCAATATGTATTGATGGCCAAAAGAAGGAGGAAAGGGTCCCATGAAGTCGATACCCCATACATCAAAAATCTCAACCACTAAAATTGGGTTTAGTGGCATCATATTCCTTCGTGTAATGCTCCCCATTCGTTGACACATATCACATGAAGAACAAAAAATGTAAGCATCTCGAAATATAGTTGGCCAATAGAAACCACATTGTAATATTTTAGTAACTGTTTTCTTAGCACTGAAATGGCCTCCACACGCTTGTTCATGGCAGAATGAAATAATATTTTGAAATTCATTTTCTGGGACACATCGTCTGATAATTTGATCTGCACAATACTTGAACAGATAGGGGTCATCCCAAAAACAATTCTTTATTTCTGCAAAAAATTTGGCCTTGTCCTATTTAGTCCAATGCTCTGGAAGTTTACCTGTAACAAGATAGTTAACTATATCAGCATACCATGGTAAGACTTCCACACTCATTAGTTGTTCATCTGGAAATGATTCATTTAATGGAAATGGTTCTGTAATTGTATCAAAATTTAGACGCGAGAGATGGTCTGCAACAACATTTTCTGTGCCCTTCTTATCTTTGATTTCAAAGTCAAATTCCTGCAAAAGTAACACCCAACGAATTAGTCTAGATTTTGTATCTTTCTTTGTGAGAAGATATTTAAGAGCAGCATGATCTGTGAAAACAATTATTTTACAACCAATGAGATAAGATCGAAATTTCTCTAATGCAAAACACCATCTTTGTTAAGCATTTCTTTTCGATAGTTGAATAGTTCAACTGCAAGCGTCATTTAATGTGATCTTGGCATTGTAAATGACATGGGGAATTCGATCAACTCTTTGTCCTAATATCGCTCTCTTTGCATAATCGGATGCATCACACATAAGCTCAAATGGTAAGTTCAGGTTTGAAATTTGAATGATGGGTGATGATGTTAACAACTGCTTTAGTTTCTCAAATGCCACAAGACAGGAATCATTAAAGATAAAAGGTACATCCTTAGCAAGTAAATTGCATAAAGGTCTAGAAACTTTGCTAAAATCTTTAATGAAACGTCTGTAAAAACCCGCATGCCCAAGGAAAGATCTTACTTCTCTGACTGTTTTAGGTGGGGGAAGATTGAAAATAAGATCCACCTTGGCCTTATCAACCTCAATACCTTCGCTCGAAATGATGCGACCGAGAACAATACCTTGTTTTACCATAAAATGGCATTTCTCCCAATTTAGGACCAAATTCTTCTCTATGCATCTCTGCAGAACTAGTGTTAGATGATGTAAACATTGATCAAATGAATCACCAAAAATAGAAAAATCATTCATAAAGACTTCAAGGAATCGTTCAACCATATCAGAAAATATGCTTAACATGCATCGTTGAAATGTAGCAGGTACATTACATAATCCAAATGGCATTCTCATATATGCAAAAGTGCCAAAAGGGCAAGTGAAAGTGGTTTTCTCTTGATCTTTTGGTGCTATGGGAATCTGATTATATCCCGAGTAGCCATCTAAAAAGCAATAAAATTCATGACCTGCTAATCTATCAAGCATTTTATCAATAAATGGTAGAGGAAAATGATCTTTACCTGTGACTGAATTCAACTTTCTATAATCAATGAATACACGCCATCCTATAGTTACTCTAGTAGGTATTAATTCATTATCAGCATTGGTAACTACTGTAACTCCTGACTTTTTTGGGACAACTTGCACAGAACTGACCCATGAACTATCAGAAATAGGGTAAATGATACCTGCGTCTAATAGTTTAAGGACTTCATTTTTAACAACTTCTTTCATGTTAGGGTTTAACCGACGTTGCATTTCCCTGGTAGGTTTAGCATTTTCATCAAGGTGAATGTAATGCATACAGTCAACTGGGTTTATACCTTTTATGTCGGCTATGGTCCATCCTAATGCTCCTTTGTGCACTTTCAAAACTTCCAACAACTTACCTTTTTGTTCTTCATTCAGGGATGATGAAATGATTACTGGTAGAGTACTTTCTTCTCCCAAAAATGCATATTCCAAAGTGTCGGGTAATGGTTTGAGCTCGAGTTTTGGTGGTGATTCTGATGACGTACTGAGTTTCTTCTCTGATGGTGCTAGTTGTTCCACTCTTGACTTCCATTTGTTAGTGTCCATGGATGGTGTTGAATCAAGTAAGGCGTTAACCTCATCTACTGATCTGTCAATATCAAAATCCAAACCAAAGTAAGTTAAACATGTTTGTAAAGGGTCATCACTGAGGTTCGAAAGAAAAGCATTATCAATTAATTCTTCTATCCAATCCACATCAATAATTTCATCATCTGCATTGTGAGGTTGTTTGGCAATGTTGAAGATATTTAGCTCCATCGTCATATTGCCAAAAGACAACTGCATATTTCCAGTCCTGCATTGAATGTGAGCATCGGTAGTTGCAAAGAAAGGTCGTCCTAAGATAATGGGGATCTGCTTCTTTGAATCCTGGACTGGTTGAGTGTCAATTACAATAAAATCAATAGGAAAATAAAACTTATCTACCTGTATAAGCACTTCCTCCACAATACCACGAGGTTTTTTCATGGACCGATCTGCAAGTTGTAACACCACTGGAGTTGGGTGTAATTCTCCCAGTCCAAGTTTCACAAATACTGAGTAAGGCAATAGATTTACACTAGCTCCTAAGTCCAACAAAGCATTCTCAATTGTGTGGTTCCCTATACTACATGAGATAGTGGGGGAGCCTGGGTCTTTGTATTTTAGAAGAAGTTTGTGTTGGAGTATAGAGCTCACGTTTTCTGTTAAAAAGGCCTTTTTTTGAACATGAATGTTTCTCTTTTTAGTACAAAAGTCTTTAAGAAACTTGGCATAAGATGACACTTGTTTTATACCATCAAGCAAAGGGATGTTAACACTTACCTGTTTAAAGATTTCAAAAATCTCACTTGTAGATTTTCCCTTCTTTGCTTTAGCTAACCTCTGAGGAAATGGAGCTTTGGGAACGTATTCTTATGGCTTGGTTTCTTCTTTCTCTTCTGAGGATGAGTCTTCTGTATTCACCGGTACAATTTGAGTTGTTTTTGTTACTGGCATCTCCATTTTGTTGTCGACTTCTTTTCCTTTTCGCAAGGTCATAACGGTTTTAACCTCTCCATGCTGCTGAGGTGAACTGGTACTTGCTTCATAAACTCCTTTAGGATTAGGCACTGGTTGACTTGGGAATTTTCCTTTCTCAATAGTCATTGCCAAGGTTTGAATTAAAGAAGCAAGTTGTCCCACTATTTTTTCAAGGTTTGAAACTGATTTGGTTTGTGAGTTGAAACCCGCTCTCATCTCATTTCGCAGTTCATCAATGGTGCGGTTTTGTTGCTCGATTTTGGAGTAAGTAAGATTCTTGAAATTCTGAAATGCATCTTCCCATGGTCTAGGTTGAGAATAGTTTGGGTTCTGATTGTATGGTCTAAATGGTGGTTGAGAGGCTTGAGGATTTTGAGGAATTGGTTGCATTGGTGGAGCTGGAGCTGCTGGTCCATTCTGTTGGAATCCTTGAGACCATGAAAAATTGGGGTGGTTGTTGTGCAAATTTTCTTGAACTCGCAAGTGCACGAATCTATTGTAGAATAGATTAATGGTGACGAGTGTCGATCCCACGAGGAGGTGGATTTTAATTATGTGTAGAATTAATTTTCTGAGTTGGTGGTTGGATTTATAATGACAATTATGTAGGCAATGTATTAATTTGAATTAAAGCTATTGGAATAAACTATTAAAATAAAATGCTTGGATCTCCGGATCTGTCTCAACATGTACCATCGGCTTAATATTCATTATTAGTACCAATTAAATCATGAAGGGGGAACTTCCACTCATCATGAACCACACTTTAATAGATATGGTGCTAAGGGCTTCCCGTGCCAAATAGTAATAACCTTGCCTAGGGAGGCGGTTATTCCAGTAGATATCCGACAAGATTATTACTATCTGTCTACGAAAAGTCAAAACAACCACATAAATTAAAGGGGAAGGAAAAGTAAATTTACCAAATTAAGCCCATGGAGCATGTTGAGACTTCACCTTCAACCCAAGCTTGAAAGGAAATTAGCCACTCATATTTGAACTAGGGGTAAAATGGGAATTTTATTAAAATACGTAGAAAATACAAGATGGAGATGGAATTACAGAAAATGGAGCCCAAAAATGGATTCAGGGGTCTTAAATTAGGGGGGGGAGCCCCCTTTTTATAGATAAACTGAGTAAATCATGGCCATCGGATTAAAACAATTTGGACGCTCAGGATTGCGCTACGTGGCAAGTTCCTATTGGATTGAACACATCATCAGGGCTGTTATTCTGTGTATATGCATGTACCGTACACACGTTTTTTTCGTCCACTAACATTTCGCCACGTCACCGGTCAACATTTTTGGTCGATAAGCTCGTGACACGTCATCGATCAACGCCACATCATCGATCAATGCCATAAGCGGTCAATGCCACATCATTCGCCCAATCAAATGCCGCCACGTCATCGTATAGTGCCACGTCATCGTAAATGCGGTGCCACGTCGGATCTGATACATGTGAGCAGTCCGTGAAGCAGTCGTGAAAAGCGAGTGAATTAGGTCGATCAAGTATATATATCAACCGTCAGTATGTGTGAACGATCAGTATATGTGAGCAGTGCCATTTTTCTTTTTATGCTCCTCCTAAGGTTTTTTCATCCCGAGTTCAAAAGTGCTGTCCGTTTTTCCATCTGATCTCTCGTTTATTGTGAAATGACCATGATATCCCCTAAAATACATAAAATACTTAATTAAAATAAAACATACATAATTAAATTACAAAGGACTTAAAGACATAAAAATAGGGATGTTAGTGAGACTTGGAGTATAAAATGATGATTTTCTCCATTATAAATACACACTTTCTAGTACTCAACACACCCCCCAACCAGCTTGTTGCTAGTCCCTAGCAATTTGAGCGAAAACAAAACAGAAACAAATATTTTTTTTTTTTTTTTACTGTGGTATTTATTTAATCAGACTAATGATAACAATCAAATAAAAGTATAAGCATTATCTACAGTCTAAAGAAATATCATTCCCACATCAACTCTGCACATGAATCAGTTTAGAAAACTTTGTCACAACTTTAGTAATCGAGTCACTTTTAATAATGACATGCAAACCCCAAAATCTCACTGGTAGTAGTAATACGCTCACAAAGAAATTAAACCCTAAAATAATCACTCCAGTGAATGGTAATTTGAGTGAAAATAATAAAGAAGTAATATCACACACTCTCACCAAGGTGATAGAAATATGCCCTCAGCTTAGAAATAGTACGATTTTAATTCAAAAATGCTAATCAAACAAATACATTAATCATCCTTTTTTATTTTTTATTTTTTATTTTTTATTTTTTATTTTTTATTTTTTTTTTTAGTATGCATTACCACATCTTTTCAACCCATATAACTAGTTTCCATTTCAGACTATAGTTCCCTAAAATCAAGAAGGACTTTTATTAGGACGTAACGTAGGCTAGGGACGTGGCTAACAAAGAAAAGATAATAGGAAAAACAAAATATATGTTTGAAAAATAGAGAACTTTGGAGATTGTAAGGTGCTTTTCACTTGATTTTTTTTTATTTCTTATTTATTTTTATTTTTTTTATTTGTAAACATTTTTTTTTCTTTTGTTTCTTTTTCTCTCTTTTTTTTTTAGCACCTTTTTTTTTTTTTAATGCAAAATTATCTCTATTTTCAAACATAAATGGGTGGTGAGAAATACAAAATATAAGGTGATACTCCATATTGGAGTGGGACAAGATAATAGGTTGCCAAAGAAAAAGTCTTTATTTTTACTTTATTATTATTATTTTTTTTTTTAAGGCTCAAAGGGGTTAACTATGGATACATATTAATAGGGTTGGCTAGAAAGGCTCAAACGGACCAAAGATGGCCTTTTGTCATCATCTTTTAGGGTTTAAATAATCTTCCATATCTACTTAGTTAGATAGATCTTGAGATGTGGCAACACACACTTTTTTTTTTTTTTTTTTTTAGGAGATAATGTATAAAGCAATAAACGCTAAAATTTGAATGAAGAATGGGCAAAAAGGGTTACTTCCAAGAAAAATGATGTGCTCAAAAACTCACTTGAAATTATTATGACATGTGCATTCTTTCAAGCAACTTATAGTTGTCTTCAACATCAACATGTAGAGTAGTAAACATGGTGTAACATAACTAAAGACCAAAGATAATACAAATACTAAAATTTGAAAGTTATCATGTCATCTAATTATGAAAAGATCACACAAAATGCTTTTTTTTTTTTTTTTATAATAAGAAGATGCGTTTCTAGAGTTACTACACTCCATATTCAGCCATCTTCGACTCAAAAAAAATTTAACCACAGTTAGTTTCTAAAACAAAAATTAGTAAAAACTACACCAAGATTGAGATATTCCACAATTGTCAACTATTCCCTCCCCCCAACCTGAACGGAACATTGTCCTCAATGTTTGAAAGAAAATAGGGTTTAGAAGACATCACCTGAGTGCTGTATCACAGAAGAAAATATTTACAAGCGGAGAGTTAAATCTAATTTGCACTTCTTATTACGGCTACTGTTACCATCATTAGTTGGCCATTCCAGCACAAGGGTCTTGGGATCTGGCTCTAGTCTATAAGCTTGTAACAGATCAATTAACTCGTTAGCAGTATGAGCACAAATAAAGATTTTTTTCGCTGTGAAAGGGATGAAATGATTTTTTATTGCATGGTTAAGAAATGCGATGAAGCCATCATAAAAGTTATTGACATTTAACAAACCGATGGGTTTCTGATGAATGTTCAGATGGGCCCAAGATGCTAATGTGATTAGTGCCTCTAGAGTTGCAAGATCTCCTGGTAGGAAAATAAAAGCATCAGCATGATTTAGCATTTCAGTTATTCTTTCTTGCATACCTGAGACAACTAACTCTTCTCCAGTTGGTGAGTCAGACATACAGGCCAATGGTTTGAGGCTTCTTGGGATGATGCCTAACACTTGGCTCCCTCTAAGATAAACAGCTTCTGAGACTAGTTTTGATAACGCTCGGTCACCTCCTCCATAAATCAGATGCAAATTTCTTTCTGCTATGCGTTGACCAAGATCGATGGCTGCCTCAACGAACTCTTTATGTTTGACATAGTTAAATCCAGAGAGCACACAAATGTTCTTGAATTGTTTATTGGGAGTAGCTGCCATTGGTATGCTTCTTAAAAACAATTTGTGAGTCTAAAGGAAAATGATCATATATCAAGGATCTTTGTGACAATGATTTACAGCTGTATAGGAGGTAGCATGTCTATGTCAATTAACGCGTAAAGCACATGGCTCGAGAGTCAAAAAGGAAATAGTAAAAGAAAAAGCACTCAATTATTAAAGACAATAATGCAATTGATAAAATAACAGTGAAATAAAACAACAGTAAAGTAAAACAACAGTAAAAGGATATTTACAGGTAGTTGTGATTGTGGCTCACATCTTCCTCTGGTTTTACGTCCAGAAACGGCTTGAACGCCCTCTATGGGTCGAGGATAGGCTTCCCATCCAGTTTTCTTATAAGCGGCAAACAGGTCGTTTATAGTCGATTCCCAAGACTATATCGGACACGTTCTTTCGAAATAATGGTCATAATCGGAGAATTCTTTGTTTTATGCGTATCCACTGGGATGCGTTTCAAGAGACAAAAGGATATCATCAAATGACTCTTTATTCAAGCCATCCCTAATGAATTGAATCTTATCTTCCCTGTTATCAGACATCATTCCGAAAGAACAAGGATTTTTATCGCATTTCATCCTGGCACACTTATGACAATTAACATGAAGTTTTTCAGCTCTTCGTTTTCTCGAGTAATTTCCTTTACCACAACTAGGCATGTATGCAATAAATTTAGGAGGTAACTCACCTGCCAAACGTACCTTGGCCTCGATTAACCAACGGATGTCAGCAGGGACGTTATTTCTCATAAGCAATCGCATGCGTTCGGACCGAGCTTTATAGATCGTAAGGAGGGCATTCTGAGGAAGTGAAGAAAATCGCTTCAAGCTTTGCTAGAATCGCGTTTCTGTCCATACCTTCTTCTCAGAATATTAGTTATTATGGGAAACTAAAGTAACCGACTTTGATTGTCACGGAGTACCGTTATCCGCCACTTAACCGGGGTAACAAACTAGAGAACACACAAAAAAGAAAAGAAAAGAAAAGAAAAGAAAAATACTAATCTCACAATTGTCCTCTTATTGAGTTTTCCTCAAGTTCGATTTGGGTTTCGTTGATACCTCCCTCAATTTCTTTGAGTTGTCTTTCTAGATCTTTAACGTGGGATACCAACTCTGGAGGTTGTAGCTTCCAAATACGATGCGTTTTACAAAATCGTATCTGGCTTCTCAGATGAGATTGTACACGTTGAAGTTGTCTGAGAATGTTCAAGAGGAACTGTCTAGTTGAGGAACACATAATTAGAAGTGATAAAAGAAAACTGAATGATTAAATAAACACACTTTCACAATAATTTAAATCACCGAAAAGAAGAAATAAATAAGAAAAATTCTTAATTTAAATTTGGTGGGTCACTCAAATCTATTTCGGTGCCTTTTTCACGTGGTTGGTACTCTAGATATGGCTTGATCTTTGACCATTAACTTTAAAAATTACACCATTCTTTGGATCCTTAATTTTAATCGCTCCATATGAAAAAAATAGTGTGGACTATAAAGGGACGATCCATCGATAACAGAACTTACCTAGGAATAAAGCATGGCGAGAATTGAATAAAAGTACTTTTCGACCTGGTGTGAAAGATGTTCTCATAATTTGCTTGTCATGAAAGACTTTCATTATTTGTTTGTAAATCTTGGCATTTTTTATATACATCATTACGACTTTCTTCAAGTTCGCGAGTTGTGATTTTCTTTCTAAGTTAGCTTTGCTATATGTCAAAGTTGAATTTCTTTTTGGCCAAAAGATGCGCAATGCTCAAGTTCAGTGGTGATTGTGATGATGGACTCGAGTTTCTTCTCTCGATGGTACTAGTTGTTCCACTCTTGACTTCCATTTGTTAATGTCCATGGATGGTGCTGAATCGAGTAAGGCGTTAACTTCATCTATTGATCTGTCAATATCAAAATTCAAACCAAAGTGAGTTAAACATGTTTGTAAAGGGTCATCACTAAGATTTGAAAGAAAAGTATTATCAACTAATTCTTCGATTAAATCCACATCAACAAATTCATCATCTGCATTGGGAGGTTGTTTGGCGATGTTGAAGATATTTAGTTCCATCGTCATATTGCCAAAAGACAACTGCATATTTCCAGTTCTGCATTGAATGTGAGCATCGGCAGTTGCCAAGAAAGGTCGTCCCTAATATAATGGGGATCCGCTTCCTCAATCCTGGGACTGGTTGAGTGTCAATTACAATAAAATCAACAGGAAAATAAAACTTATCTACCTGTATAAAGACGTCCTCCACAATACCACGAGGTTTTTTCATGGACCGATCTGCAGTTCGTAACACCACCTGGAGTTGGGTGTAATTCTCCCGATCAAGTTTCACAAAATCGAGTAAAGGCAAATGATTTACACTAGCTCAAGTCCAACAAAGCATTCTCGATTGTGTGGTTCCCTATACTACATGAGATAGTGGGGGAGCACGGGTCTGTATTTTTAGAAGAAGTTTGTGTTGGAGTATAGAACTAACGTTTTTGTTAAAAATGCCTTCTTTTGAACATGAATGTTTCTCTTTTTAGTACAAAGGTCTTTAAGAAACTTGGCATAAGATGGCACTTGTTTTTTATAGCATCAAGTAAAGGGATGTTAACACTTACCTGTTTAAAGATTTCAAAAATCTCACTTGTAGATTTTCCTTTTTTTTGCTTTAGCTAACCTCCGGGAAATGGAGCTTTTGGGAACGTATTCTCGTGGGTTGGTTTTTCTTTCTCCTCTCGATGATGAGTCTTCTTCATTTACTGGGTACAATTTGAGTTGTTTTTAGTAGGCATCTCTACTTTGTTGTCGACTTCTTTTCCTTTTCGCAAGGTCACGACGGCTTTAACTCTCCATGTCTTCTTCGAGGTGTGCTGATACATCGGCTTCATACACTCCTTTAGGATTAGACACTGGTTGACTTGGGAATTTACCTTTCTCAAAAGTCATTGCCAAGGTCTGAACTGATGAAGCAAGTTGTCCCACCATTTTCTCAAGGTTTGAAATTGATTGGGTTTGTGAGTTGAAACCCGCTCTCATCTCATTTCGTAGTTCATCAATGGTGCGGTTTTGTTGCTCGATTTTGGAGTGAATAAGATTCTTGAAATTTTGAAATGCATCCTCCCATGGTCTAGGCTGAGAATGGTTTGGGTTCTGATTATATGGTCTAAATGGTGGTTGAGAGGCTTGAGGATTTTGAGGAATTGGTTGCATTGGTGGGGTGGAGTGGAGTTCTTTGGTCCATTTTGTTGGAATCCTTGAGACCATGAAAAATTGGGGTGGTCTCTCCATCCAGGATTATATGTGTTGGAGTAAGGGTTATAGTTTGATGGCTTTCTCATTACATCTATGGCATTGGCTTGATCTGAGTATGAGTCCTGGTCATGTGGTTCCGATTAATTTAGCATTTATTAATGATCTTATTTGTCGGGAAAGACCTTCAACTATGTCTTTGACTTCTTTAATTTTCGAACTTGACTCGCCAATGTGAACCTCATTCACTCCCTTAACTCTTCTAGTACTCCCGAGCGACGACTCGTTGTTGGGAATTATCCGCTTGTCATTTGGAAGAAATCCCAAATCTCTGATGCACTTTTTGACATTAGCTCTCCTCCACTTGTTGCCATTAGCCATTCTTGCACATTTGGCAATAATCCCTCCAAAAAGTATTGGCATTGGTGCCATTTTTCGTATCCATGATGTGGACACTTTAGGAGTAGCCCATTGAATCGCTCCCATGCTTCGAAAAATTGCTCGTCTTCTCTTTGGGTAAACTCTGAAATTTCTCTGTGAATAGCATTGGTTTTATGTACTGGGAAATATTTATTCAAAAATTTTGTTACCATTTGTTCCCATGATGTAATGCTATTAGCAGGCAATGCATTGAACCATGAACGAGCTCTATCCTTTAAAGAAAATGGGAATAATCTAAGCTTAACATCATCATCTGAAAAATTCTCATATTTAAAAGTTTGACAAATAGCATGGAAATCATTCAGATGATTATATGGATCTTCATTTTCTAGGCCATAGAATGTTGGGAGACAATTTAGCACACTAGGTTTTAATTCAAAACTTAAGCCTACTACATTTGGGTATCTTATGCATGATGTGCTCAAGTTAGCTAAGGGATCAAGTAGTCCTTAAATGGCTTCTCTTGTGGTCTTTGGTTGCAAATCCATTTCAAATTTATTTTTAATTGTAACGTGCTCGTGTGTGCGAAGTGTTTTTTCTAATTCAAAATCTATAGGCTCAAGATTAGGTAATTTTGACCTACGACCATGCATGCAAATGAAAAAAAAAATGATAACAAAATTAATAAAGATAAATAAGAGGAAGAAATTACAATACTAACCTTATCTTTATTTATTCTAATTTTGCTATGAAAATAACACAAGCGCTATATATAGAAAAGAAAATGCGTGAAACAAATTAAAAAAAATAAAGAGGCGGTTGAACCATCCGATTTCACAAAATAAAAAAAATAACGTGAAAATTAAATTACGTAAATTTAAAAAAAAAGAAAATAAAAGAAAATAATACATACTAAAAAATTTTATTCACTTTTTTTTTTTAATAATAATAAATAAAAAAAATTACAAGGAAACAACTAAAATAAATTAATAAAGAAGAGAAAAAAATTCTACAAATTAAAATACTTACCAAAAGAACGGCGCCAAAAACTTGTTGTGCAAATTTTATTGAACTCATGAAGTGAACGAATCTATTGTAGAATAGATTAATGGTGACGAGTGTCGATCCCACGAGGAGGTGGATTTTAATTATGTGTAGAATTAATTTTCTGAGTTGGTGGTTGGATTTATAATGACAATTATGTAGGCAATGTATTAATTTGAATTAAAGCTATTGGAATAAACTATTAAAATAAAATGCTTGGATCTCAGGATGTCTCAACATGTACCATCGGCTTAATATTCATTATTAGTACCAATTAAATCATGAAGGGGGAACTTCCACTCATCATGAACCACACTTTAATAGATATGGTGCTAAGGGCTTCCCGTGCCAAATAGTAATAACCTTGCCTAGGGAGGCGGTTATTCCAGCCGATATCCAGATAAGATTATTACTATCTGTCTACGAAAAGTCAAAACAACCACATAAATTAAAAGGGAAGGAAAAGTAAATTTACCAAATTAAGCCCATGGAGCATGTTGAGACTTCACCTTCAACCCAAGCTTGAAAGGAAATTAGCCACTCATATTTGAACTAGGGGTAAAATGGGAATTTTATTAAAATACGTAGAAAATACAAGATGGAGATGGAATTACAGAAAATGGAGCCCAAAAATGGATTCAGGGGTCTTAAATTAGGGGGGGGAGCCCCCTTTTTATAGATAAACTGAGTAAATCATGGCCATCGGATTAAAACAATTTGGACGCTCAGGATTTCGCCACGTGGCAAGTTCCTATTGGATTGAACACATCATCAGGGCTGTTATTCTGTGTATATGCATGTACCGTACACATATTTTTTCCGTCCACTAACATTCTGCCACGTCGCCGGTCAATATTTTTTGTCCAATAAGCTCGTGACACGTCATCAGTCAACGCCACATCATCAGTCAATGCCACATAAGCGGTCAATGCCACATCATTCGTCCAATCAAATGCCGCCACGTCATCGTATAGTGTCACATCATAAATGCAGTGCCACGTCAAGATACATGATACATGTGAAGTGTCATATACGATCGATGTATATATCAACCGCATCAGTATATGCGGAAACGATCGTAGTATATGTGAAGAGTACCATTTTTCTTTTTATGCTCCTCCTAAGGTTTTCGACTGTCCTGAGTTCAAAAGTGCTGTCCGTTTTTCCATCTGATCTCTCGTTTATTGTGAAATGACCATGATATCCCCTAAAATACATAAAATACTTAATTAAAATAAAACATACATAATTAAATTACAAAGGACTTAAAGACATAAAAATAGGGATGTTAGTGAGACTTGGAGTATAAAATGATGATTTTCTCCATTATAAATACACACTTTCTAGTACTCAACAGTGGTCTCTCCATCCGGGATTGTATGTGTTGGAGTAGGGGTTGTAGTTTGATGGCTTTCTCATTACACCTATGGCATTGGCTTGATCTGGGTATGAGTCCTGGTCATGTGGTTCCGTCAATTTAGCAGCTGTTAACGATGCTATTTATCGGGAAAGACCTTCAACTATGTCTTTGACTTCTTTAATTTCTGAACTTGGCCCGCCAATGTGAACCTCATTTACTCCCTTAACTCTTCTAGTGCTCCTAAGTTAACGACTCCGTTGTTGGGAATTATCCGTTTGTCGCTGGAAGAAATCCCAAATCTCTGATGCACTTTTTGACATTAGCTCTCCTCCACTTGTTGCCATTAGCCATTCTTGCACATTCGGCAATAATCCCTCCAAAAAGTATTGGCATTGGTGCCATTTTTCGTACCCATGATGTGGACACTTTAGGAGTAGCCCATTGAATCGCTCCCATGCTTCGAAAAATTGCTCGTCTTCTCTTTGGGTAAACTCTGAAATTTCCCTACGAATAGCATTGGTTTTATGTACTGGGAAATATTTTTTCAAAAATTTTGTTACCATTTGTTCCCATGATGTAATGCTATTAGCAGGTAATGCATTGAACCATGAACGAACTTTATCCTTTAAAGAAAATGGAAATAATCTAAGCTTAACATCATCATCTGAAAAATTCTCATATTTAAAAGTTTGACAAATAGCATGAAAATCATTCAGATGATTATACGGATCTTTATTTTCTAGGCCATAGAATGTTGGGAGACAATTTAGCACACTAGGTTTTAATTCAAAACTCCTAGCAGCTACATTTGGGTATCGTATGCATGATGTGCTCAAGTTAGCTAAGGGACTGAAGTAGTCCTTAAATGGCCTCTCTTGTGGTGCTGGTTGCAAATTCATCCCAATTTTATTTTTAATTTCAACGTGTTTGTGTGTGCAAAGTGTTTTTTCTAATTCAAAGTCTATAGGCTCAAGATTAGATAATTTTGACCTACGACCATGCATGCAAATAAAAAAAAATGATAACAAAATTAATAAAGATAAATAAGAGGGAGAAATTACAATACTAACCTTATCACGCTGTTACAATTTGTTATGAAAACAACTCAAGTGCTATATATAGAAAAGAAAATACGTGGAACAAATTAGAATAAATTAAGAGGCGGTTGAATCTGCCGATTTAATAAAATAAAAAAAAAATAATAACATGAAAATTAAATTACAAAAATTTAAAGAAGAAAAGAAAAGAAAATAATATCTACTTCAGAATGTAAATTCACTTTTTTTTTTCTTCCCTTTTTTTTAATAATAAAAAAAATAAAATATTACAAGGAAATAACTAATCAAAAGAAAAAAAAATAAAGAAATAAAAAAAAATTCTATGAATTAAAATACTTACCTCCCCGGCAACGGCGCCAAAAACTTGTTGTGCAAATTTTATTGAACTCGCAAGTGCACGAATCTATTGTAGAATAGCTCAATGGTGACGAGTGTCGATCCCACGAGGAGGTGGATTTTAATTGCTTGTAGAATTAATTTTCTTAGTGGGTGATTGGATTTATAATGACAATTATGTAGGCAATGTATTAATTTGAATTAAAGCTATTGGAATAAACTATTAAAATAAAATGCTTGGATCTCCGGATCTGTCTCAACATATACCATCGGCTTAATATTCATTATTAGTACCAATTAAATCATGAAGGGGGAACTTCCACTCATCATGAACCACACTTTAATAGATATGGTGCTAAGGGCTTCCCGTGCCAAATAGTAATAACCTTGCCTAGGGAGGCGGTTATTCCAACCGATATCCAGATAAGATTATTACTATCTGTCTACGAAAAGACAAAACAACCACATAAATTAAAGGGGAAGGAAAAGTAAATTTACCAAATTAAGCCCATGGAGCATGTTGAGACTTCACCTTCAACCCAAGCTTGAAAGGAAATTAGCCACTCATAATTTAACTAGGGGTAAAATGGGAATTTTATTAAAATACATAGAAAATACAAGATGGAGATGGAATTACAGAAAATGGAGCTCAAAAATGGATTCAGGGGTGTCAAATTATGAGGGGGAGCCCCCCTTTTATAAATACACTGAGTAAATCATGGCCATCGGATTAAATCAATTTGGACGCTCAGGATTGCGCCATGTGGCAAGTTCCTATTGGATAGAACACATCATCAGGGCTGTTATTCTGTGTATATGCATGTACCGTACACATATTTTTTCCGTCCACTAACATTCTGCCACGTCGCCGGTCAATATTTTTTGTCCAATAAGCTCGTGACACGTCATCAGTCAACGACACATCATCAGTCAATGTAACATAAGCGGTCAATGCCACATCATTCGTCCAATCAAATGCCACCACGTCATTGCGATTGCCACGTCAAAGATCTGATAGAGAGGTGAAGCAAAGGCCGTGAAAAGTGTCGTGTATCTGATGCACCATATATGTGAAACGATCAGATAGTATATGTGAACAGTACCATTTTCTTTTTATGCTCCTTCTAAGGTTTTCGACTGTCCTGAGTTCAAAAGTGCTGTCCGTTTTTTCATCTGATCTCTTGTTTGTTGTGAAATGACCATGATATCCCCTAAATATACATAAAATACTTAATTAAAATAAAACATACATAATTAAATTATAAGGGACTTAAAGACATAAAAATAAGGATGTTAGTGAGACTTGAAGTGTAAAATGATGATTTTCTCCACTATAAATACACACTTTCTAGTACTCAACAAGGTCCTTTCTCCGTTATTTTTAATTTTTCTTTTGCAGATGTCAGCCATGTCTTCTAACCTAGAACAAAACGCAAATAAAGAGGATCAATCTGGAGTTACTCAAAATTTACAAATTCAAGCATTGATGGGAGAGATGAAAAGGATGATAAGGGCTGAACTAGAGCACATCCATGAGCGTTTGGATCAAGTAGAAAACACATTTGTAGGGCAGCCACAACCTGTTCCCCAAGCACGCAGAAGGGAGAGAGCTCTGAGTAAAGGAGATAGATTGTTGAATATTATAAGGATGAGTATGATGAAGAAGAGGACTCAGTGGGTAGCTATAGGAGAGTTAGAAATAGGGATGATTGATTGAGTGGCATAAAGATAAAGGTCCCTTCTTTTCAAGGTAAATTTGACCCTGAAGCATACCTTAAATGGGAAAAGAAAATAGAGTTCGTGTTTGATTGCCATAACTATTTCGAGGCACAAAAGGTAAAATTAGTTGTGATTGAGTTTTCTGACTATGCTACTTGGTGGGATCAGCTTGTTATAAACAGGAGGTGGAATAAAGAATGCCCAGTTGAGACATGGGATGAAATTAAAACTTAATGAGAAGGCATTTTGTACCTAACCATTACTACCGAGACTTGTACCAAAAATTACAAAGTCTTACAAATGTGGAGGAAAATAGAGAAACCACAATGGCATGATTCTTGGATGGCCTTAATCGGGAGATTACAAATATGGTTGAGTTGAAGCATTATGTGGAGATTGATGAGATGGTCCACAAAGCCATTAAGGTTGAGCAGCAACTCAAGAGGAGGGGTAACATTTGTATATTCTGAAGCTCGAGCTTCACTCCTTCGAAGCTGAGCTATATGAAGCGAGAAGAGAGGCCACAAACATCTATTGCACCTAAGCCAAGATCCGAGCCCTCCAAGGAAAACTCACAAGGTAACACCGTGACTACCAATATTAGGAATCGTGACATTAAGTGTTTTAAATGTCAAGGTAAGGGACACATAGCAAGTGAATGTGTGAATAAAAGAGTGATAATATTGCAAGATAATGGCAAGATTGTAATGACGATGAAACAGAAAATAATGACATGCCACCATTAAAGGACATCGAAGATGAAGAATATAAGCCCCTGGAGAATTGACTTTAATAGCTAAGAGAGCTTTGAGTGTGCAAGTAAAAGAAGACGAAGCAGTGCAACGAGAAAACATTTTCCATACTAGGTGCAATGTTCAAGACAAAGTATGTAGTATGATTATTGATGGAGGAAGTTGTATGAATGTGGCCGGTACTATCATGGTGGAGAAGTTAGGACTTTTTTTCACGGCCATATAAACTACAATGGCTGAATGACAATGGTGAGGTGAAAGTGAACAAGCAAGTACTAGTGACTTTTCGGATTGGCAAGTATGAAGATAAGGTGTTATATGATGTAGTACCAATCTAGGCTAGACACTTATTACTTGTGTGGCCTTGGCAATTCGACAGACGTGTGAAGCATGATGGCTTCACTAACAAATATTCATTTGTGTTTAATCAACACAACATCACCCTTATTCCATTAATTCCAAAGTAGGTTTATAATAACCAAATGAGCCTATAGAGAGAAAGTAATCAAAAGAAAGAGAGTGAACAAAAGAAAAAAAGATAAAAAAAGAGTGAAAATTAAGAAGAGGGGGAGAAAAATGTGAGAGAAAAACCAAAGAAAAAGTACGGCCATTGAGGTAAAATCAGAAAGAAAACAAAAGAATTTCTATGCAAGAGCGAGTGAGATGAAAAAAGCATTATTTTCACATCAGCTAATAATTTTACTTTTGTACAAAGAGGCATTTTTAAACACCAACGAACTTTACTTTACTTTGCCTAGTTTTATTATTTCTCTCTTGTAGGAATATGAGGATGTCTTTTTTGAAGAAACATCACATGGTTTACCTCTGATTCGAGGGATTAAGTATCAGATTGATTTTGTACCCGGTGCAACCATTCCAAATCGACCAGCCTATAAAAGTAACCTGGAGGAGACAAAGGAACTTCAAAGGCAGGTTAATGAATTGATGGAAAAAGGGTACGTAAGAGAAAGCATAAGCCCATGTGCAGTTTCAATATTATAAGTTCCTAAGAATGATGGAACATGGAGAATGTGTGTTGACTGTTGTGCCTGTTGAGTATTAGAAAGTGTGTATTTATAATAGAGAAAATCATCATTTTACACTCCAAGTCTCACTAACATCCTTACTTTTATGTCTTTAAGTCCCTAGTAATTTAATTATGCATGTTTAGCTTTAATTAAGTATTTTATGTATTTTAGGGGATATCATGGTCATTTCACAATGAACGAGAGATCAGATGGAAAAACGGACAGTAATTTTAAACTCAGGACAGTCAAAAACCTTAGGAGGAGCATAAAAAGATAAATGGTACTATTCACATATACGTTACTATACATGATACTGTTCATATAATGTCGTCACATCATCGTACAGTACATGTGAACAGTGCCGTGAACAATGTCGTGTATAGTACCGTATATGTGAACAGTACAAGATACTGTTCACATGTACTATACGCTGACGTGGCAGTGTACGATGATGTGGCGGCATTTGATTGGACGAATGATGTGAACAGTACCATTTTTTTATTCAAATTGAGAATTGCTCTCTGCACGTATCCACTGGGATGCGTTTCAAGAGACAAAAGGACATCATCCAATGACTCTTTATTCAAGCCATCTCTAATGAATTGAATCTTATCTTCCCTGTTATCAGACATCATTCTGAAAGAACAAGGATTTTTATCGCATTTCATCATGGCACACTGCGAAATGTAGCTTAGCCTCAATTAACCAACGGATGTCAGCAGGGACGTTATTTCTCATAAGCAATCGTATGCGTTCGGACCGAGCTTTATAGATCGTAAGGAGGGCATTCTGGGGAAGTGAAGGAAATCGCTTGTGAAGCTTTGATAGAATCGCATTTCTGTCCATACCTTCGTCTTAGAATATCAGTTATTATGGGAAACTGAAGTAACCCACTTTGATTATCACGGAGTAGCGCTATCCGCCACTTAATTGGGATAACAAACTAAAGAACACAAAGAAGAAAAGAAAATAAAAGAAAAGAAAAATAATAATCTCACAATCGTCCTCTTATTGAGTTTACCTCAAGTTCAATTTGGGTGTCGTTGATACCTTTCTCAATTTCTCTGAGTTGTCTTTCTAGATCTTCAACGTGGGATACTAAATCTGGAGGTTGTAGCTTCCAAATACGATGTGTTTTACAAAATCGTATCTGGCTTCTCAGATGAGATCGTATACGTTGAAATTGTCTAAGATGTTTCAAGAGGATATGTCTAATTGAGGCACACATGGTTAAAAGTGATAAAAGAAAACTGAATGATTAAATAAACATACTTTCATAAAAATATAAATCACCAAAAAAAAGAAAGAAATAAGAAAAATTCTCAATTCAAATTTGGTGGGTCACTCAAATCAATTTCGGTGTCTTTTTTCATGTGGTTGGTACTCTAGATATGGCTTCAATCTTTGACCATTAACTTTAAAAGTTACACCATTCTTTGGATCCTTAATTTTAATTGCTCTATGTGGAAAAACAGTGTGGACTATAAAAGGACCAGTCCATCGAGAGTGTAACTTACATGGGAATAGGCGCAAGCGAGAATTGAATAAAAGTACTTTCTGACCTGGTGTGAAAGATTTTCTCATAGTTTGCTTGTCATGAAAGACTTTCATTCGTTGCTTGTAAATCTTGGCATTTTCGTATGCATCATTACAAATTTCTTCACGTTCTGCCAGCTGTAATTTTATTTCTGAGCTAACTTGCTGCATGTCAAAGTTGAATTTCTTGATGGCCCAGAATGTGCGATGCTCGAGTTCTTGTGGTGATTCTAATGATGGACTCAGTTTCTTCTCTGATGGTGCTAGTTGTTCTACTCTTGACTTCCGTTTATTATTGTCAATGGATGGTGCTGAATCGAGTAAGGCGTTAACCTCATCTACTGATCTGTCAATATCAAAATCCAAACCAAAGTGAGTTAAACATGTTTGTAAAGGGTCATTACTAAGGTTTGAAGGAAAAGCATTATCAACTAATTCTTCTATTAAATTCACATCAATAATTTTATCATCTTGATTGTGAGGTTGTTTGGCAATGCTGAAGATATTTAGCTCCATCGTCATATTGCCAAAGGACAACTGTATATTTTCAGTCCTGCATTGAATGCTATCATCAGCAGTTGCCAAGAAAGGTCGTCCTAGGATAATGGGGATGTGCTTCCTTGAATCCTGGACTGGTTGAGTGTCAATTACAATGAAATCAACAGGAAAATAAAACTTATCTACCTGTATAAGCACGTCCTCCAGAGGTTTTTCATGGACCGATCTGCAAGCTGTAACACCATTTGAGTTGGGTGTAATTCTCCCAGTCCAAGATTCACAAATACTGAGTAAGACAACAGATTTACACTAGCTCATAAGTCCAACAAAGTATTCTCAATTGTGTGGTTTCCTATACTACATGAGATAGTGGGGGAGCCTGGGTTTTTGTATTTTAAAGGAATTTTGTGTTGGAGTATAGAGCTAACATTTTCTGTTAAAAAGGCCTTCTTTTGAACATGAATGTTTCTCTTTTTAGTACAAAGGTCTTTAAGAAACTTAGCATAAGATGGCACTTGTTTTATAGCATCAAGCAAATGGATGTTAACACTTACCTGTTTAAAGATTTCAAAAATCTCACTTGTGGATTTTCCCTTCTTTGCTTTAGCTAACCTCTGGGGAAATGAAGCTTTGGGAACGTATTCTCATGGGTTGGTTTCTTCTTTCTCCTCTGATGATGAGTCTTTTGCATTTATCGGTACAATTTGAGTTGTTTTTGTCACCGACATCTCCACTTTGTTGTCAACTTCTTTTCTTTTCCGCAAAGTCATGATAGCTTTGACCTCCCCATGCTGCTGAGGTGAACTAGTGCTTACTTCATGCACTCCTTTAGGATTAGGCACTGGATAACTTGGGAATTTGCCTTTCTCAATGGTCATTGCCAAGGTTTAAACTGAAGAAACAAGTTGTCCCATCATTTTCTCGAGGTTTGAAACTGTTTGGGTTTGTGAGTTGAAGCCTGCTCTCATCTTATTTTGTAGTTCATCAATGGTGCGATTTTGTTGCTCGATTGTGGAGTGAATAAGATTCTTAAAGTTCTAGAATGCATCTTCCTATGGGCTAGGCTGAGAATAGTTTAAGTTCTGATTGTATGGTCTAAATGGTGGTTGAGAGGCTTGAGGATTTTGAGGAATTGGTTGCATTGGTGGAGCTGGAGTTGGAGTTACTGGTCCATTATGTTGGAACCCTTGAGACCATGAAAAATTGGGGTGGTCTCTCCATCCGGGATTGTACGTGTTTGAGTAAGGTTGTAGTTTGATGACTTTCTCATTACATCTATGGCATTGGCTTGATCTGAGTATGAGTCTTTGTCATGTGGCTCCATCAATTTAACAGCTGTTAACGATGCTTTTTGTCGGGAAAGACCTTCAACTATTTGTTTGACTTCTTTAATTTCTGAACTTGACTTGCCAATGTGAACCTCATTCACTCCCTTAACTCTTCTAGTATTCCTGAGTGAACGACTCCGTTGTTACGAATTATCCGCTTGTCGCTGGAAGAAATCCTAAATCTCTTATGCACTTTTTGACATTAGCTCTCCTCCACTTGTTGCCATTAGCCATTCTTGCACATTCGGCAATAATCCCTCCAAAAAGTATTGGCATTGGTGCCATTTTTTGTACCCATGATGTGGACACTTTAGGAGTAGACCATTGAATTGCTCCCATGCTTCAAAAAACTGCTCGTCTTCTCTTTGAGTAAACTCTGAAATTTTCCTATGAATAGCATTGGTTTTATGTACTGGGAAATATTTGTTCAAAAACTTTGTTACCATTTGTTCCTATGATGTAATGCTATTAGCAGGCAATGCATTGAACCATGAACGAGCTTTATCCTTTAAAGAAAATGGACATAATCTAAGCTTAACATCATCATCTAAAAAATTCTCATATTTAAAAGTTTGACAAATAGCATGGAAATCATTCAGATGATTATATGGATCTTCATTTTCTAGGCCATAGAATGTTGGGAGACAATTTAGCACACTAGGTTTTAATTCAAAACTCCTAGTGGCTACATTTGGGTATCTTATGCATGATGTGCTCAAGTTAGCTAAGGGACTGAAGTAGTCTTAAATGGCCTCTCTTGTGGTGCTGGTTGCAAATCTATTTCAATTTTATTTTTAATTGCAACGTGTTTATGTGTGCGAAGTGCTTTTTCTAATTCAAAGTCTATAGGCTCAAGATTAGGTAATTGTGACCTACGACCATGCATGCAAAGAAAAAAAAATGATAACAAAATTAATAAAAATAAATAAAAGAGAGAAATTACGATACTAACCTTATCACGCTATTACAAATTTACTATGAAAACAACTAAAGTGCTATATAAAAATAATAATAAATGAGTGAAACAAATTAAAATAAATTAATAGACGATAGAACTTGCCAAATTAAAAAAAATAATAATAACATGAAAATTAAATAACAAAAATTTAAAGAAGAAATAAAAATACTTAACTCAAAACGTAAATTCACTGTTTTTTTCTTTTTTTTTAATAATAAAAAAAAATATTACAAGGAAACAACTAAAAAATAAATAAATAAATAAAGAAAAAAATAATTCTACGAATTAAAACAACTTACGTCCCCAGCAACGACGCCAAAATCTTGTTGTACAAATTTTATTGAACTCGCAAGAGCACGAATCTATTGTAGAATAGATCAACAGAGAACAGTGTCGATCACACGAGGAGGTGGATTTTAATTGCTTGTAGAATTAATTTTCTAAGTGGGTGATTAGATTTATAATGATAATGATGTAGGCAATGTATTAATTTAAATTAAAGCTGTGGGAATAAACTATTAAAATGAAGTGTTTGGATCTCCGAATCTGTACTCAACATGCACCATCGGTTTAACATTCATTATTAGTACCAATTAAATCATGAAAGGGGATTTTTCACTCCTCATGAACCACACTCTAAAAGATATGGTGCTAAGTGCTTCCCGTGCCAAATAGTAATAACCTTGCATAGGGAGGCGGTTATTCCAGCCGATATCCAGACAAGATTATTACTATCTGTCTATGAAAAGTCAAAACATACACATAAATTAAAGGGGAAGGAAAAGTAAATTTACCAAATTAAGCCCATGGAGCATGTTGAGACTTCACCTGCAACCGAAGCTTGAAAGGAAATTAGATACTCATAATTGAACTAAGGGTAAAATGAGAATTTTATTAAAATATGTAGAAAATACAAGATGAAGAGGGAATTACAGAAAATTGAGCTCACAAATGGATTCAGGGGTGTCAAATTAGGAGGGAGCCCCCTTTTTATAGATACACTGAGTAAATTATGGACATCGAATTAAAACAATTTGGACGCTCAAGATTGCGCCACGTGGCAAGTTTCTATTGGATGGAACACATCATCAGGGTTGTCATTCCGTGTATATGCATGTACCGTACACATTTTTTTCGGTCCACTAACATTTTGTCACATCACCGGTCAGCATTTTGGTCCAATAAGATCGTGGTACATCATCAGCCAACGCCACATCATCAGTCAATGCCACATAAGCGGTCAATTCCACACCATTCGTCCAATCAAATGCCACCACGTCATTGTACAGTGCAACGTTAATGTACAGTACATGTGAACAGTGCCGTGTACAGTACCGTATATGTGAAGAGTACCATTTATCTTTTTATGCTCCTCTTAAGGTTTTCGATTGTCCTGAGTTCAAAATTGCTATCCGTTTTTTCATCTGATCTCTCGTTCATTGTGAAATGACCATGATATCCCCTAAAATACATAAAATACTTAATTAAAACTAAACATACATAAGTAAATTACCAGGGACTTAAAGACATAAAAGTGGGGATGTTAGTGAGACTTGGAGTGTAAAATGATGATTTTCTATATTATAAATACACACTTTCTAGTACTCAACAGTGCCATCAACAACATAACAGTAAAGTATTGACATCCCATTCTTAAACTAAATGATACGCTTAATGAGTTGCATGGGTCTTGTGTATTTTGTAAAATTACTCTTAAAGGTGGACATCATCAAATTTGAATGAAAGAAGGAGATGAATGGAAAACTGTTTTTAAAACAAAATATGGTTTGTATGAGTGGTTAGTCATGCCTTTCGGTTTAACTAAAGTGCTGAGCCGTGTTTTCCAAGCTTTTATTGACAAGTTTTTTATTTTCATGATATCCTCATATATAGCAAAAACTTGGACAAACATGTAGTACATTTAAAATCTATTTTAAATATGTTTAGAAAAGAAAAGTTGTTTCTTATGATTTGTTGTGAGTACACAGGGCATACACGTTGATGAGGAGAAGGTACGTGTAATCCAAGAGTGGAAGAGTCCCATAAGTGTAAGTAATGTGAGCAGCTTTCATGGGCTTGCTAGTTTTTACTGATGTGCTTGTGAAGGACTTTAGCACATTGGCTGCACCACTTACCAAAGTAATAAAAGAGAAAGCATTTCAAATGATCAAGCAAAAGCTAACCAATGCTCCCATATTGTCCTTACCTAACTTTAATAAAACCTTTGAAATTGAATGTGATACCTCAGGTATTGGTATAGGCATGGTCCTAATGTAGGAAGGATGACCAATTGCTTACTTCAGTGAAAAACTAAGTGGGGTAGCTTTAAACTACCCTACTTACGATAAGAAGTTGTATGCATTGGTTAAGATATTAAAGACATGGCAGCACTACCTATGGCCTAAGGAGTTTGTGATTCACACTAATTATGAGTCCTTGAAACACCTTAAAGGCCAACACAAGCTAAACAAGAGGCATGCTAGATGGGTAGAATTTATAGAGATGTTTCCATATGTTTTTCGTTATAAGCAAGGTAAGGAAAATGTTGTCGCAAATGCGCTTTCTAGCAGTTATGTCTGAGCATGTTAACTTAATTGGCAAGAAAAAGGATGGCCAAGTTCAACATCGAGCAGAGAACTGAGCAATATGCCAAATAAGCCAACAAAGGGCGACATAAGCTGGTCTTTAAACCCGACAATTGGGTGTGGTAAGGAACAATTTCCAGAACAAAGGAAATCGAAGTTATTGCCTCGAGGTGATGGTCCTTTCCAAGTCTTGGAACGGATTAATGACAATGCATACAAGTTGGATTTGCGTGGTGAGTACAATGTAAATGCTACTTTTAACGTTTCTGATTTGAGTGCTTTTGATGCAAGTGATGATTTAAGGACAAATCCTCTTCAAGAGGAGGAGAATGATGAGATTAAGGACAACATTGCTACAAGCACATGGTATGAGGAATATTAAGATCCTAATCAAGTTCCCGTCGGACTCGTCACAAGAACTCGAGCAAAAAAATTCAAAGAAGCACTGAATGGGTTGATTCAAACATCTTGGGCTCAATCAAATTTTTGGAAGCCCATTGAAGGAATCACACGTGATATTCAGACCACTAAATGCATGATTCAAGCTCTAGAAGTTTCCAAATAATCACTTGCATGATATCGGCAAGTGGCTTGCACATTATAGCGGGAAGATATATTACTTTCCTTTTCTAGATACTTTCCTGTTTCTTGAGGAGGCTAGTAGAGAAACAAATAAGTTATTTCTCTTTTAGTCTGATTTGATTTATATTCTTTCTTATTTGGTTAGATTAGGATTCTGATTTGATTTAGATTCTTTCCTATTTGGTTAAATTAGGATTCTAATTTGATTTAGATTCTTTCTTATTTTCTTAAATTAGGATTTTGATTTGATTTAGATTCTTTCTTTATTTGCTTAGATTAAGATTATGATTTGATTTTGGTTTAGGATTTATTTCCAAAAATCCTTGTAACCAATCCTATATAATGTACTTACATCCAATAACAAAGGAGATCAGTTTTGATGCAATTGGTGAGAAAGTTAATTCTCTTTGGTTCATCCATAATTGATTGTGGTATCTTCTCATATTAAGGTTCGTGCTTAATTAAGCTTTAGGTTGAGGTTTTATTCAATTATAGGTTTAGATTCGATCTTGGAGACTAAATTGATTAGGGACGCATCCGTTCTTAACGTGGTTCGTGTTAGATAGACCGAAAGAGATGTGAACAATTTTCTTCCCTCTTCTTTATGTTTTCGGGAGGTTTATGTCACTATTTTTCTATAATAAAAATATTGGATTTTGGATTAAAAATCTAACTCCCTAATTTATTTTCCTTTGAACTCAAGTGATTGCGGGACGTAAAGCTTGTTTATAGTAAATTGAGTTATGTTTAGAGAGTAACTTTTTCTTTTCTTTTTTTTAGTATGAAAACATAATTATTCGAGGATAAAAGGTTTTCAGAAGTTCGTAATTTTTTATATTTATTTTTTAGAAAGTAGTACGGTTGGTAAAGTTAAATTATTTTTTTAACCCGTTATTTCCTTTAAAATCCAGACTCGAGTGGACAGTTAAAGAAATCTACTAAAAAATCGATTGTCTAAGGCTATAATGACAAAAATATCCCCAAATTTAGATATAATCAATTATCCTACATAAAAGTTGGCATGAATCACAAGATCTCATTTGTGCATAATTCGACATTAGTGGATTGATTTGTAAATTCAAACTAATCTAATTCAATGCAATTTACTATAGTTAAAATAATAATATATTTAAAATATAATTAATAAAATTACAACATTGTACTATGAATGATTGTTTCAATGGAAAACGATAAAAAATTCAGTGGTGCATTTGGTATTGTTTTAATTTTGTATTTTTTTGTTTTTCAAGAATAAAGAAGTGTAAACTTTTTTTGGTTCATTTTTTTTCCAAGGAAAAATGATTTTTCTCATTCTCCAATTTTATAGAAGAAAAGTGGAGAACAAGTAATTAATTTTCTAATTTTCATTCTTCAAATGGGTTCCACAAGTCCCATTTGCACAATAAAAGTATATCTATCACTTATCATGTGGACTAATAACCAATATTTACTTTATAATACAATTTTATTATATTTTAACTGTCTTAGTTATTTTTTTTCCTATAATGTATGTATTATTTTAGTAATTTTTAACAACTTTAATATTCTCTAAAAATCACATTTTATCTCATTTTATAAAAAAAATTTACAATAACAAAAATAAATAAATAAATATATCATGATTAAAAAAATTTAGTTTATTAAAACTTTTTCATTATAATACTTTTTTTCTTACTTTCATTCATTGTCTTAACTTTTCTTTTTAGTAAAAACTAATTATTTTTAGTTATGAAACAAAAATAAAAGCACCATTGAAAAACAATATCAAAGGCAACCTTGCATATCTGAAAAATGTAATCATCTCACCCCCCTACCTTTTTTTTTTCTTTTTTTAAGATCTATCAATAGTCACTATTCATAGAAATATTAACACTTACGCTTACTTTTGTAAGGGTAATCCATGTTGAGGCAAAAAAAAAAACGTTTAATAAAAATCATCACCTATAACTTAGAAATATTCATGTTGTATCACCAAGAATCAACAATAAATTATGCGAAAACATATATCCATAATGATGAATAACTCTGTAGGATTGTGTAATTGGTCTTTCAAATGTACACGTTCTCCTAAAAAACCCTTTAATATTCTTTGCGCTCTCTCTTTGATGATAGAATGTTAGAAAGGACGGAAAGATATGTGCGAACTGAGAACCATGACCATTTATATAGACAACCTTTTTCTTGTTGTTACTATATATTCCTAATTCTGCCCATCATAAAATTAGAATACTATTGGTTCTTTACACATTAAACGCCCATACCTTATTAGATACATTAAAGCTCATAATACCGAAAACCTTAATAAATCACTTTTAATTAGGTTTAACCTTATATAACAATCCACAACACATAATTATTAACATATAAGCCTAACGTTGGATTAAGAATCTAACAATGCTAGATTAAAAACCTAACAATCTCCCACTTAGGCTATATGTGTAACCTTATAAGTATGTTTTGCAAAAATAATTGTATAAGCTCAACCTTACTGTCATTACTAAAATGTATCTATAACTAATCTGGTCTATCAATCATACCAATATAGGATTAAAGCGGCCTTCATCACAACTATCATAACTCAACCCTTAAGGTCACTATGCCAATACAACTAAATGACATGGATCATGATGTGGATGTGTAGTATGAAAATTTCATGCAATGTGATCTTAACATACCTATTTTCAACTGGTCTATTTTAAACCATAGTGAGATCAGACCATAATAAAATCAAAGTATGAATAAACCAAAAAACTTTATTTCTACAGAAAATAACCTTAAATATCCAGAAACCAAAATAACTGAAAGTCTATAATATAAGAGCATCTAAAATCACAACCTACCACTAAAATTGAATATCTTTAAATGACATAACACCCATATGAGCAGTGTGCTCATGAAACATCTTGGGTGACAATCCTGTAATAAGTGGATCCGCAATCAGGAAGTTTATGCTGATGTGCTCTATAGATAATTGTTCACTCTGAACTCTTTGTTTAACAACTAGGAACTTAATGTCTATATATTTCTACTTCGTTGAGCTCCAATTGTTATTGGAATACAATACTGCTAACTTATTGTCACAAAATAACTTGAGTCTATTAACACCATCTACTATAAATAGCCCCATGATAAAATTCCGTAGTTATATTCCTTGACTAAATGCCTTTAATATGCTATGAACTTTGCTGCCATTATGGAAGAGGCTATAAGAGACTATTTAGCACTCTTTCAAGAGACAACACCCCCAGCTAGTAGATAGATGTAACTCGAGTGGACTTCATACTATCTCGACATTCAGTAAAATCAAAGTTAGTATACCTAACAATCTCAAGTTGATCCGACCTTTGATATATAAGCATGTAGTTTTTTTATCTTTATAGGTATCGCAAGACTCGTTTGGCTGCTTTCCAATGATCTACACCTAGATTACTTAGATGTCTGCCCACTATCCAAACCTGAGTATACATCAGACTTCCTAATGCTGACGCATAAGGAATCTTCTACATTTTCTTCTTTTTAAAATCATTCTTAGGGCACTGATTGTGACTAAACCGATCTCCCTTAGCAATAGGGGTATCACCTAGTTTGCAATCTTGCATGACATATCTCTTAAGCATTGTTTCGATATAACTATTTTATTATAATTGTTGAGTACTAGAAAGTGTGTATTTATAGTGGAGAAAATCATCATTTTACACTCCAAGTCTTACTAACATCCCTATTTTTATGTCTTTAAGTCCCTTGTAATTTAATTATGTATGTTTTATTTTAATTAAGTATTTTATGTATTTTAGGGGATATCATGGTCATTTCACAATAAACGAGATATCAGATGAAAAAACGGACAGCACTTTTGAACTCAGGACAGTCGAAAACCTTAAGAGGAGCATAAAAAGAAAAACGGTACTGTTCACACATACGGTACGGTTCACACATACGGTACGGTTGATATATATGTTACTGTACACGGCACTGTTCATGGCACTGTTCACATGTATTGTACGCTAACGTAGCACTGTACGATGACGTGGCACTATACGATGACGTGGCAGCATTTGATTGGACGAATGATGTGGCATTGGCCGCTTATGTGGCATTGACTGATGATGTGGCGTTGACTGATGACTTGTCACGATACTATTGGACCAAAAATGTTGACCGGTGAAGTGGCAGAATGTTAGTGGATCGAAAAAATGTGTGTACGGTACATGCATATACACAGAATAATAGCACTGATGATGTGTTCCATCCAATAGGAGCTTGCCACGTGGCGCAATCCGGAGCGTCTAAATTGTTTTGATCCGATGGTCATGATTTACTCAGTATATCTATAAAAAGGGGGCTCCCCCCCTTAATTTGACACCCTTGAATCCATTTTTGGACTCCATTTTCTGTAATTCCATCTCCATCTTGTATTTTCTACGTATTTTAATAAAATTTCCATTTTACCCCTAGTTCAAATATGAGTGGCTAATTTCCTTTCAAGCTTGGGTTGAAGGTGAAGTCTCAACATGCTCCATAGGCTTAATTTGGTAAATTTACTTTTTCTTCCGCTTTAATTTATGTGGTTGTTTTGACTTTTCGTAGACAGATAGTAATAATCTTGTCTGGATATCGGCTGGAATAACCGCCTCCCTAGGCAAGGTTATTACTATTTGGCACGGGAAGCCCTTAGCACCATATCTATTAGAGTGTGGTTCATGATGAGTGGAAGTTTCCCCTTCATGATTTAATTGGTACTAATAATGAATGTTAAGCCGATAGTGCATGTTGAGACAGATCTGGAAATCCAAGCATTTCATCCAAATAGTTTATTCCTACAGCTTTAATTTAAATTAATATATTGCCTACTTCATTGTCATTATAAATCCAATCATCCACTTAGAAAATTAATTCTACAAGCAATTAAAATCCACCTCCTCGTGGGATCGACACTCGTCACTATTAATCTATTCTACAATAGATTCGTGCACTTGCGAGTTCAATAAAATTTGCACAACAATAATCCTAGAATACCTGAGAGCGATCCCAGTGTATTTGTATGTCTAATATAAAAGAGGTGTCACCAAGATCTTTTATCTCAAAGTTATTAGCTAAAAATCTCTTGGTGTCCTACAATAAGTCTATATTGCTAGCAAGCAAAATGTCATCGACATATAAAACTAGAAAAATATACTTGCTCCTATAGAACTTATGGTATAGACAATCATCGACCAAATTCATCTTAAAATTGAATGAGATGATCACTTGATGAAACTTGAAATACCATTGTCAAGATGCTTGCTTGAGCTCATAGATGGATTTCTTAAGTTTACAAACCATATTCTTTGGGTCTTTGGATACAAAGTTTTTTTACAATACCATATAGATCATTTCATCAATGTTGCCATTGAGAAATGTTGTCTTTACATCCATATGATATAACTTCAAATCGAAATATGCCACTAATGCCATTATAATCTTGAAAAAATCTTTTGAAGAAACCTAAGTGAAAGTCTCTTTAAAGTCGATGCCTTCTTTCTATGTAAAGTCCTTTGCCACTAAATGCGCCTTGTACCTCTCCATATTGCCTATCAAATCCCACTTGGTCTTAAATATCCATTTAGAACTAATAGGTTTCGCACCTTCTGGTAATGGGACAAGATTCCATACATTATTATCTTCATGGACTTCATCTCCTCATTCATGCCATCAACCCACTTCTGAAAGTTAGAACTTTCCATGGCTTGATGAAAATTGATCGAATCATCTTCCATCACGGCGATGTTTACCTTATGTTATTGTAGAAATACAATGTAGTCATCTAGCATTGCACTTTTTCTTTCTCTAGTGGATCTCCTTAATGGCATAGGTTATTGAGGTGATAGCGTTTGTTCTTTTAGAATAACTTTTTCTATAGAGGGTTTTCCAATATTATCTTAATTTGTTATGTCTTAAATAAAGTCATAAATGAGACCTTGATCAATGTCAATAACACCTATGGGAATATCAGCATATTCTTCTTCAAAGACAAAGTTTGTAACTTTATCTCCCCTAGCAAAGTCGAGATATCTAAAGAACCAAGTATTTCCTAACTCAAAAATCGACTTAGTTGTGGGATCATAAAACTTGCACCCCCTAAAACAATATCTCACCGTCTTTGAGTCCAGTTTCTTCTCCTTAGCCCTAAAGCCTTGCCTCAGTTGAACATCCCCAAACTAGCAAGTGGTTTAGACTAGGTTTCTTACCCGTCCAAAGCTCATAAGAGATTTTGAGAGTTGCTTTAATTGGAATCCTATTAAGGATATATGATGCAGTCTTAAGTACTTCTTCCCATAGTGATTTTAGTAAGGTAGAATGACAAATCATAAGCGTCCTATTTCATCTTTCAACAATACTATTCATAGTTGGCAAAGCCGGCATAGTATACCATGGGATGATACTGCATTTCTCTAGGAATTTAATAAATGGCCTTGGACGTTGTTCACCTGAACCATCATATCTACCACAGTATTCACCGCCATGGTCAGATCTAACACTTTTGATTTTTTTGTTGAGTTGGTTCTGAATTTCAGCCTTAAAATTTTTTTACATATCTAAAGATCATAGAGGAGATATATGTAGCTATATCTAGAAAAATCATCTATGAAATATTGTTGATCATTTGGCTCACAAATGTCCGTATGTATGAGTTTTAAGACATCCAAAGTTTTGTTGGCTTTAAATCTTCTTTTATTAGTTTGTTTCCCCTTGATACATTTAATACAGTGTCAAAATCTGTGAACTTTAAGGGGTCGAGAATTGCGTCTGACATAAGTCTCTCTATTCTCCGTTTGGAGATATGACTCAATCTCTTGTGCCATAATGCAGTCGAAGTCTCATCAGTTAATTTTCTCTTTAAACCTCATGTACTTAATTGTAGATATTCATTATATGAAGCATGTAAAAGATTATTATTGCCTAACAAAGAACTAGAACAAACCATTTTTTAATCATGAAACAAACTAAATTTTTCATTCCCAAATGAACAAGAAAAACCAGACTTGTCCAAAGCAGAAATAGAAATCAAATTCTGTCTAAAAGATGGAACAATAAATGTTTTATCAAGATCCAAATAAAATTCAGTCTTTAATAATAATCTAAATTTTTCTATTACTTCAAGTTCAACTGTCTTGCCATCACCAACATAGATGTATCTTTTACCATCACTAGGTTTTCAACAACTCAATCAACCCTGCATAGACATACTGATGTGAATGGCTGCACCAAAATCTATCCACCATGTATGTCTAGGTACCGAAGTTAAATTAACCTTAGAAGAAACTTGATACGAACTATACCAAAAACTGACGCGACCCTAATCAATTTAGTCTCCAAGATCGAACCTAAACCTATAATTGAATGGAATCTCGACCCAATGATTAATGAAAACATGAACCTTTATAGTAGAAGATGCCACAATCAGTTATGGATGATCTGATTGATAAGTCAAGAGTTTGAATGCCACAAAAATCTGATAAGTTTAAAGAGTTGTTTAAAAACCAAAGAGAATTTAACTCTCTCACCAATTGCATCAAAACTGATATCCTCTATTATTGGATGTGAGTATATTACATAGAATTGGTCACAAGAGTTTTGGAAAATCCTTAACCAAAATCAAATCAAAATCTTAATTTAAGCAAATAAGGAAAGAATCTAAATCAAATCAGAATCCTAATCTAACCAAATAGGAAAGAATCTAAATCAAATTAGACTAAAAGAAAAATAACTAAGTTGTTTCTCTGCTAGCCTTCTCAAGAAATGGGAAAGTATCTAAAAAAGGAAAATAATATATCTTCATACCATAATGTGCAAACTATTTGTTGATATGATGGAAGTGATTATTTGAAAACTTTTAGAGCTTAAATCATGAATTTAGTGGTCTAAATATCATGTGCGATTCCTTCAATGGGCTTCCATGAATTTGCTTAAGCCCAAGTTGCTAAAATCAACCCATTAAGTGCTTCTTTCAATTTCTTTACTCGAGCTCTTGTAATGGGTCCAACGGGAACTTGAATAGGATCTGAATATGTCTCATACCACGTGCTTGTGACAATGTTGTCCTCAATCTCATTATTCCCCTCCTCTTGAAGAGGATTTATCCTCAAATCATCACCTACATCAAAAGGACTCAAATCAGAAACATTAAAAATAACACTTACATTGTACTCACGGGTCGATCCAGCTTGTATGCATTGTTATTAATCTATTCCAAGAATTGGAAAGAACCATCACCTTGAGGTAATAACTTAGATTTCTTTTGTTTTGGAAATCGTTCCTTGAGTACGTGTAACTATACCCAACTCCGGGTTCAAAGACTATTATCTTATGTCGCCCTTTGTTGGCCTATTTAGCATATTGCCCAATTCTCTGCTTGATGTTGAACTTAGCCATCTCATGTATATGCTTAATAATTTCAGCCTTTTTCTTACCATGTAAGTTAACACACTTAGAAACAGGTAATGAAGTAAAATCTAATAGGGTTAAAAGATTAAAGCCATAAAAAATTTCAAATGGTGAATACTTAGTAGCAGAATGAATAGAACAATTATAAGCAAACTCAACATATGGCAAACAATCTTCCCCCCTTTTGATGTTATTTTTAATGATAGCCCGCAGTAGAGTAGATAAAGCTCTATTAATAACTTTTGTTTGACTATCAGTTTGAGAATGACAAGTACTTGAAAACAACAACTTAGTCCCTAACTTAGCCCATAATGTTTTCCAGAAATAACTTAAAAAACTTAACATCCCTATCAGAAACAATTGTCCTAGGCATATCATGCAACGTCAATATCTCACTAAAGAACAAGTCGCCGACTTTAAAAGCATTGTCTGTTTTGTGGCAAGGAATAAAATGTGTCATCTTTAAAAATCTATTTACAACCACAAAAATTGAATCTCTCCCTTGTTTAGACCTAGGTAACCCTAGTACAAAATCCATCAAAACATCAGTCCAAAGCACGTAACAGGATGTATAAGCCATGGGGCTGCACTTTCGATTTGGCTTGCCTACAAGTGATACATCTACCACAATGTCTTTTAATATCTCCTTTCATATGTGGCCAATAGAAGTGGTCCTACAAAACTGCTAAAGTCTTTACAACTCCAAAATGTCCCATCAACCCTCCTCTATGGGATTCTCTTACTGATAAATCTTTCAAAGAACAATTATGCACACACAATTTATTCTCCCTAAATAAGTAACATCATGCCTAAAGTACTTACCAACTGCGGTCTTTTTACAAGATTGGTACTCAACACTAAAATCTTGGTCATCAACATAAAATTCTTAATATGTTCAAAGCCAAGCAATTTAGCATTAAGTATTGAAATTAAGATATACCTACGGGAAAGCGCATCTAAGACAACTTTTCCTTACCTTGCATATAACGAATGCCATATGGAAACGTCTTTATGAATTCTACCCATCAAGCATGCCTCTTATTCAGCTTGTGTTGGGCCTTTAAGGTGTTTTAAAGACTCATGATTGGTGTGAATCACGAACTCCTTAGGCCATGGTAGTGCTGCCATGTCTTTAATGTCCGAACCAATGCATACAACTCCTTATCATAAGTAGTCATAAGTAGGATAGTTTAAGGCTGCCTTACTTAGTTTCTCAATGAATTAAGCAATTAGTCATCCCTCCTGCATTAGGACTGCTCCTATACCAATATTTAAGGCATCACACTCAATTTTAATTTTTTTATTAAATTTAGGTAACTATAATACAAAAGCATTGGTTAGCTTTTGCTTGGTCATTTTATTACTTCGGTAAGCAATGCCATCAATGTGCTAAAGTCTTTCACAAACCATTGGTAAAAACGGGCAAGCTTGTGAAAGTTTCTCACATTACTTACACTTGTGGGACTCATCCACTCTTGGATTGCACGTACCTTATCCTTATCAACCTGTATACCTTTTGTACTCATAACAAATCCTAGAAACGCAAGTTTATCGGTGCAAAGGTACACCTCTTTAAATTAGCAAACAACCTTTCTTTTCTAAGCATATCTAAAACATATTTCAAATGTACTACATGTTCGTCCAAGCTTTTACTATATATGGGGACATTTCAAATGTACTACAAATGGGCTCACGCTTTCTCTCGCCAATCTTTTTTCCATCAATTTATTAACCTTCCTTTGTTCTTTCTCTCCTTTGGGTTACTTCTATAGACTGGTTGATTTGGAATGGTTGCACTGGGTACGAAATCAATTTGATGCTCAATCCCTCAAATCAGAGGTAAAACCATATAGTGTTTCCTCAGGAAAGACATCCTTATATTCCTGCAAAAGAGAAATAATAGAACTAGGCAAAATAAGCTCAAGTTCGTTAGTGTTTAAAAATACCTCTTTGTACAAAAGCACAATCATTGGCTCAAGTTCGTTAGTGTTTAAACATATCTTTGGTGGAAAAGCTCTGGTACCATCTGATAGCGGAGTACGTGGTATTGTTATACCATCTGGTAGCGGAGTACGTGGCATTGTTATACCAGAGTCATAGCAACATAAATTGCTCTTTGGACTAATAGCCTACAGACTCGGGTTTCCAGCCGATATACCCAAAACCAGAGAAGAAAACCAAGGCACATACCACCCAAGAAAAGAAACCAATCCTGAGGCTAAAGAGGGATGAACTGTGTTGTGGTTACTGATCTAGTAATTGGAATAAAGGCTTTCGATACATAAGATCCTCACTAAAGGCAAGTGTAGAGCATATTCGCCATATGATGAAGAAGAACTATTAAGAGAGTCTGAGATCTTTTCAGAAGAATAGAAAAAGAGAAAATTAGAAACTCGTGTTGCTTAGAAAACTTAATTGATTTCCACTTCATTTTACAAATAAGAAAGCTTTTCTTATATAGAAGAAACCCCTATCATCATGATTAAAGTAGGATAGGACCCTACTATCATGATTAAAGTAAAGAATCTGCATTTTCAAAAGTAAAAGCAAAGCAAAGCAAAGTAAAAGTAAAAGATAGAATAAGGCCTCTATCTTTTACAGAGCAAAAATAAAGTAAAAAGCTAAAGCATGCATCAATCATGGCTTTATTGTCACTCGAGGGCGATGATTGAGCTGAGTCACACAGGATACAATCTTATCTCATACTATGTGATGGAGAAAGGTTATCAACATCACTGTCGATATCTCCCATGGGTCCAAGTGATGCCCAGTACTTGTCACGTTCTACATCTCTTACTTCAATAGGGTCAACTGGACCAATATCCATTGGTTTAGTAAGAGGATTGTTGGATGAAAGAGAGAGGTGAACTCTTCCCAGGGATCCTAAGAGTCTTGAAAAAGAAAATCAGTATAATCAAGTTTTTCTTCCTTGATTATAATGCCCATGGAAGAAGAAGTAGATGAGGTTGGGATGTCAATAAGATCATGTTAAGGTCCTATTGAGGTGTGTTGGATATCTGTTGAAGGAGGTGGAACATGATTAAGTTCTAAAAAAAAGTTCTTAATGATACTAACAAAAGCAGGGTCATGATTTAGGGGGAAACTGTGGGGTACTGTCTTCCATTCATATGCTTGATCTTGAGTCCAAAATTCTTGTGTTGTTGGATGTTGAAAATAAGGCCTGTCAATAATAAAGACAGAAGTGAACTATTCTCTTTCACCATCTGAGAGAATGTCAAGATGGTGGTACTTCTAGATAAGTCTAAGTTGTTTCTGCCACTATGATAGAGGAGAAAACTACTCAAATAATGTCCATAAGAGTGAAGAAGCTTGTATTGGATCATGGAGTTTTCTATAAATTACCTGCAAGGGAAAAACCAATTTTGTTGCAAATAAAACTGTTAAACACCGAATGTACCAGAGTTCATCCTCTATGACATCTTTGTTTGGGTCAATCGTGAGACCAGTTAGGAACAAGTGATCTGGATGAAAACTAGGAAAACATCTAGGTTGTATGAGGTAGATGTTCATAAAATACTGGAATACAACTTTTTGCATAGTCCTGTATCTGGTATGGGCTTGATAATGTAAGGTTGAGAGGAAATGATTTTTTTGTTATGGTACAATTTGGTAATGAGGAGACCATGTTGATTATAGGGGCTGTGTTAAGCTAAGTTATCAAGGAGCTTTGATGGGGAGGACAAGAGAGTAGGTCTGGAATGAGATTCTTATCTCCTTTGATGTGTTGGACTGTGAATTCATACCTGGAGAGCCAGGTTTTAAGACGAAGGAGATATTTGTCAGGTAGTGCTTTATTTTTTACATCTAGGATTTTTGGGAAAGAAGAATTATCCAGTCTGACAATAAAGTTGTGGCCAATGAGATGGAATTCAAACTTTTGAATCCCATATTTCGCTGCCAAGATTTCTTTGTAGATCACATGGTAGTGTTTCTCCGCTTCTTTGAATTGATCGTTGGCATGTGCACAATAAGATTCTTTTCCATCAATGTTTTCTAAAAGCACTGCACCCCAGTGTTCATCACTAGCATCAGTTTGTAAAATGCGTTGTCCTGATGTGGGAATTTTGAGAGGAAGTGCAGTAAGCTGCTTTAATGGCTGGACAACTATTGTCTAAGAGGGTCCCTATGGTGGAGCAGACTTTTTTAACATCTTGGATAATTTACTGGTATGGACAGAGATATGAGGAAAAAACTCCAGAAGATAATTGACAACACCAAGAAATTGTTGAACTTGTTTTCTAATGAGGTCATGATCAGAAAAATGAATTAATTCTTGTACAACGTGTGGACCTGGTTGGTAGTGACCATCTTTGATTATCATACCAAGAAATTCAATTGACTCTTGTCCCAAAAAGCTCTTTTTTTCCGACAGCATGATGCCATATGACTCAATAATTTCGAAAAATTGAGTAAAAAGAGTTTTGTGGACTTTATGGCTGTTGGAGAATAAAAGTATATCATCGACGTAGATAAGAGCATGATGGAGAATGGGATAAAAAATCTTGGTCATTGCTTTATGGAAAAGTGAGGGGGCAACCTTTAATCCAAAAGGCATCACTTTCCACTGATAGTGGGCATTTGGTATGTAGAAAGCATTTTTAGATCTATCTTATAGATGAATGCCCAGTTGCCAAAATTTGAATTTGAGGTCAAATTTGGAAAAGATTTTTGCGTCGCATAGATGAATGAACAGGGACTGAATTTTTGGTAGAGAAAATTTATCATCCTTTAAAAAATAGTTTAAGGGCTGATAATCTATAACCAATCTTTTCTTACCCCGGATAAGCTCAAACGCTTTCCATATAAAAGGCTTGACATGCCTATTCTGAGTTTGTAGGTTCAATCAGGTCTTGTTGGCAAAACTAGAGGCATTCTTCTTGAGCACGTTTAACATCAGAAAGAGTCATGCCAGGATGAGTGGCTTTTGTAGGATTGATATCTTCATTGCGTTTGAATGGTAACTTAATAAAGAAATGAGAATTTTTCCATAACGGACAAGAATGAGAAAACTGTTGGTGATTCTCTAGACAAAAGAGAAGAAATTTTTCTTTGAAAGATTCATAGATAGGGGATGAGTCTGAAATGGAATATAACCTTAGGGTTTCTGTATAAGGTTGGAACATCTGTTTATACCGAATCCTTGTAGGGGTTATATGAAGTTTTTTAATTAAATTAAGGACATCAAAACCTATCAAAAATCTTTGTTAGGAAGATCAGAGCCGACTAACTTAAGCCAAAGAAAGCAATTAGGAAATAATTGAATCCCTATTGGCTTTTTAGTAATGAGATTTGTTTGGAACAATTCACCATTGGCGGCCTTAAAAAACTCAATATGTTTATCACAAAGATCGAGAGGTAATATGAAGGGATTTAGCATACTCTTTTGAGCTCCAATGTCTATGAATTTGATCATATGAATGGGTTTTGAGAAGTTAGTTGGCAAAAGATTGATTTTGACTGAGAGAATTGGTATATGAGGCTAAATGATCGAGACTGATTCTGTATCAGATAATTCACTGTCTTTTGCTAAGACAAAGAATATATGGTGATCATATTAATCCTGTTCTGAGAACACATATTCAACATCATCAGAGTCTAAGAGAGCTGAAAGGCTATGTAGGTGTTGAACTAATCGTGCAAATTTTGTTGGACGATTAGAGAGTTCCTTGTAAAATGACTTTTCTTTTTACAAATGAAACAACGAATCTGTTCTGGGACTTTTTTTCTAAAGAATCTGTAGGGTTTTTTGGGTTTGAAAGGACGGTGTTTTTTATGGGTTTAAAGGTATTTTTGGAAATGGTTCTTTTTCTTGGTTTGGCAATGGCAGTCCTTTTCAAATTTGCATTTGATAGACAAGTGTGGCTTTTTGTAGGGAAATTTGAAAGGTTGTTTGTTGTTAATCAATTCTTTGAAAAAATATTTTTGTTCACAAAGCCTTTCTAAATAATTTACTGCCAATTAGTAGATTTTGCCAGGGGAGAGATTATTTATATTTAATTAATGAGCATGCATCTGTATCTGGATTTCTGGTTGTAACTCCTTTAGAAGAGAGGCTATAAAAACATGTTTTAATGAGGGATCATTAAAACTGTTTAGCTTATAATATAATGCTGACTTCCTCTTATAATGATAATTAAGGTCTTTTAGTTTTAAGGAAAAGCATTTCATCTAATGGAACTCTCTTTTAGCTAATTCTCATAGATTAGACCAAGGACTTGTGAAATTTCAGCTTGGTATAACTGAAGTTGTCTATACTAACCAAGACTTTCAAACTAGTCCCTAAGAGATCCAGTAAATCGTGAACTGAACTCTTTTAAAACTGATTGAGAGGTAGCTCCTGGTTTGAGCATCTGTACATTAATCCAAGTGGAGAACTCTTAGAATCTTGCAAACCATTTGACTTTAAGAATGTCGTCAAAGGTAAACCATGAGTCAATTGGACGGTTTTGGTACAGGCTCAGGTTGAGCTGTAGCTGCTGGAAAGTATTCTGATTCTACTTCTTCGACTATGGGTGGTTCAGGTGGGGGTGACGAAGGAAAAAGATCATTTGATCCTGTGGAAGGTTGAATCATCATTAAGTCTGGTATTTCAATAAGATTGAATTCAGAATTTGAAGAAGAAGACTCAGTGAAAGATTCATATTCTGAGCCTGTTTGATCAGACCTATAATGCTCAGGATTAGACATTATCTGTGAAGAGTATTGGCGAAGAGGTGCCTTGTCCTTTTGCATGGGTTTTGGAGTGGATTTTGGGGAGGCCTGTGATTCTGGAATTTATTGTTGGACTTGTGTCGGTTGAGAAGTGGTTTGGCTGGTGGAGGAATTCTGTGAAGTATTGAGATAAACCAAAGAACTTGGCATAATCCACTGGTTTGTTGTATAGAAATTCTTGTATAGAAATTCTTTTATTTTCTGTCTGATTTTCTCTCAATGGCTGTGTTTTTCTTTGATTTTTCTCTCATATTTTTCTCGACCTCTTCTTGATTTTCATTCTCGTTTTCTCTCTTTTTCTTTTGCTCACTCTCTTTCTTTTGATCACATTCTCTCTATAGGCTAACTTGGTTATTATAAACTTTCTTTGACGTCAATGGAACAAGGGTGATATTGTGTTGATTAAACACAAATGAATATTTGTTGGTGAAGCCATCATAATTCACACGTCTATCAAATTGCCAAGGTCGCTCAAGTAACAAGTGTCCAGCCTGCATTGGTACTGCATCACATAACACCTTATCTTCATACTTGTCAATCCAAAAAGTCACTAGTACTTGCTTGTTCACTTTCACCTCCCCACTGTCATTCAGCCACTGTAGTTTATATGGTCGTGGGTGTTTAAGCCTTAACTTCTCCACCATGATAGTACTAGCCACATTGGTATAACTTTCTTTATCAATAATCATACTATATACTTTGTCTTGAACATAGCACTAAGTATGAAAAATGCTTTCCTGTTGCACTGCTCCGGCTTCCTTTACTTGCACACTCAAAGCTCTCCTAGCTACTAAAGTTAATTCCTGAGGAGCTGTATACTCCTCATCTTCGATGTCCTCTAATGGTGGCATGTCATTATCTTCTGTTTCATCTTCAGTTATAATTTCACCATTGTCCCGCAACACCATAACTCTTTTATTCACACATTCACTTGCTATATGTCACCTTCCTTGACATTTAAAACACTTAATGTCACGATTTCTAATATTGGTAGTCACTATGTTACCTTGTGAGTTGTGCTTAAAGGGCTCAGATCTTGGCTTAGGTGCAATAGATGCTTGCGTCCTCTCATCTCACTTCACATAGCTCAGCTTCGAAGGAGTGAAACTCGAGCTTGGGACTATACGTGTGTTACCCTTCCTCTTGAGTTGCCATTCAATCTTGATGGCTTTGCGGACCATGTCCTCAATCTCCACATAATGTTGCAACTCAACCATATTTGCAATCTCTCGATTAAGGCCATTCAAGATCGTGTCATGGTGCCTTCTCTATCTTCCTCCACATTTGCTCTAATCGTGGCCATCTCCATTTCTTTGTAATAATCCTTCATGCTTCGGCTACCATATGTAAGACTTTATAATTTTTTGTAAAAGTCTCGATAGTATTGGTTAGGTACAAAATGCCTCCTCATCAATTTTTTCATTTTATTCGATGTCTTAAACTCGCCATTCCTTATTCTGCCTTCTATTTATAATAAGCTGATCCCATCAAGTAATAGCATAGTTAGAAAACTCAATCACAACTAATTTTACCTTTTATGCCTCTGAATAGTTGTGGCAATCAAACACGAACTCTATTTTCTTCTCCTATTCAAGGTATGCTTCCGGGTAAGATTTACCTTGAAAAGATGGGATCCTTATCTTTATGCCACTTAATCTATTATCATTATTCTCCTACCTCGTCCATCTCTTCTACAGCTACTCACTGAGTCCTCTTCTTCATCATACTCATTCCTATAATATTCATCAATCTCTCTTCTACCCAGAGCTCTCTCCCTCATGCGTACTTGGGGAATAAATTATGACTGCCCTGCATGTGTGTTCTCTACTTGATTCAAACACTCATGGATGTGCTCTATCTCAGCCCTCATATCCTTCTCATCTCTCCCATCAATGCTTGGATTTGTAAATCTTTAATAATTGAAAATTAATCCTCTTCATTTGTGTTTTGTTCTAAGTTATAAGACATGGCTGACATCTGCAAAAAAGAAAACATTAAAAATAACAGGGAAAGGACCTCACCGCACTCCCTTACATGTTTCACTCACGAAAAATAATTCACTCAATTCCACTCGTGTTTCACTCAAATTTATTGTCTTTTACCCTTTAATATGCTCACACTTTCTTATCTTTTTCCACTCGTAGTAATTCTCACTCGGTTCGTATCAAACTAATCAAACCAATATCAAGATTTTAACAGCAATTCACAAAGATTACATCAAGGAGACTCATATTTCAAAAGCAAGAATATAATGTGTACGTACAATCGAATTTCGGAAGCATATATTATCAAAATTTTGAAAAAAAAATTCACTTATGGGGTAAACAATTTTGGACTCTCCAAGACACTAATAATGGAAAATAAATAAAATTTTTTTAAGTGGAGGTCGAGGATTCTTTTTTTTTTTCTCGTTTTCTTTTTTCATAAACTCTAAATAAGTAAAATTTACAGATTTAAAAATAAACCACATGGATGTAGAACTGATAAAAAAAACTAAAAATACTATTCACTCGGTACTGTTCACTAAGTACTATTCGCGCGACACTGTTCACGTTTTTTTTTTGCTTCTTTTTTTAATACTAGAACAAGAATAAAGAACAATAAAAATAGATGAATCTAACCATCCTAGCCAATTTAGTCTCCAAAATTGAATCTAAGCCTGTGATTAAATGGAGCCGCGACTCAATGCTTAATAAAAGCACGAACTTTGGTATGAAAAGACGCCACAATCTGTTATGGATGATTTGATTAATAAGTCAAGAGTTTGAACTTATTGGATTTCCGTGGCATTCAAACTCTTGACTTACCAATCAGATCATCTATGATTGTGGCCTCTTCTCATACCAAGGTTCATGCTTTTATTAAGCATTGGGTCGTAGTTCCATTCAATCACAGGATTAGATTTGATCTTGGAGACTAAATTGATTAGAGTCATGTCAGTTCTTGGCATGGTTCATATTAAAACCAAACTAAAAAGCATACCTTTCTTAGCAAAGCATGCGTGATAATTAGTGCAGTGCTTTTTTTTATACTCTTTAACTACACAGAAGAAATAACCAGTACCTTCTAAATCACTTAATTTCTTTTGTTGTTTCTTTTAAGGTGCTGTATCTGCAGCTTCCTCATCCTTCTTTCTTTTCTTAACCTTATTCTTACCCTTAGAAGTAGAGGGTAGGTGAGCACTTTCTACTTTATCTTTCTTCAGCCTATTCTCTTTCTAAACATAGTGTGATATGAGCTCATTTAGAGACTTTTTTTTTAATCTATCTATCTATTTATTTTTTGCTTGGAAATGTAACAATTTATAGTTGGCAAAGTAATAGAGTTGTATACTTGTATTTAATTTATTATTATTATTTTTTTAATGACTCAGTAATGTCATTGTCCATGGTGTTTTGTCATTTCGAAAAGACTTAGCCCTAACATACCATAATTAGGTTTTTGATGAAAATGTTTGAATCAGGTGATTCATTTTGAAGAATAGATGTAAGCAACTTAATAAAAAGATACATTGCTGAATGAAATGCATTCCACCAAAAAGTGAGAGGGAGTTTAGCATGGGCTAGTAAAGTGAGTTCAATATCAACTATCTATCAATGTTTCCTCTCAATTTTACCATTTTGGTAATGAATGTAGGGGCAAGGGTTAACAGAGAAGAAAAGGATCTAAACTCTCCCCTCAGTCAATTTGTACTATCTTTATTTTTGGAAATAAATCCTAAACTAAAATCAAATCAAAATCTTAATCTAAAGCAAACAAGAGTTCTAATTGACTTCAATGTCTTACATCAATTAAAATAGAAACTAGGCAATTAAAAGAGAAATAACTTATTTATTTCTCTACTAGCCTCCTCAAGAAATAAGAAAGTATCCAAAAAAGGAAAATAATATACTATCCAAATGGGAAAGTATTTGGAAAGGAAAATAATATATCTTCCTGCCATAATGTGCAAGCCACTTGTCAATCTCATGAAAGTGATTATTTGAAAACTTCAAGAGCCTAAATCACGCATTTAATGGTCTAAATATCATGTGTGATTCCTTCAACAGACTTCCACGAATTTGATTGAGCCCAAGATGCTTGAATCAACCCATTAAAGCTTCTTTTGAATTTCTTTGCTCGAGCTCTTATAACGTGTTCGATAAGAACTTAAATAGGATCTGAATATGCCTCATACCACGTGCTTGTGATAGTGTTGTCCTCAATCTCACCTCCTCTTGAAGAGGATTTGTCCTCAAATCATCACCTGCATCAAAAGGACTCAAATTAGAAACATTAAAAATCTTGTAATAGTGTTGTCCTCAATCTCATCATTCTCCTCCTCTTGAAGAGGATTTCTCCTCAAATCATCACCTGCATCAAAAGGACTCAAATTAGAAACATTAAAAATAACACTTATGTTGTACTCACTAGGCAAATCTAACTTGTATGCATTGTCATTAATTCCTTCCAAGACTTGGAAAGGACCATCCCCTTGAGGTAATGACTTAGATTTCCTTTGTTCCAGAAATCATTCCTTGTGCATGTGTAACCACACCTAATTGTCGAGTTCGATGTTGAACTTGGCCATCTCATGTATCTGTTTAATAGACTCAGAAAGAGGTAATGGAGTTAAATCTAATGGGGTCAAAGGATTAAAACCATAACCAATTTCAAACAGTGAATACTTAGTAGCAGAATGAATAGAACGATTGTAGGCAGACTCAACATATGGCAAACAATCTTCCCAAGTTTTGATGTTCTTTTTAATGATAGCCCACAGCGAAGTAGATAAAGTTTTATTTACAACTTAACTTAGTCCCTAACTTAGCTCATAATGTTTTTCAGAAGTAACTTAAAAACTTAGCATTCCTATTAGAAACAATTGTCCTAGACATATTATGCAACCTCACAATCTTCCTAAAGAATAAGTCAGTGACATTAAAAGCATCATCTATTTTGTGGCATGGAATAAAATGGGCTATCTTTAAAAATCTATCTACAACCAAAAAAATTGAATCTCTCTCTTGTTTAGACCTAGGTAACCCTAGTACAAAATCCATCAAAACATCAGTCCAAGGCGCACTAGGTATTGGCAATAGGGTAAGCCATGGGTTTGTACTTTCGATTTGGCTTGCCTACAAGTGATACATCTACCACAATGTCTTTTAACATCTCATTTCATACGTGGCCAATAGAAGTGTTCCTGCAAAATTGCTAAAGTCTTTACAACTCCAAAATGTCCCATCAACCCTCCTCCATGGTATTATCTCACTAACAAATCTCTCAAAGAACAATTAGGTACACACAATTTATTCTCCCTAAATAAGTAACTATCATGCCTAAAGTACTTACCAACTGCTGTCTTTTTACAAGATTGGTACTCAACACTAAAATCTTGGTCATCAACATAAAATTCTTTAATATGTTCAAAGCCAAGCAATTTAGCATTAAGTATTGAGATTAAGATATACCTACTGGAAAGCGCATCTACGACAACTTTTCCTTACCTTGCATATGACGAATGCCATATGGAAACGTCTCTATGAATTCTACCCATCGAGCATGCCTCTTATTCATCTAGTGTTGGCCTTTAAGGTGTTTTAAGGACTCATGATTGGTGTGAATCACGAACTCTTTAAGTCATAGGCAGTGTTGCCATGTCTTTAATGTCCAAACCAATGCATACAACTCCTTATCGTAAGTAGGGTAGTTTAAGGCTACCTGACTTAGTTTCTCACTGAAGTAAACAATTGGTCCTCGTTCGTGCATTAAGAAAGTGTCTATACAAATACATGAGGCATCACATTCAATTTCAAATGTTTAATTAAAGTTAGGTAAGGACAATACGGGAGCATTGGTTAGCTTTTGCTTGATCATTTAAAATGCTTTCTCTTACTCTTCTCCCTACTTGAATCCAACATTTTTTTTATTACTTCAATAAGCGGTGACACCAATGTGTTAAAGTCTTTGACAAACCGTCAGTAAAAACGGGCAAGCCCATGAAAGCTTCTCGTATTACTTACCCTTGTGGGACTCGTCCACTCTTGGATTGTACGTGCCTTCTCCTCATCAACCTGTATACCCTGCGTACTCACAACAAATCCTAGAAACACAAGTTTATCGATGAAAAAGGTACACTTCTTCAAATTAGCAAACAACTTTTGTTTTCTAAGCGTATTTAAAATAGATTTCAAATGTACTACATGTTCGTCCAAGCTTTTACTATATATAAGGATATCATCAAAATAAACAACAATAAACTTGTCAATAAAAGCTCACAAAACATGATTCATAAGTTTCATAAAAGTGATTGAGGCATTAATCAAACCAAAAAGCATGACTAACCATTCATACAAACCATATTTTGCTATAAAAGCAGTTTTCCATTCATCTCCTTCTTTCATTTAAATTTGATGATATCCACTTTTTAGGTCAATTTTAGAAAATACAAAAGACCCTTACAATTCATCAAGCATATCATCTAGCCTAGGAATGGAGTGTCGATACTTTATCATTATGTTGATGATGGCACGACAGTCAACACAAATCCTCCATGTTCTATCCTTCTTAAGAACTAATAAAGCCGAAACTACACATGGGCTCATGCTTTCTCTCATGTTTTCTTCATCAATTCATTAACCTACCTTGATGAATTGCCCAGTGTAAGACTTTGTAATTTTTTGTACAAGTCTCGATAATAGTGGTTAGGTACAAAACACCTTCTCATCAACGCTTTCATTTCATCTTATGTCTCAACTGGACGATCCCTATTCCGCCTCCTGTTTATAACAAGCTGATCCCACCAAGCAATAACATAGTTAGAAAACTTAATCACAACTAATTTTACCTTTTGTGCCTTTGAATAGTTGTGGCAATCAAACACGAGCTCCATTTTCTTCTCCCATTCAAGGTATGCTTTTGGGCCAGATTTACCTTGAAAAGATGGGATCTTTATCTTTATTCCACTCAATCCATCATCTATATTCCTAACTCTCCTACGCCATCCTTCTCTTCTATAACTACCCATTGAGTCCTCCTCTTCATCATACTCATCCCTAAAATATTCATCAATCTCTCCTCTACCTGGCGCTCTCTCCCTCCTGCATGCTTGGGGAACAAGTTATGGCTGCCCTGCACATGCGTTCTCTACTTGAACCAAACGCTCATGTATGTGCTCTAATTCAGCCCTCATTATCCTTTTCATCTCTCCCATTAATGCTTGAATTTGTAAATTTTAAGTAATTACAAATTGATCCTCTTCATTTGTGTTTTCTTATGGGTTGTAAGACATGGTTGACATAAAAAAAAAATTAAGAATAACACAGAAAGGACCTCACCACACTTCCTTACGTATTTCGCTTAAGAAAAATAAGTCATTTAGTTCCACTCGTGTTTCACTCAAATTTATTGGCTTTTACCCTTTAATATGCTCACACTCTTGTGTTTTTCCACTCATAGTAATTCTCACTCGATTTTTATCAAACTAATCAAACCAATATCAAGATTCCAGTAGTAATTCACAAAGATTAAACCAACAAGACTCGGATTTCAAAAGCAAGAATACAATATGTTCGTACGATCGGGTTTCGAAAGCACAAATTATCAAAATTTCAAAAAAAAAATTTCACCTATAGGGTAAAATAATTTTGGACTCTCCAAGACGCTAATAATGGAAAAATAAAAAAAAGATTTTTAAGTGAAGGTTAGGGACTTTTTTTCTTTTTTTTTTTTTTGTAAACCATAAATAACTAAAATTTGAATGCATTTAGGGAAAAGAATAAGTAAAATTTGTAGATTTAAGAAGAAAAAGCCAAAGGGATGCAAAATTGATTAAAAAAAACTAAAAATACTATTCACGAAGTACTGCTCACACATCACTATTCACGATTTTTTTTTGCTTTTGTTTTTTAATACTAGAACAAGAATGAAAAACAATAAAAATAGATGAATCTAATGTTGGTGCCTAAGCTCTGATACCAAATGATATGAATCACGCCAAGAATTGATGCGACCCTAATCAATTTAATCTCCAAGATCGAATTTAAACCTGTAATTGAATGGAACCGCAACCCAATGCTCAATGAAAGCACGAACCTTGGTATGAGAAGGTGCGATAATTAGCTATGAATGATTTGATTGACAAGTCAAGAGTTTGAATGCTACGAAAATCTGATAAGTTCAAAGAGTTAGTTTAAGAACTAAAGAGAATTAATTCTCTCACCAATTGCATCAAAACTGATCTCCTTCTATTATTGGATGTGAGCATATTATGTAGGGTTGGTTACAAGAATTTTTGAAAATAAATCCTAAGCCAAAATCAAATCAAAATCTTAGTCTAAAGCAAATAAGAAAAGAATCTAAATCAAATCAGAATCCTAATTGACTTAAATGCCTTACATCAATTAAAATGAAAACTAGACAATTAAAAGAGAAATAACTTATTTGTTTCTCTACTAGCCTCCTCAAGAAATGGGAAAGTATCTAAAAAAGGAAAAGAATATATTTTCCCACCATAATGTACAAGCCACTTGCCAATCTCATGGAAGTGATTTTTTGGAAACTTCAAGAGCCTAAATCACGTATTTAATGGTTTGAATATCATTTGCGATTCCTTCAACGAGTTTCCACAAATTTAAATGAGCCCAAGTTACGTGAATCAACCCATTAAGCCCTTTTTTGAATTTCTTTACTCGAGCTCTTGTGGCTGGTCCGAGAGGAACTTAAATAGGATTTAAATATGGCTTATACCACGTGCTTGTGACAGTGTTGTCCTCAATCTCATCAATACCTCTAAATGCCTCTTTGTTGCTAGCGAAAATGGAAGGTCAATTTTTAAAGAGTATTTTCTTTCGTTATTGTTGATGGAAAATTCAGCATTTCAAAGAAATGTTCTCTTTCCGAGGTTTTTAATGAAATATTCCATTGTTTGTGTTTGTTTATATCATTTGGTCAAATGATAATTCTTTGATATGTTTCATAGGGGGCAACTACAATACATGTTTGTATGTAATACAAACATGAAATAAAATAATAATTATTTTTTTATCATTGTGGCAGCCAAACACAAAAAAAAAAAAAAATTTGGAGCAACCAGTTGCTCCTTGAATCAATAAAAAATTATAATATAATATAATAAATAAATATAATATGTTTAATAATATTAAAAAATAATTATTATTTTAATAATAAAGGATTATTATAAAAAAATTTATAATAATAAAAAATTAGTTTCAGGTTTAATGGTTCTGATATCACATTAATGGTAGGCATCTCATGTTTATTGGTCTATTAATCGCATGATCTTTATGGTTGCAAGTTAATGATCATAGGTTTCATGTTCATTGTCCAGAGTTTCAAGTTCTTTTGGTTTCAAGTATAATGGTCAATATATCACGTTAATGTTGATTGTTTCATGTTTAGTGATTTATTCCTTGCATGATTTTCGTGGTTGCAAGTTAATGATCGCATGGTTGCACGTTAATGATTCTAGGTTTCACGTTTATTGAACTAAGTTTCATGTTCCTATAGTTTCACATTTAATGGTCCTAGTAACACATTAACGGTGTGTGTTTCATGTTTATTGGTCCATAAATTTCATGATTTTCGTGGTTGCAAGTTAATGATCGCATGGTTGCAAGTTAATGATTCCGAATTTCTCGTTTATTGACCTAGAATTCATGTTTCTATAGTTTCAAGTTTAATAGTCCCCATATCATGTTAATGGTGAGTGCTTCATGTTTATTGGTCCATCAGTTGCATGATTTTTGTGGTTGCAAGTTAATGATCGCATGGTTGCACGTTAATGATTCTGGATTTCATATTTATTGACCTAAGTTTCACGTTCCTATAGTTTCACGTTTAATGGTCTCGGTATCATGTTAATGGTTAGTGTTTCAGGTTTATTGGTCCATCAATTGCATGATTTTTGTGGTTACAAGTTAATGATAGCATGGTTGCACGTTAATGATTCTGGATTTCATGTTTATTGACCTAAGTTTCACGTTCCTATAGTTTCACGTTTAATGGCCTCGGTATCATGTTAATGGTTAGTGTTTCATGTTTATTGGTCCATCAATTGCATGATTTTCGTAGTTGCAAGTTAATGATCGTATAATTGCAAGTTAATGATCACAAGTTTCATGTTTATTGACCTAGGGTTCATGTTTTTATAGTTTCAAGTTTAATAGTCCCCATATCATGTTAATGGTTAGTGTTTCAGGTTTATTGGTCCATCAATTGCATGATTTTTGTGGTTGCACGTTAATGATCGCATGTTTGGACGTTAATGATTCTGGATTTCATGTTTATTGACCTAAGTTTCACATTCCTATAGTTTCACGTTTAATGGCCTCGGTATCATGTTAATGGTTAGTGTTTCATGTTTATTGGTCCATCAGTTGCATGCTTTCATGGTTACATGAAAATGGTGGATTTTTAGAGTGAGAGAGCGATTGGGGTGAAATGGTTTTTAGAGAGAGAAGCGGTTTACCAAATTCTGAGCTAGAAGATGAACATATATTTATATAGCCCAGAAACCGGTTAGCCGTTTCTTAGTAATCGGCTAACCAGTTATGTTCCAGAGACAAACCTTTCCAATTTGGCTTACCGTTTTCAAAGTAACGGTTAGCCAATTTTTCTCCAGAGGGTTACCTCACAAAATCTGGCTAACCATTTGAATGCGATGAGTGTAGCCGATTTCGGCCTGCAGAGGCCTCTTAAAAATTCGGCTAACCGTTTCCACAACAAGAGGCTAGCCGGTTTTTGTGCCGAGAGTTCCCTTACCAATCCGGCCAACCATTTCTAGACTAGAACGGCTAGCTGATTTCGTTGAAGTTAGTTCCCTTACGAATTCGGCTACCCCATCAAATTGAATAAACGACTAGTCGTTGTAGGTCCAGTAAGTCCCCTAACGAAGTCGGCTAACCTTTGGCTTTTGGAGCAATATACAACCGGCTGTCGAGAGAGAGCTAGAAGCAGCCGCAAGAAAAGAAGAAAAAAAAAAGATGAGGCAGTCACTTTAATTAATTTCTATGTCTAGTTTTATCAATTTTTTTTTTATTTTCAATTTAATTATGTTAGGCTAATTTTTTTTTTTTTTTGGTTGAGGGTGAATTCAAAACCCCAAACATGTCATATAATTAATATTTAGTTTATATCATTCAATTTATTTAATTGAAATTGTTTGTGTTCTTCTATAATTAATGTTTATGATTTTATTCTTGTCTTATTTGAGTAGGCAATTAGAGAGGACTTGAATAAATTTTACTGTTAGATTAAAATTCTTAATCCATAATTGTCTGGATATTTTAATCATTAGTAGCAATTGGAATAAGTTATTTCAATTGCAGAACATAATCTAAGTTAAATAATCCGAGCTTGTGTGTTTATTGCCTACATTAACCTAATATCTTTCTTTATTTAATGCTTCCATTATCTTAAATTTAAAGAGCTTGTTTTAAATTATTTAATGGTTAGAGATTAAGTAAAAAGTTTGTTTTACCTAATAATACACTAAGAAAAGATCAAGATTAACAGAGCTTGTTGTTATTTATGATTGATAGTTTCAATAGAAATTGATGAGAGAATTGATATACTATGTGCATGTTAGGTGGTGGCGAATGATTCTTTGACTAAAGTTTTTATCATTATTATTTCTTTCTCCTTTAATTAGAGTTTTTTATTAAATTATTATTTTCATAGTTTTACTTTCTTTATTTCTTGCTATTTACTTAAAATTTCATTGAAAATGCCTAGATTAAGTGTCTAAATCTTTCATTTGTTCGTAGGACTATCCAAGTCTTTTAGGATGTTATTTTTAATTTTAATCTCCAAAATGCAATACTCGCTTTTTATTAAAAATATATATGATTTAATATATGAACATTTGATTTAAGGGTGATAATTATCATATTAATAATCATAATTATTTTAATTATTATCGAAATTCTGGCTAAGCAATATATGCCTTCAATTTGATGATTAAAGCTTGAAAAAGTGCCAAACACAATGCATGTGTTTCGGCTAGGTTATAGCAGAAATTGAGATTTTTTAAATTTGGGCAAAATTTATAAAACTAAACCGATTAAAATGAAGATATGAGTATGCTAAAGCAATATATGAATTCAATTTAATAAAAAATGAGCCAAAAATGAGTCAAATGCTAATGGCTGCAATAAGTAACCTCGCACATAATTTTGAAAGAGCTCTTTTATTTTGCTGCCACTTTTTATGGCCAAAACCTCCACCGCAACTAACCTTGCAACCACTTTTAATTCTATTGATTCCCCTACAAATTTATAGGCTTATTTCCCCATTCCAGTAAATCAATTTATTTTTATTTTGTTTAATAATTATAGGAAACACAGTTTAATGAAAATAAATCAAATTAACTGTTTCTATATTAAACATAATATTTTCTACATATCATTTCTAAAAATCCACCAAAAACATGAAAGGCTAGCATTATATCTAAAAAGTATGGTGGATTATTACAATTCAACTCAACCCCCTGCTTTGCAGCAACCCTAGTAGCCCACTTGGAATGTCATCAATTTAACTTGAAATACAAAAAAATAAAAGAGATTTTATACAACTAATTGATTATAACAGATCCAAAATCCCATATAAAAAGTTTGATAAAACAATATACCAATGTATCCAATTAGAAGTACCTTACTTTAGCTTCTCAATCCATAACATCAAGCAATTTAGTAACAAAAACAAGATGTTTTAAAAGAAATTTCTTAACAAGATTCATTAAAAACAGTTTTCAGAATTGCAGTGCAAAATGTTACTATTTTTATTTATTTTTTTTAAAAGGCTAAAAAAACAAAACAAAATTTTCAGAAAATAGACATGAAGTTGCAATAAAATTTCTCATAATTTATAGAGGCTATTTGGGTTACCAAATAAATTGTAGAAGTGAGAACTACCACTGAAAGTTAAAATTTACCGGCACCAGTATTGCAACTTCGAAAAATCATAACAATTCATGCTTTAAGAATTTTTTAACATGAAAAATATCGGCGAAAAGCTCAGGAAATCTAGTTTAAAACCATATAATTAATTTCATGTGATTCCAGCTAAATCAAAACATATTCAGCATAATATCCACACTGTTCACAACATCTCAAAATTACTAAAAACACATTCTCATCATTTTCAAGAATTAACCATGTGGCAATAGTTATCAACCAACCAACCAACATAAAGAAAACATGTTCATGGATTAATCAACAATACCTCAAGAGGTTAGCCTTCTTCTTACAAAAGCAAAGCCAATCCAAAGCAAAAGTAAAAGACACCAAGCAAACTTCTTCCCAAAATAAAAAAGAAAACAACACCTTTTTTACTCTTCTTCCTTTCAATGAAAATGTTTCCCTTTATTTTTTTTTTCCTGTAATAACCCATCTCAGCTGTTGGATTCACTAGATCTAATCCAATGGTGATTTTTAACCCGTGTTTGATCCATATCCATTTGCGGGTTTCTGGGTCACTCCGTTTTTGGTAGATGCCAGTGCAAGCCCTAACTATACCCCTGTTAAATTCTCAGGAGGTTTTTCAAAAATGGTCAAATTGACAACTGCCAGCAAAGGAGATCAGTCCGTCCTTCTACCACCATTGATCGTTGCGGATGACACAGATCACCCATTGCTTGTGCCGCCGTTGATCGTTGCCTAGGAACTCCTTCAGCCGCCGCTGTTAATCGTTGCCGTGTCGCGCCGCTGTTGATGGTCGTGGTGAGTCATGTTTAAGGTGAAGGATTTGTGAGGCGTGTGGGAGGCGAGGAAGTAGTGAGGCGTTTGGCGTAAGTGAGGCGAGGGAGCAAGTGGGGAGGGATTTTTTTGTTTATTTTATTTACCGATTTCACAGGTTTCCAATTCTTTCAAATTTTTTTTTATTTAATACTAAAATAAATCTCAGCCATTGGATCTACTCCACTTACTTAATCCAATGGTCATTTTTTATGTATGTATCACATACATGCATGTACTGTAGCGGCTCTCTGTTTCATATTAAAAGTGTTTCGTGGTGATAGAGATAGTTGACTAGGCTAAATGCAAGCAATTGTCATTATTAGGGACAGCACAATGATTTATGACTATTAGGAAATCATGGAAAGCCTTGAATCTTTACTAGCTTTTATAACTACAATTCGTCAATGGGCCCGGTGATGTTCAAACTGCTCCACGGTAAAACACTGATAATTACTATACGATTATATAAATAAACATTAAATTTATACTTACTATTACGATTTAACAGTCATTATTATTGCTTCATGGTGGAGCAGCTCCGCTCTAACTGCCGCTTCTTTAATTGATAGTATAAGAATCTTATAATGTTTTGGATTTTTATAATAAAATCCTCGAATCTAAAATTGTGTGACATAATATGAAGAATTGCAAAAGCCAAGTTGTAAAGCACTTTGAGAGCTCAGCGTTGGCAGCTAAAACACACATTGCGTTGGGATTGCAATAACTTTAAGGTATGTTCCGAATTAAAATGTCAATAACTATTAACATTTAGCAACTTTTTTAAGGTAAAAGAGAATAACAATGGTCTTAAACTTAACTATTTGTTACTTTAAAAAGGAAAACTTACTTTCTGTCCATAATTGTTTTGAAAGTTGGTAAAACTAAAGAGAAGTTTTTTCAAAATTTTTAGGGAAATTTTAATAATTGAAATAAGGAAAAAAAAACCCCTAAATCAAATGTCTAAAGAAAAATATAAAAATTTGGAATAAAGATAGAAAAATATGAAAATAACTTCAGCTTAAAATTACTCACATACCCTTACAACCTCAACAATTTTTTAGTAGTGTTAAGCTTTTGGTGGCAAAATGATAACAACCCGAACATTAAGTGTTAAAATAAATATAACTGTCAGAAAATCTTAGTGATGAACTGATGTGTTAGGAAATTTTTAATGGGTATTTAGAGAGATATATACATATAGATGAATTAATGCATTACTATTTGAAAAGATTATAAATATTTATATTTGAAGGGAAAAAAGACAAACTTTTATTTCAACAAAAGTCTATTGACGTGTCTTCATTCTTTGCACTTTTTAAAATGCATATTTAATATTGCTACCGAGTTTTTGATGTGTTTTCAAAACATTCTTGACCAGCCGTTAGTAATTAATATAACTTGGTTGCCACTACTTGTTGGCTTATGAACATTTGTTAAAAAGAAAAGAGTATATTTGTTTAGCACTTTAGATTTGAGCTTTTTTCTGCTGTGAAGAAATTGCACGTAATGAACATTTATTAGCAATGTCGTCTCTGAAGCTTAGCAACTTCGACTTAGATATCTACTTATCAACGGTATTTGAACATAATGGAGGGCTTCAAGTGGGGTTTGTAATCCCCACTGCAAAATAGACGTGGCCTTGGAGTTTTTATGGTAATATAATCGAAATTTCTGAAAGCATTCATTATAAGCAGTATCAATCCTAGGTTGCAGAAGCCGGACATCAACCCATACAAACTGTAGAATCCAGCAGCTACAGACTAGACCAGGTGTAGAATCTGAGGAAGCATCCAAATAGGCGAGAGTGAGAGAGAGAGAGAGAGAGAGGGGGGGGGGTTAGTGTTGTGTGGAAAGAATCACTAAATTGGGTTCTTCAATATGATCACAACAAACCCAGGCTGAAGAGAAACTACAGAAGGAATTAGCTGTTTTCATCAACCAAATAAGCAGATCATGAACTATCATTTTTTTTCCCTTATCCCTCTATTTTCTTACCCTCAGACGATGATAGAACCACTAGTGATACATTTAACATTTTAAATCAAACCTCTTTTGTCTCTGAGTTAAGGAGACCCATTTGTTCCGTCAGCTGATCCATACTCTGGACTTTATTCCATCCGTTCTCTATTGGCTGCATTTCATTTCTCATGGTTTTGACATCCACTGAGGTTGATTCAATGTCCTCGGGAACAGGACTGTGTACAATATCCCATAAGCCAGAACTCTCTAACAAAGCATCAATATCAGCATCAGTTGAAATGTCATCAATTTCTATAGGCACTGAACCATTCACTATCAATGAAGTGGGATCAACATATCCCCCATTCTCCATACTGGATCCAATGAAGCTTTCTGCAGGAATGCCATCAATACTTTCAGGCATGATTACATCAGACTCTGAAATAGGAAGAGAGGTTGCTTCTTGTGCCCCTACCAGCAAACTAATATGTGGAAACTGATCTGTTGTAGTCTTTTCAGAAGCTGTGACATGTGGAGAAGATTGTCTTTCGGTTGCAGCAGCTGATGGACCATGTGCTAATATACCAGAAACAGCTGGTGCATAAGAGGATTGTCCTGAAGTTTGTGGGACTTCTTGAAGAGTTACTCCTGACATACGGCTTGAAGTGCCTCCAGTATTAGATGACAATGAACCATCTCCAATCAGGTAGTTATCATGATTGTTGTTAAAAGATTCTAGCTGAGAACTCTCGATTTTTATAATCTTCCTAAGCATTGATTTTGCTGCCTCGTTCATAGAAGGCTGGTACGTAACAATCTGTCCATCAGCAGTAGCAGCAAGATCACCTTCAGCAACACCTTCCTGCCTGATCCTACGCTTTTTGTTGGCTTCAGTTATCCGTTTACTGCTATCATTTTGTTGCTGTACAAACTGGGCTAAGAAACCAGGGCTCTGCACAGCTTTTGCCAGGAATGCCATCATTTGCTGGTGCCGCTGCTCCATCCCCTGAAGACGTTGAACCATGGTTTGCAACTGGCTGTCAGTAGCCTGCTGCTGCTGCCTCAACCTAACAAGTTCCTGCATAAGCACGTTCTTGTCCCTCTTAAGCCTCTCTACTTCTTCCTCAAGCCCAAATTTCCCAACTTCAACACAAGCACCCACAGAAGAACTTTGTGCATTTGGTTGGTGTGACTGCTGATGAACATGTCCATGCACAGGTTTTCTCCTACTAATACTCCGAAGCAGGTGCTTTTGACCACGTAAAAAGCCCTCATTTGCGAATTCCCAGCGGTCTGGATCAACTTTTCTAAAACCCTGTTCGACAAGTGAAATTTAATGGAAGGAAAATAAGTTCACTCCACAGAATTGACAAAATATCAATAAGTTAACACAGTCAGTAAAGCTTATGGTAAACAAAGACCATCCAAATTTTAATCTTTTAGAACTCCTAAAATCTTGAGCACATTTTCTCAACCAGAAGAGGACGGTGCACATGTACACCACCAGAGAATGCTAGGTACATAGAAATGACCAAATTAATTCATTAGGTATTCATTTCTTCTAAAAGAAGCTCAATTTTAATAATGTGAAGGGGGCCAAAAAATGCTTTCCTGTCCTTTAGTTTCTACGTCATTTCCAGAGGTTCGTTACTAAATTGTGAGAATTTCAAATAAGAAATCTTAGGTACAAATTATCTTACATGGTAGAGACTGACCTTACCTGATGCTCGGTCAACAAGAATAAGGGTGGGAATGGAAACAGGATTCTTTTCCCCCTCATTCTGTTTGTTAAGACATCAAGGAATAAGGAACTAGGATTCCAGCTTTCTGTAGAATCGCTCGAGTATAGTCCAAGTTCCATTACTTGACATTGTAAACTAATTAAATTTGTATATATAATAAACTTGTTACTTAATTTCATAATTTAAATAGCCAAAAGTATTAAAACAAAGTGTACAGCTGGTCAAATCCTAGCACCGACAACAGTAAAATACTGAGGTACGTAAGTGCATATTACCCTAATGCAGCCAAACAAAATTACCAAAAAGAGGGAAAACCTGAGCCATACAACAATAATATGAATATCTATGAGACATTCTGTGTACCATAAAGAAAAACAACCATGCCTGTGCAATAGAACTTTCCTCTACACGTACAAACCAACTTAAAGCCTTTCCCAATATAAAAGAATAAAAAGAAAGAATTATCTTAAAATTCTTTGGAAACAAAAGCCAAAGAGATAAAAAAAAGCAATTTTTATGCAAGCGAAAGACTTCATTCTCCATCTTATCTTCGAAAAGGCAACTACTTTTCCCAATTGACCCAAAAGAAAAAGAGCTAGTACAGCATACTTCCACAGCTATTTCTCCTTTCTCCTTCCAAAGGCAAAAGCATTCTCCGAAGGCAAAGAACCAGAAGACCTTTGAACTGCTCTGAAGATTCTAGTTTCTTAGCATAAAAAGAAGTATCCACACTACTTTTAACCAGCAACACTTAGTATCAGCAAACGGAAGATAAAACTTACAGCAAAAACAATCCAAATACAAGGCCGTTCAAGAAACCAAAGGTTAAAATGAGGATGCTAACACAAAAGACGACAAAACTATCAAATTACCATGTTGTGCTCATTTTCTAAGTGTACCATAAGCTATCTTAAGTCATCAGCATCTTATGATAGTCCAATTACTATCCTGTGCTGTGTTGGCAAAATCAAGCAAAGTTGATGCTAACTAAATCTGTTTTCACAGAAAGAAAAAATAATTATGCAATGGAAGCACAAACTTCCAGATAATGTTAGCAATTTGGCCAACAACAATATCAAGTACTACAGCCATACATCATTCTTAAGATTATTGTATTTTTAATTTAATGCAGAAACATGATTTAGACCATATGTTCTGTATAAATGTGTTTAGTTCTACAGTTTTGAATAAGGATTTACATAGACCATGGTTTAGCATTTACAAGACAAAGCTAATGCATCATCCAGGCAAACCATCACCAGCTAGATACATCATTTTCAGCAAACCATTGTGTAACCTATGTATTGTAACACAAACAGAAGCTAATGAAAAATGAAAATTCCATACGACTGGTATTTTAAGCCTGCTTCAAGCTAGGATGATCAATATACCTGTCTTAGGGTAAAGGGCTTCCTCCACTTTTACTTTTGTTTACTTATCCCTAACACTTGTACATAGGAAATGAGACTTACTCCACGTTTACTACGAATTTAGAAGGTGTTTTTTTTTGCTCATATATAACTATTTAATTTCTTTTATTAACCTAAATAGTAAATGAATAAATAAAAAAGAAATGAGGATTTCTACTCAAGTCCCAAAACAAATATTATGCTTACATCATACGTTTACACACAAGACCAGTATGCATAATAAAGAAAACACAATGTGTGGAATCTCTAACTTCCTCCACAAATTCATTATCCAGTAGATAACAAGTATTTTTAGATACATTAGACCTTTGACAAAGTACAAGATGGGTTATACCAAGAACTAGATATAGATGCTTTGGGAAAATATCTCTATTTAACATGTATATCTTAGTCAAAACAATATGCACCCAGAAAAAGGTGGGTAGGGGGGAAGAAAAAAGGTTCCTCATAGTTACATTTGAACATTGTGCATTGCAGAAGCTTGTTTCCCTAGTAACAAAGAGGCAGAACATGTATCACCTAAAATGCAGTTCATTCACCACCTAGCCTCTGAATGGCTGCAAATTACAATGGCGAGAACACAAAATAATTTGTTACCTTCTGTTACCATTTACCAAGCATAACAGACAATTGAAAACACCAGATTACAACATCTGGACTTGCAGAACCTCTTTTGCCTATCATTAAATAGGCATTGCCTAATCTCCGTAAAAACAGTTCAGCACTATTCTTGCCTCCAGCTGAGTTTAAACTATTACAACAGGAACAAAAAATTACAGGAGTGATAATCATAAGTAAACTTTGAAATCAGGTTATAATAAACCTGATATTTGAATTCTTTCCCCATTTCCCCCTTCTGCTCCATTTGGTTGCTGGAAAAATGCAGGAAGAGGCATCATTACAGTTTTCAATAATTAACATTCCAACATTTAGAAGCCATTGATACAGAAGCATTAAATACCCATCATCACCCATCCAACAAATGTAATCAATCCTGCTTTTTCAAAAGCCAAAGCAACGTACAAAATTTGATTTTTAAAGGTAACATCCTACCAGTTTTCCTTCTAAGTTTCTTAGCAACCAAATGGAGCATTTCTATGGTAGTTCTAAGGATTCAGAAACATTTGAATTTAATCCAGACACTCCAGCACTCCATTAGGCTGCTAATCCAAGATTTTCTAGTTTCTCATACTCTAATTGAGTTTATTAGGGCCATTTTTCCTTCTCTCAGAACACTGAAAATTCAGACCATTAAAATCAAATCTCCAGCCCTTTTTAACCTTATGCCCAATTTCAATATCCTAATGTAACGTATCAAGTCACATCAGACAATCCAACAACTAACCACATATGGTACTCGAATCAGCCAATTGATCCAAAAACAAGATTCAAACCGTTATTTCCATTACTTTCACCAATTACTTTAGCAACCAGAAAAGATCAGCCTATTGAGACAATATAATTTGAACTAAATGCTAAATCTCAAATATTAACGTAACACTATCAAAAATAACTAGCAAATAAAATACTTATGAAAAATATATCTTCAATTATATAAGCAGACCAACCATATCAATTAATCATCAAGAACCCAAGCCAAATCCCAAATATATTAAAAGAAAAACCACAGACACTGTTCCAGTAACTAATAGCTGCACTTGGAAGTAAAGAAATAAAATCTAACAAACTAAAGGCAACTTTGATGAAATAAGCCAATTAAGTAAACACATACGTAAGTGTTTAACTGGCGAACAAAGCTAGAAAAGTTGTTGTGCTTGAAGTACTTAGGAAGGAGGTCACGCGCGAACTCGGGAGGATTCCAAACGACGAAGCTGTTGCTGGTAGGGCTCCAAGACACTATCGAGTCCGTCGCTGGATCATCCACCATCTCGTAAGTTTTGCTCAGAAACGGTGGTGGTGCATTCGTAGCATTCTGCACAGGCGTTGGCTGCGATGGAGGCGTACCACCACCACCAGTCGTCGATGGATCACCAGCGCCTCCGCCTCTGTTGGCGGCCCCATCCATGATAACAAATTCGTGAACTTTTAACTTTTTTTCCCTAAAAAACAACTAGGGTTTTCTTCCCAAAAAAAATAACGTTACATAAAAGAAGCTCTTTGTAAAAGCCTGGTTAGATTTTGAAGAGATTTTTGAAGGGAAAAGAGATTTGACAAGTGGATTTTGTACGGTCAGGGGAGATTGGGGATTTAAATAGGCTAGAAATAAGGCGACGAGCACGACGACACTTTTACGCTCCTCGAAATTACCGAAATTGTATGCTTTTTTTAACATAATGCCCATTTTGCCCTTTCATTCGTGGGAGACAAATTTGTCCATCCATTTTTATTTTATAAAGAAATTGTCAATAATTGGAGGCGGCTGGATTTGAAGTCATGGTCTCTTAAATTGTTTGGCTCAATTTAATTTATCTACTAAAATAAAATATAAAATTTACTCATTATTTTTTTAAACAGATATAATAAAAGAAATAAAAGAAAAATAAATTAAAAATAAATAAATATTTTTTAAAATATTAATAAAAAATATATACACAAAAGTCAAAAGTTTATTTCATACTTTGTACATTTTATCTAAAGTTTAAGGCTAAAAAATTCATTTATTTCATTTTATGTTTCATGATAAGCATTTTATATTTCATTTTCAAAGTACTCAAATTTTATATCCATTGTTACATATTTTTAGATAAAAAGTTTCATATTTATTATTTTATGTTTCATGTAGTATATTTCAAGTACCCTAAATTTTCTTTTTTTTTCCCCATTTCGTGTTTGCATTCCAATTTCATATTAAACTTTTAGAGTTTCAACATTATTATTCTATGTTTCATGTTACAATGTACTCGTATTTTATATTCACGATTGTATATTTCAAGTAAAATATTTCATACTTTTTGTTTTATGTTTCATATTGTATATTTTAAATACCCTAAATTTTTCTTTTTTTCCCATTTCATATTAGCATTTACATTTCAATAGCACAATTAGTATTTCATGATTACCGTTCTATATTTCATGTGATAATGTACACGTATTTCATAAGCATTGTTGTATAACTTAAATAAATATTTTATATTTGTTGTTTCATATTTTATGCAGTATATTCCAAATACCCCAATTTTTTTTTCCTCTCCATTTCATGTTTATATTTAAGTTTCATGTCAAACATTTAGAGGTGAAAGATTAGTTTTGTAAGCATCTTGCTACAAAGTACCTATATTTGTGTCTATTGTTGCATGTTTTAAATAAAACATTTCATTTTTATTGTTTTATATTTCATATAGTATATTCCAAATAATCTAAATTTTTCTTTTCCTATGTTTCATTTGGCTTCCAAGTTTTATATATCATGTTTAGTATTTTATGAATAGCATTCTATGTTTCATGATAAAACACAATGATATTTAATGTACATTGTTGCATATCTTAAATAAAATGTATATGACTTAAAAATGGTTAATTGTTTTTAAGTATAAGAACATCTAATTTTAACATAACTCAGTACGTTCAAGATTGAACTATAGAGAATTTAAAACAAATAGTCAATTATTAAATGAAAATAATTGTTGAAAAAGAAGTTAAGAAGGAATAGCCTAGTTCAAGAGAGTGGGGGTGGATAGTTTACAGTTTGGTTCAGTTCTGAACTAGAACAGAACCGAACCGAAACTAATTGATTGCAAATTATATAAACTAAAGTCGTACCAAATTTTAGACCCGAACCAAGCTAAAATATTTCGTTTCAATTTGGTTTGGGTTAAAAATTTGGTTCAGTTTATTTTAGATTCCAAATAATATTGAGAGAAGCCATGAAAGAGCAACTCGATTCCCTTTAATCTTTCTAGCATTGACCGCTTAAACTTCTAAGGAAAAGTACGATAAAAAAGTTATTTATTCTCTCGTAACAAAACCTTATTGCTAATCAAAGCGATTTTCTATGTCTTAACCCCCAACAAACCAAGAGAACTAAGTATTTGAGACTCCAACTTATGACCTACAAGTATGTGATATGGGTATGTGTGTTGGAATGGTTTAACAACATTTGTCAAATGATCAAATGAAGTGAAATTTATGAGTAAATGTTATTAAAAGGAAAGCTCACAAATTTAATTATTTGAAGAGATTTTATTAGAAAATACAAAACGGTGGCAAAAGGTGCTTCTCAAGAGCAACAAAAAACTTCTTATTATGCTATTTTCAAATAGAAAAAAATAGAAAACTCACAAAAACATGCTATGTCAACAATCCCCCTAACCAGATTGAGACATTATCCCCAATATCTAAAAAAAATGGGAGATAAGTTTTATAAGACCGCACTTGATAAGTTTTATAATTAGAATGCTTCTTGCCACTATTAGCATTTTATCAATCAAGATAAGAAGCGGTTGGGTGGGTTTCAAGTTGATATTCTTGTAAGCAATTAATTTAATTACTAGAAAGCTTGGCATGGACAAGGATTCTCTGTGATGAAAAGGAAAGGGTATTGTGCCTCATAACAATATCGAGCACACATCATCAAAAAACCATAGTAATGCTTTACACCCAACAACTTGATAGGTTTTTGTGGATGTTTAGTTGTGCCTAGGATGTAATAATGAAAATTTCTTCCAAGATGTTAAGTCCACCTACCAAGGCAATAAAAGCATCAACATGTTCATGCACACCTTGACAATGATTTAATTCTTTGTTTGTTTTCTCGATGATGTTTCCTTTCGTTAAAGCTTATGATATTTTACCTAAAATTAACTTCCTTTATTGTGCACTTATGAGAGAGACCCCCTTAATCTAGAGTCACCACCTCAATATATTAAATGCATTTTTCACTCAAATAATACCTTCTAAGGTCTTTGGCAACTTTAACAAAGTTTGGAATATATCCAGAAGTTGATCCACAAAATACATAAATATTATTAAGATGTTGAATTGGAATTGTTGCCATTATGATTCTCTTTCTTTCAAGTATTTATAAATCCTGGAAAGGAAGTGCATCAATGTAATAATTGTAGAGGTTAGCAATTATCGAATAGTGTCTTGAATAGTAAAAGGATGAATTAATCAAAGGCTATAGGAAATGTCAAATGAATAAGTCAACAAAGTTAAGGTAGAATTAGAAAAAGAAAGATATATACTGGTCATTGTAATTATGGCTTACAATTTCCTCTAGTTTTAGGTTGGGATAAGCTTCCTATCTAATTTTCTTATAAATTAGCAAACAGATTCTTTTAAAGCTAAATTCCTAAGACTAAATTATGCACATTTATGTTGAAATTGTGTCATTAATCCTTGGATTGAACAGCCCCCAACTTAGGTCATGCCTAACGAATTTAAGTCTTATCCACATGATTATTAGCTACATACCCTAACGAGTGACAATTTGTGTTAGAAGTCCAGCACACATTTATAACTAACACCCTCCTCTTAACTTTACACTTTTTGGCATAAGTGTTCTTCTCCAAGCTAGGCATGTGAGGAACAAATGATACATAAGAGATAGCTAATCAAGCTTTAGCTTCAATAAACCAACAAATATCTTTTGGGATTCCATGCATTATCAATAGCCTCATTCTTTCGAACTATGCTTTATAAATGTTAATCAAAGAGTGTGGAGAGAGTAAAGGAAAGTTTGGATACAATTTCTTGATAATTTCAACCTTGCTTGTTGACAAAGGTTATCAATTATTGTAGGAAAAATAAAATAACTATATAAAAGTCATGGAGTATTGTTGTCCACCATATTTATCTTGGTGGAAATATTAAGTATCATGTTGGACCAAAAAAACAAAACAAAAAAAAGTAAAAAAAAAAACAAGTAACAAGATAAACGTAATTTCTATATAGGATTAGAGAGAAAAGATCTCTAGATATTCAGTTGTCTGAGAATGTTTTGAATATTTGTCTATTCACTTTAAAATCATTATCATTATTTGGATTGTTAATTTCTACGGCCCTGTATAGATTATATTTTTAACAATAAATAGGCCACTACATTTTGACTTTAACTCCCTAGGAAATAAATGGAGATGAGAATTATAAAGCAAAACTTCTTGTCCAACCACAAATGTTTTTTGAAAAATACAGTAATCATGAAAAGCTTTGGTTTTTGCTTTAATAATTCTTGAATTATTATATGCATCGTTCCTCAATTCCTTATGTTCATTCAATTGTAATTTACACACATTATCAGCATCATCAATATTTAAATTAAAAACCTTAATAGCCAAAATGTTCTATGTTCAAGTTTAGCCAATAAGTTGTAAGGTTCACTATAAACCAATGATAGGCGACATTTCTAAAGATGTTTTAAATGCAGTACAACAAGCCCAAAGTGCATCAGTGAGTCGAAAAGACCAATTTTTGTGGTCTAGGTAAACTGTCTTTTTAAATTTGTTTTATCCCCCCATTTGCTAATTCAACTTGACCTTTTGTTTAAGTAAGATAAGAGGTGGAAACTTTATACGTAATTCCTCGTCTCTTCATTAAAGACTCAAATGACTTGTTAGAAAAATGCTTATCTCCATTACTGATAATGGCTCGAGTAATTCCATATATGTTCAAGAGATTTCTTTTTCAAAAAAAGTGAATCATAGTTTTATGATCATTGTGTCGAAAGGAATCACTTCAATTCATTTTGAGACATAATCAAAAGCAACCAAGATATACACAAATCCAAAAGATAATGGAAAAGGGCCCATAATATCTATTCCCTAACAATCAAATTTAAAAATAACAAGAATGGATTTTAAAGACATCATATTTCGCCTTGAGATGGGCAACATTAGTTAGTAATTCCCACACGTTTTACAAAATGCATATAGCATACACACTATAAGAATTTTATAGCTGTTTTTTTAAAGAAGAGTGGTTGTTACATGCTTCAAAATGACAAAATTGAATGATGCTTATTACCCATTGTCAGGCATGAATCTCCAAAAAATTTGATCAAAATAGTACTTAAACAATTATGGATTATCCTATAAAAGCTTTTCACCTCTGTTAAGAATTTCTTCTTAGCTTGGAAGTTTGCTACATGCTTTGAAATGAAAAAATTGAATGATGCTTATTACCTCATTGTTAGGTATGAATCTCTAAAAAATTTGATCAGAATAGTACTTAAACAATTATGGATTATCCTATAAAGCTTTTCACCTCTGTTGAGAATTTCTTCTTAGCTTGGAAGTTTCAATTAGTTGGCATTTTAGCTGTTGCAAGAAAATTAACAATGTTTACAAGTGATACATTTCTCACATATTCTTTCAACATCACTTTCTATTTGTGGCCAAAAGAAGCGTTCTTTTAAAACATTAAAGTCTTTGCAATGCTAAAATGTCCCAATAAACCTCCACCATGAGCTTCACAAGCAATTCAAGCAAAGAACTATTAGGCACACACAATTTATTTTCTCTACATAAGAACCCTTTTACCAAATGCTACTTTCTCACAAGCATTAAACACATTAGTAAAATCAGGATCATTAACATATAATTCTTTAATGTACTCAAATCCTAACAACTTTGTATTTAATGAAGAGATAAGTGCATATCTTTTAAATAATGCATCAGCCACCACATTCTCCTTTCTTTATTTTGTTATTTATCACATAAGAAAATGGCACAATAATTTCAACCCATTTGGCATTCTTTTATGCAACTTACCTTGGCCTTTAAAATGCTTTAAGGACTTATGATTAGTGTGTATAACAAACTCTTTAGGTGGCCAAGTTTCTAATGCTTTCACCAATGCATGCATCTCCTTATCATAGGTAGGTTAGTTTAAGGCTACTCCACTCAATTTCTCACAGAGAAGATGAGTTGGTGAGAGAGTTGATTCTCTTTGGTTCTTAAACTAACTCTTTGAACTTATTGGATTTCCATGGCATTCAAACTTTTGACTTATCAATCAGATCATCCATAACTGATTATGCGTCTTCTCATACCAAGGTTCGTGCTTTCATTAAGCATTGGGTTGAGGTTCTATTTAATTACAAGTTTAGATTCAATCTTGGAGACTAAATTGATTAGGGACATGTCAGTTCTTGGCGTGGTTCGTATCAACTCATGGCAGTGCTTGCATTAATTCACTTTTGTTGTCTAGCATTTGAGTGGAACTAGCTTGATCATTATAAGAGAAAATGTTTAACCAGCCACAGCATAGATGTCTAAGCCTAAACTAGATGCAAGAATTTTATTGCCTAGATGTCTTAACTAAATATTCACACCTCAGAAAAAGAAAAAGGCTTGAATTTATCTTTATTTTAATTCAAGGGTAAAAATTTTGTTGCCTCTAGTTTTGTGGAAAGTTATTAGGAACAATTTCCCAATTTAATTTTATCATACAAGCTCTTGTTCTTTTCACAATTCAAATTAACAAATTACTAGTCAAAGTTATTGAACTAGCACAATAGTAGTTCCCTAGTAAGTGAGGATAGGCACTTGGCCTACTTAAATTCCAAGACATTCCTAGCCAGAACTAGTTGTCTAATATTAAATTTAATAATTACTTATTAGAGTGACTAACAATAGGATCTTTTCTAGAGGTACTATAAGCATGAAACCTTAATAAAGGCCAATTTGTCTAATTGATTTTAATTTTAATTTATGGCTTGCATTTAGAGAAGCAAGAGATTTTTAACCTATAGGCAAGGAAATGGTGCTTGTTAAGGTTATTGCCCTTACTAAAATTTTAATGCAGAATGTTGAATGCAAATCAAGCAAGAAAAAGAAAATAAAAGGGGTGTGGGTGTGTGCAAATAAGTGGTGTCTCGAAAAAGGAGTTGGTGTTTTTCCTAAAATTTAGAGCAACCTAAACAATCTAAATTACAATGATCCTTGGTAAAAGAACCTCAATGAATGTAGGGTCTCACTTATCTTCATTAGCTTCACATCAATTGGTATCAGAGATTAGGTTCTAAATCAAGTTTGATCTATTCTAAATTTATTTAGTTTCTCTAATTCCCCATAATCCTATTTCTTAATTTCTTGTTTGAATCCATAAACCTATCTTATTCAATTCTTCTTTTTTTTTTCTCTTTCTCATTTAAAACTAAAGAAAGAAAGAAAAAACAAAAAACAAAAAAGTAAAAAGTAAAAAACCGAAAAATAAAATTTTGAAAAATCAATTCAAAACTAAAAGGTAGCTTGATATCAAGTCTTGCCTATTCAAGATTCATATTCTTCTTTGTCTTTCTTTGTTTGAGTTATGATTTGTTGAGTTTGGATTGTTCTAAGTGTTTGTGAGGTTCTCTTACTTCATCTTGCAGGTTATTAAATATGTCTTAAGATAAAAATCTGTCTAATTTTAATTATGCTCGCAAAAAGATGGACTTTAAACTCTTGTTTAAGCCCTTAGAATAGAAATTTGAATAGATAAAATTGAATCTAGACCACCTAGATCTTGTAATGTGTAATAGAGAAAAAGGAATCCATGTAGGCATGTTGATGAAGATGACTATGGGGAAGACCTAGATTAAGAAGATCATGCAAATAAATAACATGTTTATAAGTTATATTTTCTATTTGTTATTCTCATTCCTCATTTATTTGTAAATTTAGACCATCTATGTGGAGTTTAGACCTAATATCGACAGGCCAATACAATAGTGGAACACTCTAATATGGCAGGGGCACATTTATATCTAACCCCATATTATTTATTCATAGATTGGTTAACTAGGTCATATAATATCCAAACTAGTTAAAAAAGCAAATATGAAAGAATATTATGCCTAGATTTGAATACCAAGAGCAAATCCTATAACCTTAGATTATGTTTATCATAACATATTTTTTTGTAATTATTTTTATTTAATAATTGACTACTTGATTTTTGAATTCTATGTAGTATGATTTTGGACTTATCGAATTATATTATCACTAGCCAATCTTATATTATCACTTTTGAGTCATGTTAGAAGCTTTAATTATTTTTTTTTTATTTGTTACATGGGCCACTAGAGTGCAGGTTTGGACTTTTAGTGGAATAGCGTAGGGTTGACCTCGTAGTTTTAGTGTGTCATGACGTCATTGGGCCTTGACTTTAGATTGGAGCTAGAAAGCTCATGGTGTCTCCAATCTCCCTACTAGCTTAGTTTTTATTTTAATAAGTGCCTATATAAAGGAGAGGAAATTAAAACAACTATAATCTTTAGATGCTAATATTTTTCTCTTACATAAGGGGACATCCACATGAGAATCAAAGCTTACTACATGTCCCCACAAGCAAGGGAGAAAATTAAGGATAGCAGATAAGGCTGCAACCATGTTCCACAAATCTTAGCAATGGTGGTGGAAATGATTACAATAGTTGTCTTTGAATCTTTATCAGATATTAAAGTATTTCTCACCCCGTATGCATGTATACGTAAGCAAGGAAAACATCTTAGTTTCCCTGACTTTATTAAATAGAAAAATTATTTTTCTAGGCCTGATTTGCCAAAAACCGGTACGAGAGAGGCCTTGATTCATGTTTCATGCAAAGTATAATTTTTTGCACGATTGTGATAGATTGTGGTAGCCATGCATTAATCATATGTTGTTATTTATTTTCAATTATAGCATGTAATTTGCCTACTCTACAATTCTTGTATCAGTTTTTGTTTTGTTTTTGTTCTGATCAATTTTAGAATCACGAAAGCTGATTGTGAAAATTCTCAATTTCTGACTTTAATAAAACTAAAAATTTGATACCCAGAGCTTTGAAACAAATTAAAAATTAAGAACCAAGAACGCCAAACCTTGACGGAACCATAAAGCAACAGCAAATTGCCATAGATGGAGTTGTGACACTGTCGGCATCACATGTAGTTGGGCTGCGTAAATTGTGATAACACTATAACTGGTGTCACTTAAAACATTACGTTAAACATTGTTGTTATTAAGTATAGTAGTATACAAGGGCCATTCCCACAGACAATTATTCCAAATTAAAAGGCTATTAACACAAACACACAAACTAACTAGTAACAAAGATTGAATTAAAAATCCTATCAAGTCTTAACTAAATTAACTCAATCTTCCCATATCTATTAAGGGCACACTATCGAACACGCAACAAAATTTAAGGGGATTTGGTGTTCATTTACTATGCTCTGATTTAAGGTTTTTATATGATTCAAAATATGATTAAGGAATCATTGACCACCACTAAATAATGATTTTGACTCAAATTTTCAAAATCATCATTCGCTTTTTTTGAAAACAAGCTCAATTATCTTGATCTTTTCTTACTTGGTTGTCAAGCAAACAAGCTCTCTACATTTAATTTAATGAAAGTATTAGAATCAAGAAAGATAGCTCAAGAAATGAGAACACATGCTCAGTTTATTTATCTTGAATTATATTCCACATGCAGTCAAATGAAATATCCCATAATCTTGATCATAGTCTGCCACTTACATTTAGTTCTTTGAAACTACGAATCAAAAATGCTAAACTAGCAATCAAATCACCATCAAGTTCATCTTGTTGTGCACCTAAACAAACAAGAAAGCAATTCTTGAATATTAAAATTAGTGAATTATGAAATTTTCTTGATTCTGAAACTTCATTATAAAATTTGATCCGTAATTATTAAAGAACTAAACAAAAGTAAACAGATTGTGATAAATGATTTTGGGATATTTTCATTTAACTGAATGTGGAATATATTTTAAAATGAAAAAATCAAGTTTGTGTGTTTATTTCCTGATTCAACCAACCTTTCTTAATTTTAATGCTTTCATTAAATTGAATCTTGTGAGCTTATTCTACATTATTTAGCTAATGATCAAGATAATTGAGCTTGTGACTATCTTATGGTGGAGAATGTTTCCTTTACCATATTTTAAATATCTTAAAAACTGTTATCTACAATTTTAGATTTTCAACTTTAATTTCTTTAGCAAATCATCTCCAAATTACCCTAAATTTTTTGTGTGTGTTCGTAAGTGAGTCATTAGTTTTTTTTTCAAAAGTTTTAGTAATTTCATTAAGTTTAGAATGGTTTTTAATTTATTTTTCATTTAAAGTCAGTTTTATGTATGTTTTGTGTTTTTCTTGATAATAATTTAAGGTAAGGACTTAAGTGATATGCTTTCTTAGCATATTATTCATTAAATACCAGGCTTCATATAGCATTTTTGTTCAAATCATCTATTCAAGAGTCATGATTATAATTAGTTTATTTTCAAGTTCTTTCTAGTACTAGGCTTCATAGAGTACTTTTGCTAATGTTCAGATCATCTATTAAAGACTCTTAGCTATAATCAGCTTACTTTCAAAATCATTCTAGTACTAGGCTTCATAAAGTACTATTCCTTCTGTTCAGATCTTCGCTTCAAAACCCATGACGATATGCTCACTTAAATCTCATTATTGAGTATAGTAATAAGCAAAAATCATTTCATTAGAAGATTGTTCCCACTAAAAAATTATTAACATGGAACTTAAAAAACTAACCTGAAATGAACATTAAATTAGAAATCCTACCTAAACTTAATGAAATTAACTAAAACTTTCCAAATATTCCGAGGACACACTAATTAACTAAAACACATTCTAATGTAGTGTGTTTTATCTTTTTGTGCATTAAAGTTCATGTTTTTTTATATTTTATCTTGATCCTCATTTTAATAAAATGGGGGATCCCTTGAATACTTTGATTTAGGATATATAATATGTATATGTCCCTATCTCGATTGTGTTTGTGAAACTTTTTAGAAATCAAAGTATCTTTCTTCCTTTCTAGGAGTTGATCTAGAACTGGATTGATTAAATAAATTCAAGTAAATCATAGATTCATCTAGTGGAGTTGAAATATATGATGTTTCCAACTCACATCAGCTAATAATAATTACTGGTCTGATAATAACCAACTTGAGTCAACACTCAATTCTGAAGCTAACTTTTGATATAAGGTCATGGACTTTAAAATAAAATGTACTTATATGCTTTTAACATAGTTGAGCAATATATTCTTGCAACTGGACTCAAGCAGTTTTTTTAAAAGATATTTACATTATTAATGAAATACACATAAAATCTTATTGTGAATCCACTTCAATCATTTAATCTTGTGTTTGTATGTGTAAAAGAATAAAGTCTATATATCCCATATTCTGCACTACTTATAAAAATAATATTCGAGGATCTAAAATCATGCATGGTATATAATATTAGGGTAAAAAATGACAAAGATTTTGCATTTAAATAGTTTCTATTAATCTATAACTTAGAGTTGGTATGGAAAAACTTAACATTGTCTATATGTCCGTCTTTTGTGAGTAAACCAAGAAAAATAAAATAGAAAATTCAAAGGAAAAAAATGTCAATTAATGACTCTAGCTAAACACCTTGGTACATCACCGAAACCAACATTATTCCTAGTGACAATAGAGCTTCCAAATTCCCCAAATGTAATACAACTTCCTGTCCAATTATGTCCTCTTAAAATTCTTAACTTCATATTTTCTGGGAGTCTCAATGTATGCCTATCTTCTAATTCATTTTTTGTTGTCTGTATTGAATGCCCAGTTGAATGTGACCTTGAAAATTTCTCTATTCTCTCCCATCTTTCATTTTGTTTTATGCTATTTGGATTCACTACTCGTTCACCACTATCCTCTCTAGCTTCTTCGTCTTCTTTAATAAAAATGCTTATGGCATCTTCTAAAGTTGACACATTACTTCCAGTAATATTATTCATGGAATTACTGCGAAAATGTAGTGGAGATTTTTCCAAAGAATTTTGAGGCAAATCAAGATCACTACGACAAACCGGGCAGGTTTTATGAGACTCCAACCAAAGGTCAATACATTCTTGATGGAAAACGTGGTAACAAATTGTTAAAAGGCGTAGAATGTTGTCATCTTCAAATTCGGCCAAGCAGATGGCACATTCAAGACCATACTTTTGACGTCGAAAATCTTTAATGGTTGAGTATGCAAATGCTGGAAAGGCTTGTATCAGTGAAGGATCGAGTCCAGGATTGGCAGGTGAATTAGATGTGCCAGCAGCATTTCCTAAAGGACTCTGTCGAAGTTGCCATGTATTGACAATATTTTCCATGAAACACCTACAGAAATATACAGAGAAAAAGCCAACAAAGAAGAAAACAAGAAGAGTTACTGTTAAAATGATGGTAATAGGAGGGGAAACATAGTTTTCTGTATGTGGAGGATAAGGGGAAGATGGATACGTTGTTGACGACATTGAAAAATATAGTGTGATTGGCTGGCCGGAGATTGGAGTTGTTCCGGCCTCGTTTCTTAGCATGGATGAGAAAATATCAACCAAGAGGAAAAGATGATATATGAAAGAAAATGTGGCTGATATGACTACTTTTGATTTTTATTCGATTAATTGTGTGTAGATTTTGAGGTATTAACTTTTCGTAAGAGAAAAACAAGGAGGTGTGTCAAAAATGTTTAATATAGAGCTTATCAATAATCAAAAGGGGTTGCCTAATTTGGAATTGAATAGTGATGTGGAGAGATTGGTTTCTTACCCTTGGTTGAAATCTTGGCTATTGAGCGAGTCTTTCTCTGAGACGGGTTAGGAGCTTGATATTGAGATTAGCATCTTGGGCTTGGCTTATTCTTCTTTTTACTATGGAAAAAAGTGACTAACACTCTCAAGTTTTAATTAAATAACCAAATAAATTCTTTTAATTTTATAAATAGTCAAACACCTTTTTTTCCCTGTTGATTATACCAACTAAAAGTTGACTTTATTTCAATAATAAACACAAATAAAAAATTAAAATAATATAATACATAAAATAATTTAAATTATTTTGAAACTTAAAAAGTGACACGACCCGCCCCGAACTCCCAGGGCGAACTGGCCTAATTCTATATAATCGTTCTAACTAAGCAGGATTCTGTCAAAAAATTCGGCAAAATCTTTCTTATATTTATCATATAACCAAATCTGCAAAATTATAAATCAAGCACTCCCAAAAGAATTTCAAATATAATTATCTCCGAACAACCAATATCATCAACAAAATACCAAATTATTCAATATCCAATATCAATAAATATATATGTTATCTGCAATCTCCGAAATGTAATAAATTATACAGTCTGAAAATATTTCAATAAATCAATCGATAACTCCTAACATCATAATGTGGCCATAATTCCGAAAATAACTATTGCTGTTAGGTCGACTGTTGTACTTGCGAATCTCCTATTAAGGGAGGGGGGGAAATATAATAAAACGGGATGAGTATAAAACTCAGTGAGCTAAGTGAGTAGATAATAGTTTTTGAACATAACGTTACTCTAAAATAATTAATCAGATCAAAATACCATTTCATCAAAATATCACTAAAACTTAAATAACTTATTAAATTCAAATCATGTACTCAATTAACGATATCGCAAATATACTGCATAAATCAATGGAAATTCATAATACTTATAACATCAATACTAAAATACCAAAAACTATCACCAAACAAGTACCCAGGGAAAATAATCTCATCATATCCAGACCTCGACGGATGGGCAATGACGTACTATCTGGGTACAATCACACCCCAGAGCTACACGAATAGATCGGGAAAAGTTATATCATATCACATCATATTTGAACCTCAACGGACAGACAATGACGTACTGTTTGAGTACAATCACGCCCCGGAGCTACACGGATAGATCAGAAAATACCATCACATATCTCATCATATCTATGCATGCATAATCTAGTCCCCAAAAGACAAAGTCGCCCAAGTACACGGCCCAAAGCCTCTATGTGTACTTAGACGGGCCTCTAAAAGCCTGTATCTCATCTGTATCATCTGTATTTCTGTATTCATCATACCGCATACATATCTCATCTCATCTATATCACTGTATCTGAAGGGGGTGGATATTGTCTAATGATTTTAAAAACGATCATTATGCTCATATTCATATACCTTTGTACACATACATAAACATATAATCTCATCCGAAATCTCATCCGAAATCTCATTCGAAAATCTCATTTGAAATCTCATTTCCTTTTTCATTTAACATGTCTTAAATATTCTTTTCTTTTTTCTTTAAAATATTATCATGCATATTCAAAATCAGTAATCAAAATCATCAATCAAACACATTTCTCGTAATAAATACCAAAACACAGATAAAATCAATTTATATAAAATCATTAAATCGATGCCTTTAAAATCAATCTCGTAAACCAGCTTTACCATATTTTAGAATTATAATAAATTACAATGAAAATATGTTGTGTATTCCACTCACAGTGACGGTGTCCGAACTCAATATTGACAATGTTCGCGGGTTGATTCTCATTCGCAGATCCTCCCAATTTAAGGAAATAACATAATTACTAACTATAATTACGAATTATAACTAATATGCTTGAAACGACATTTATCTGCAATAAAAATATTCTCAAATTCGTAAAATTACCAAAATGCCATCGACATCAAAATTCATCAAATTATCCTCAGAATTACAAATTATCAAACTATCCTCAATTTCGATTACAATGATATTCATAAGTTTTGAATTTATAAAATTACCCTAAAAAAATAAAAAATTACCAAAATACCCCTAACGACGTAAATTATTGAATTACCCCAGAAATCTCAAATTACCTAACTGCCCTGATATGAAATTACCAAAATGTCCATAAATTTTAAAATTACAGAATTACCCCAAAAGTTTATGAAATTATCGATTGCCCATAACGGTCAACGGTGATTAGAACTTAGTCAACGGCGACGAGAAGCTCAAGTCTACTAGTTCTGACCTCGGTTAGTTCAATGATGCCGGCGGTGACCTTCCACACGTGGCGGCAACGGGGGATCGAGCTCCCAAAAAACGTGAGGTTTCCAACGGTCGATCGGTGGCAATCCGGCCGTTTCAGGTGATGGAGTTAGTCGGGAAATGATGCGAGGAAGCTGAGGAACAAGATCTAAGTGGTGGCATGGCCTAATTCTAGCTAGATCAGTGGTGGGGAGAAACGAGTTTGGTCGCAGCTTTTTGAGCTCGATTGCCGACGTTCTAGTCGGTTTTCGGTGACAAGGATGGCAGGAATACAACCGGTGGCTCACAAGCTTCAGATCAGTACCAAGATCGTCCAGTGAGGTGGCCAAAAATTCCAAATCCGGCCGGGTCGGTCAATCGGGTCAACGACAGCCTCTCTCTCTCTCTCTCTCTCTCTCTCTCTCTCTCTTTCTATTTTAGGAAAGAAAAAAGAATTCTTCTCTCTCTACTCGTTCTTTAAATGGAAACTTTTTGTTTTTTTTATATGGGTCCATATGTTACAAAAAGTTATTTTAATATTATTAATTTGTCTTTTTTTTAATAATAATCAAATCTCTTTGACAGAATAAAAGCTTTAAACTAACATTCAAATTAATTTACAAAATTTATATTAACAATATCATTTTATTTATGTATGTATTAGTATAAATTTTAAACTCAATTTTAGTATTTGTATTTATTTGACCATTTACGTAAATCTTAGGGGAGTGGATGCTTTTTCCTTTTTACTATTGTTGCATGGAGTACATTTAATTTTGGATTAGCATCTTTCATCATCTAAGCTTTTGTAAGTTTTTAAGTATCTTGTATCATGTGTCTTTAAGTGATAGTGTATATATAGGATTTACCTACTTTTATTTTTTATTTATTAATCATTGATCACCAAGTTAGTTTTTGCACAAGAAAAGTTCTTATTAAGAAAAGATCTCAATCCGTTATTTGCACAAGAAAACTTTAAGGAAAAAAAGGATAAATAAGTCATTTGACTTGATTTTTTTATTATGATTAAAAAATTTGTATTTTTAGAAAAGAAAAAATGTTAATTTCTATAAAATAATAAAAAATTAATAAGAAAAATGAAAAATATCTTGTTGTTTATTATTTCAAACAGTTAGTTATTATACAATGAAATTTTTATTAAATGTCTCATCTTACAATTGTGCTTATTATAGTTTGTTTTAGGAAATTTTGGATTGCCACCTCATGAATTGGCAATCTTTAAAACACTCTCTACACTATTGTAAACTTTAGCTTATCCATATTTTTGTTCAAAAGATCAAAGAAAGAAAAACAAGGGTGGTTTGATGAAATTCATTTTGTCTTTTTAAAAAAGGGGGTAAGTTGAGTTTTACAATGGTTTTTGGGGATGTTTTAAAAGTGGTCATTTAAAGAGGGATGATTAACACTAGATTAAAATCGCCATTTTGTATTTACAATGTTAATAACACTAACAACTTTGTCATATTTGCGAATCCCTAGTCTATTTTAGGAACTATATATTTTTATTTATTTTTATATGTGATTTTTATGTTTTGTAAGAAAATCCATGAATTCATGAATTTTTGGTTCTCATATTGGAAATGCACGTGAAATTTAGATTCCAGAGATTCAAAAACCTTTTGAAGAGTTGCTAGAATTTATCATATCAGATTAGCCCTTCAATTTTAATGATTTTATTAGTAGCCATTTAAGTTGAGTCTAATGGTCCATCATGCATCACATTGGCTACAAACCTTAGATTATATCATTAAAGCTCATCTAAAGGTTGTGGTTGCAAACTCACTAGAATTACCATGTAAAAGTTGACACTAAATTAAGACTAGAATTTGCCTATATAAAGGCAAGATATCTCACTAGTTTTAGTGTGGAGTTTAAGTGCGAATTTTATAGATAGTTCTTGTGTGAAGTTTATGGTGATTTTTAGGGGAAAAAATGTAGTTAATAAAAGGAGATTTTCCTCCTCTCTCTTTTGCTTTCAATTTCCTTTTGTTGTAATTTTACAATTTAATTTATTAAGTAAAATGAGTGTTTTGCTTATCATTATGAGTGGCCAAAATTTCTAAAATAAGGTGAAGCTCATGGATTGAATTATGGATCTAATTACTATTTTAAGTGAGTTTAAATTTATTATTTTTAATGACAAGTATATAAGTTGTATTTTTTTACTGGTTATTTTCATTCTATATTTATTTGTAGTTTACCTAATATCAATACACCAACATGGTAACTAGAACACTCCAATATAGTGATTAATCAAGAACTAGGTCTACGCTTGCCAATTGGTAAGGTTAGGCTTAGGCTTGGCCAAGTGCTGGCCGAACTGTGTAATTAAAATGAAGGGCCCTAGCCATATTAAATGGCCTTGCCTTCGAAATCTGGCCCAACACTTATCCTGTCAAGGTTGGGCCAAGGCATTGTCTGAGACTGGCCTCTTTTTAGATTTTTTTATTTTTTTATTTTAGTAGTTTAATTTTTTAAAAAAGAATTGGACATAACCTCTAGGATATATTAAAATTTAAAAGTTTTAGAACCTATTTAAAGTAACATAAACATAGAAATCACTCTACACAATGTCTTAAATATATAATTATGTACATAAAATATAAACAAAATCCATGTCTTGTACAAATAAAAAAACACACAATTCAATTTTCCCTAACAGCCAAATGTTAGTGTTTGTCTTTGTGATTTGTGAATTGTACTTGTGAGTTATGACGTGTGATGCTTGTATTTTATTTATTTATTTTTAGTAGGGCCCTAGCCTGACCCTTGCCATTAAATTTTGGTTAAAGCTAATCGAGCAATCAGGTTGAGAGTCAAGTCGGACCTTTTTGTCATCCCTAAATAGGTCCTATAGTACTAAACTATTAAAAAAAATGTAAATTACAAATATAAAAATGTTATGTCCAT